>CM056059.1:24267563-24776686 GCA_029574335.1 Rana kukunoris
CACGCTGCAAATGATAACCATCACAGTTGCTTGTGCTCTTAGCCAAATTGTCGAGCCATCAAATAGCTGGTGTCGAGCTGATCACATGTGTAGCATAATGGCAATTGTAGATTAAAGAAGAGGCTAAAGCTGGCCATACACCATACAATTTTCTTATTCAATTTTCATTAGATTTACCTTCAACTGTGTAGTGCAAGAGCCTGCCTGATTGCATACAATTGAAAGTGTTTAGGTTTGACCTCCTGTTATATGGTTTTGGTAAATCTAAAGGAAAAATTGTACAAGTAAATTGTATAGTGTATGGCCAGCCTAAGATTGGAGCTTCTTTGGCCACACAGGAAAGGAGGGTTTAGTCCTCTTTAAGTGTTTTTTATATAAAAATAATTATATTTTCTCACTACTAGGAACAGAGAAGAATTCTTACAGTGGGAGCCTCACTTAGTATTATGTGTTTGTAAAGCCCAAATGACATAATCCTGCAGTGCATGTTCCAACGTGAGAGGAATGCTCTGCAGCCCACAACATGTAGTACTGCATACCTTACTAGTTGTGTCTAAAGGCCCATACACAGGATCCGAAAATCAGATAGGAAAATATGGCGAGCCGTCTGTTGATTTTCGGATTGTTAGTACGGTGCTTTTCGACAGACGATTTCACTTTTTCGTCAGACAAAAGCGGGATGTGCAGAGTATAAAATTATTGTCGGATGTGAACTCAACATCTGATTTTCATTTCATTAGTACATTTTTTGTTTGAAAAAAATCGTAAGAGCAAAGCTACGCATGCTCAGAAACGAAAGACTACATACAAAACTATTCAACGCGTTTCGTCTCTTCTGACGTATTCTGTTGTACGAACATATTCCTATTGTTAGTAACCTCTTCACTTTCGATGAGACTAGCATGCCACAAAAATTGGAATTTAGGCCCCATACACACTATTAGGCTGCGTACACACGATCAGCCCGGTCCGATGAAACTGGTCTGCAGACCAGTTTCATCGAACCAATTCAGTGGTGGGTACGGCCTATCGGACCGTTGTCTGTCGGACCAAAGTTTTAAAACATGCTTTAAAACCTGTCTGATGGACACCTGTCCGTCGGACAGATTCGATGGTTAGTACGCCAAAGCATCGGACCAAAAACCTGCGCATGCTCAGAACCAAGGCGACGCATGCTTGGAAGCATTGAACTTTGTTTTTTTCAGCACGTCGTTGTGTTCTACGTCACCGCGTTCTGGTCTGATCGGATTTTGGTCCGATGGTGTGTACACACATCAGACCATCAGAGCACTGCAGCCTGGTCCGATGAAAACGGTGTGTACACACATCAGACCATTAGACCACTTCAACCTGGTCCGATGAAAACGGTCCGTCGGACCAGTTTCATCGGACCAGTCTGATCGTGTGTACGTGGCCTTAGATTTTCTGCAGATTTTTGTCTTCAGATTTACCAAAACCATGTAGCGCATACAAATTGAAACTCTAATGCCGCGTACACACAATCAAAAAATGACGTTTTTAAAAATGTCATTTAAAATGATCGTGTGTGGGCTTCACATCGTTTTTCATCTTCTGAAAAACGACAAAAAAAAAATTCAAACATGCTGCATTTTTTCACGTCATTTAAAAAAATGAAGTTTTTCGGGTTGTAAAAAATGATCGTGTGTGGGCTAAAGACACGTTTTAAACCCGCGCATGCTCAGAAGCAAGTTATGAGATGGGAACGCTCAATCTGGTAAAACTGCCTTTCATAATGGAGTAAGCACATTCATCACGCTTTAACAGACAAAAAAGTGTGAATCGTCTTTTACTAACAAGGAATCAGCTAAAAGCAGCCCAAAGGCGAATAGAACTTCCCCTTTAGGCCCCATACACACGTACGAGAACCTCGACGGGCGGAACACATTGTTCCGCCCGTCGAGGTTCTCGCCCGGTCGTCGAAATCGACGACCAAGCCGTCGGGAAAGGCGCCGAGCCATGGTTCTCGATGGGCCATCGAGCAAATAGAGAACCTGCTCTCTATTTTGGCTCGACGGCTTTCCCGACGGGATGCTCGCCGAAACCGTACACACGGCCGAGGTTCTCGACAGAATGAGGATCCCAGCGAGTTTCTCGCTAGTTTCTGCCGAGAATCTCTGCCGTGTGTACGGGGCCTAAGAGTGTCATTGTACGTTTTGTACGTCACCGCGCTTTGTTCATCATTTTTCAAAAATGATGGTGTGTGGGCAACATCGTTTTTAATGATGAAGTTGGAAATACGTCGTTTTTTGGACATGTTGAAAAACGACGCTTTTTTTATGCCGAAAAACGATCATGTGTACGCGGCATTTAAGTAGAGTACGCGGCATTAAAGTAGAGTTCCACCCAAAAATGGAACTTCCCTCCAGTGTCACATTTGGCACCTTTCAAGGGGGAGCAGCTACCTGTATAATACAGGTATTTGCTCCCACTTCCGGGCATATGTTGCCTCGGTGATCAAAGGGGGCCTACACCACTTCCAGGTCCTACTTCGTCTTGTTGTGGAAATTTCAAGATGTATTTAATATGTATTGTCATAGTGTCACCCAGTCTCAGTACTTCCGCAACCCGCTCTAAAAGAGCTGACTGGGGCAGTCTGAGACTGGTTTTATCTCGTCTGGTAGTAGAAAATGTCTTGAGGTTGTAGTGTGATGTTTGCGGTGTGGGCATATATCCACCAGCGAGGGGCCCTCTGTGCATTAGCGCGGACGATCGTTGAGGAGGGGATATGCTCACTCCGCAAGGACATTAGTGGTTATAGGCAGATGTGCGCTCTTGTCTCTGCTGTGTCTGATCAGCATGGTTTGGGATTTGTAGCGTGAGCCTGTAGAAAGCCTCCATTCCACCTACAATAATGGTATAATCTCAATATGCGTTCTTCTATTGAATGGCGCAGATTAAAGATTCTGTCAGCGATAATATGGGAGCTTGTGAGCGTTTTTGGAGTCAGGGAAGGGGTACATGCATTTCCTGCCCAGACACTCCCATAAGACTTTAGCCAGCATTGTATTCATTGTATGTATTCTATTCATGTTTTGTATTCATTGTATCTATTCTATTCATGTATTGTATTTATTGTATGTATTCTATTCATATATTGTATTCATTGTATAGGACATCCTGTTAGAGGGATGCCCTTATATTGTGCTTGCTGTGTTGAGGGGACATCCTGTGTTGACCACTCCCATGGGGGGAGGTGATTAGCTGCCACAGTGGGCACTTCCTGTTTGTGGGAATAAAAGCCGCGAGGAGCTTCAAAAGGCAATGATGGCTGTGATGGCGAACTGAGAACAAGCTGGTGTTGATGGTTTGTTATTGAATGAATGGAAGGGGATGAATGGTGAGTGAACCTTTTAGCTTAAAGATGGATTATTTCACTAAGATGAAGTGTGTGCTTATAGCACAAGGCAAAACGGCTGTGTGCTCTGCATACAACCAAAACTGCCACATCAGTCTTCCCCCGCTGTCTTCTGGGAGACACACAGATCCCAGAAGACAGTTGGGACAAGTGAGGACGTGCAGCGCGACTTGCACATGCACAGTAGGGTACCAGGAAGTTAAGCTGCAAGGCTTCACTTCCTGATTCCCTTACCGAGGATGGCGGTGGCAGCACTTACCGTCGATACAAGCTCTTAGCGCGAATCTCCTTCCTCGATGAGTCCCCGGGATGACGTTATACTGTGATAGGTTGGTGAGTCACTCCCTAATGCGTTTCGTCATTCCGTCTTCATCGAGGAAGGAGATACATGCTAGGAGCTCCTATCGGCGGTGAGCTGATGCTATTGACTGTGACAGTTCGGCTGTATTTTATATATTATATACATTTTTTTTTGCATTCTATCGATAAACAAGTTTACACTATAGAAGGCATCCCTTCGTATTTTTACCTTTGTGAGAAGTGATCCAGTACAGGAGAGCTGTTTCCCTGATTAAGCAGCACTGACAGGCAGATTTGGAAGCAGTGTATAGGCACTGGTTATCATTACCTCTGGTAAGCATATACACAAAGGGGGCACACAAGGTGAACCAGTGGTGGTGAATTAATACATTACTCACAATTCGAGGATACTTCAACAACAGATCCTTATCACTAATATATTTGAACTCTTTGAACTGTGTGCACTGTATTTTTAATAGGAAGAGCGGGCTGATTATTTCACTGCTCTCTTTTATGCTATCCATTTAGCTCTATGGATTATTAGTGAACACTGTGACCCATTATCTATGCATGGTGTGGTAGCAAATGGGAACATATAGTGACTGTATCATATGATAGGCTTTCCGAGTACAGCCCTGAGGCTGTAGTTTTGGCTTCCTTAAGCTTATCCTCGGGACGTACCGGCGATGCGTTCCTTGGATAAGACTGACAGGCGTCTCAGCCAATCAATAACCTGATTAGCTGAGCGTCATCGAGGGTGGGACGGGGGACATCGAGGGATGATAGAAGCCTTAGGCCTCGTACACACGATCGGACATATCCGATGAAAACGGTCCGCGGACCATTTCCATCGGATATGTCCGATCTGGAGTTTGATCCGATGGCGTGTACACACCATCGGATCAAATTCCCCGCCGGCGGACGGCGCGGTGACGTGTCGGTGACGCGGCGGTGACGTTGACGCCGCCACGTCACCGCTACGTCACGCACCAGGAAGTAAAACACTTCCGCGCATGCGCCGAATCCATTCGGCGGCGGCGTGGCGGCGGTGCGGGACGACATGTCTGCTGGTAAGTGTACTAACCAGGAGACATGTCGGGCGGACAGATTCCCACCGGATAGATTTCAAAGCATGCTTTGAAATCTGTCGGGTGGACAAATCTGTCCGCTAGCCCATACACACGAGCGGAGATGTCTGCTGAAACGGTCCATCGGACCGTTTTCAGGTGAAAATATCCTAGGCCAAAAAGGTAAGTGCCAGGAGGGGGGGGGGCATTTTACTGGGCACATTGGCTACAATTGGGGGGCACAGTGGCGACAATTGGGGGGCACAGTGGCGACAATTGAGGGGCACAGTGGCGAAAATTGCAGGGCACAGTGGCGACAATTGATGGCAAAGTGGTGACAATTGATGGCATGGCATAGTGGTGACAATTTATGGCAACGTGGTGACAATTGATGGCACAGTGGTGACAATTAATGGCACCGTGGTTGTGTTTGATGGCATGGCACAGTGACTGCATTTGATGGCATGGCATAGTTGTGGCAATTGATGGCACAGTGGCTGCGTTTGATGGCATGGCAAAGTGACTGCATTTGATGGCATGGCACAGTGGTTGTGTTTTGATGGCATGGCACAGCGGCTGCATTTTGATGGCATGGCACAGTGGCTGCATTTTGATGGAATGGCACAGTGGTGAAAATTTAGGGCACGGTGGTTGCGTTTGGTGGCATGGCACGGTGGTTGCGTTTGGTGGCATGGCACAGTGGTTGCATTTGGTGGCATGGCACAGTGGCTGCGTTTGATTGCATGGCACAGTGGCTGCGTTTGATGGCATGGCACAGTGGCTGCATTTGATGGGCACAGTGAGACTGCAATTGTTTTTTTGTTTTTTTTCGTTTGCGCCCCCCAAAAATTTTAAACACCAGCCGCCACTGATTAGCGCTGTTAATGTTTCGCGATTTAGATTAACATATTATTTTAGGTTCCTTTGATTTTATAATAGAGGCTATATTTGCAGGTTAAAACTTTTTACGCTGGGATTAGGGTGTCCCTTGTGCTTCTGATATTTTTTTTTTGTATAATTTTATGATTAGCGTTAAATGAGAATAGCGTTAAAAAATTTGGTTAAAAAATATTCAACATTTCATAATAAAGGTGGTCATGAAACAAATGTTCAATTAGGCAGAGATTTCATATTCGTATATTTGCCCGACATGTTTCGCCCAATAGCCTCATCAGGGGATATACGAATCAATCAGGAAATGCGTGAGACTGTACAAAGATAGAAAGAAAAACAATATAAATACAGAATAATAAAGAAACATAAATAAGCAGAAAACACAAAATTGCCAAAGCCCGCCCACATGGAAGAAAAGCTTACCGCACCGAGATTCCTGGAATTGACCACTGCCGAAGGGGGGACCAACCATCCCAGAGAGGCTTATGCGGCCACAGAGGGCACACAGTGATCAGGCTAAAAGATGAATACAATTCCTTTACTCTTTCCCGCTCCACATATTTGACTAATAGGTGCTAATTAATAGGCTGTTCTACCAGTAGCCGGACATATCCAATATAAAAAAACGTATAATATATTATTTTGGTAAATCTGAAGACAAAAATCTGCAGAAAATCTAATAGTGTGTATGGGGTCTAAAGCCTCGTACACACAATCTGATTTTAAGACAGGAATTGTGTGTCGACAGACTGTTGGCCGAAAATCCGGCTGTTTGTACACCCCACAATGACTCTTCATATTCACTTCTCACGTGATTGTTTTCTCATCAATACATTCAGTTTGCATATCAAACTATCACAATTGTCATGTTTTTCATGAAATAGAGTGACTCAAAATTATATTCAAAAGCCTCATACACACCTTTGGACTTCAAACATTTCCGTGGATTTTTGTTCGAGGGGCATTGACCGTGAATTTGGTATGCATACACACGGCAGGACTTTTTCAGCCAACATACATGAACATAGTGATGTAATGGATGTACTAAGTGTTTTTTCTGCTCTTTAGTGCCACCCTTTGGGCAACTTCTGCTATTGCTGGTTGATTTTTTGCATCCTTACATGTGTCCTTCCTGGCTACCGCACGGGACCCTGCTCGGCTGCGCCCGCTGTTTTTACCTTGGCGGGACTTTTTAAGGTGAGCAGCTCAGCCCGATGTTTCCCCGTTTATTTCTATATATTGTTGTCGTGTTTTTCTAATTGAATTATTGATTTATTGTTTAATCACTTTTAGATTTGCTCCTGATGAAGCGGTATACACAACAAAACCAGTTAAGACTGTCATAACCCTCAACCCATCGTGCTGCCCCCCAACCCCCCCCCCCCCGGGGACCTCTATTTTGGTGTTGTAGATGGTTATCACTATTTTAATTTTGTAATTTTGTAATTTCTTTTGCCTATGTTTTGAATACAGTGTATTTTCTGTTTTAAATACTTACTCTGATGCCGCGTACACACGATCGGTCCATTCGATGAGAACGGTCTGATTGTCTTAAAAAAACAATCGTATCAGAACGCGGTGACGTAAAACACAACGACGTGCTAAAAAAAAAATGAAGTTCAATGCTTCCAAGCATGCGTCGACTTGATTCTGAGCATTCGTGGATTTTTAACCGATGGCCGTGCGTAATAACGATCGGTTTCGTTCTTTTGGTTAGGAATCCATCAGTTAAATTTAAAACAAGTTGGCTTTTTTTTTTAAACGATGGTTAAAAAACCTATGGGGCCCACACATGATCGGTTTCACTCTTTACACCAGTACCGTAATAGTCCTAATTGGCCCCCTCCCTCCTTGGTTCTCTGGTTCGGGGACCTTAGACCCAATTTTTCTATATTCTAATCTTAAGGATGATGGTACCTTTTATTATAGTATTTGCATATCCCACTCAAGAGGCTCTCATTTCTTATTCTCTAGGGTGTTAGAATAAAAAATATGTATATTGTTTGGGGGTTCTAATTAGAGGAAAGGAGATGGCAGTGAAAGCAGACAGGGGAAGCTCCATAAGCATTGCTGGTTGTCTTGTCATACCAACGGCCACCACAAGATTGCGCCAGATCACAGAAGGAAGTATCGGCCTGCAGAAGGCCGCAAAGTAGCGGCCTCAATTACCGGCCCAAAGTGATCACGCAGCGCGCGGGGGGGGGGGGGGGGGCACACAGAGACACAGGATACCCCAGTTGTGCCGCCCCAAGCGCCAGGTCGCTAATTCTAGTTGCAATTGCGACCGGGTGCCCGGGATTTGTTTCACCTTCGTGTCTTCCCTGGGGCCAGTCACTTCACTTGGTATTTGGAAGGGTTTAAAACCACTTTAAGAATAAGTAAGTCAATAGAATTTTTTAAGTTTTTTAAGCCCCCACTGTTTTTTCTGCTCATTTCTCTATGTCTGACAACTGTCTTCATTTTCCACTATGCTGATAACCTACTTTTTTAACCATTAGTTCTCCTCTACAAACCACCACAGTTTTGATTAACCAAACTACCTTCTAGCCCTGTTTTGTGTAATCCTGTTTCACAAAGATTCACTCTCTGACATTCAAAATAACGTTTCGCTGAAGAAAAAAAAAATTATTGGCGGCCACAGCACCATCATAGAATTAGCACTCACTGCTTGACAGCAGCAGGTAAAGGGGTTGTAAACCCTCAAGGTTTTTCACCTTAATGCATTCTATGAGCCCTCCTTTTACTTACCTGAACCCAATATTTCCAGCGACGGGGATGAGCTCGGGGGCTCCAGTCGCTGTCTCAGGGCCTCATTGGATAGATTGATAGCAGCGGGAGCCATTGGCTCCCACTGCTGTAAATGAAATCCAGTGATACGGGAGCCAAGGTCAGGGCCGAGTCCTGAGGGCTCGGGTGGCTCATCCATTAATATTTGCATAATGGATAGATTAATGCATGGGCCGCCCCCTATTCATGTGTCCGGCCCCTTTCGGGTCACCGTGCATATGAATTACAGCGGGCGTGTATTTTTTTTGAAGCACTGATTAGAGCCATAGGTTCTAATAGGTTTTAAAATAGGGTGGACTAGGGACGCAGAGCATTGTATCTGGAGCCCACCCAGGTGTGTTGCAACAGTGAATGAAAATTCAATTCAATTGAGAAGCATGAAGGCATGAAGGTATGAAAACTGGCCAAAACATCTGGTTATCCTATTGGATGCCTAGCGTCGGGTGGAGGAGAAACCACGGAAGCTGCTTCAGTAAGGGCACCAGAGCAGCTTTCCCTGAGCCCACCACACTCTCAGTGCCTGCATTCAAGGGAGGGACAGTGGGTGGTAGGGGAGTGTGTTAGTGCCGTGGGGGGTTAGTGGCACCCCCCAAAAAAACACCAGCCGCCACTGACTGAGGGCTCTGTACTGAGAAGGGGGATTTCTGTTCTGAGGGCTCTGTACTAGGGAGGGGGGTTTCTGTACTGAGGCCTCTGTACTGGGAGGGGGATTTCTGTACTGGGAGGGGGATTTCTGTACTGAGGGCTCTGTACTGGGGAGGGGGGTTTCTGTACTGAGGGCTCTGTACTGGGGAGGGGGGTTTCTGTACTGAGGGCTCTGTACTGGGGAGGGGGGTTTCTGTACTGAGGGCTCTGTACTGGGGAGGGGGGTTTCTGTACTGAGGGCTCTGTACTGGGGAGGGGGGTTTCTGTACTGAGGGCTCTGTACTGGGGAGGGGGATTTCTGTACTGAGGGGTGTCTATACTGAGGGGTCTGTACTGGGAGAGGGAGGGTGTCTGTATGGAGGGCTCTGTACTGGATTGGAGTTTCTTGCTGGGGGTGTCTGTACTGAGTTGTGTCTGTGCTGGTGTGTGTCTGTTCCAGGGGAGGGGGGTGTCTGTATTGAGGGCACTGTACTGGGGAGGGGGAGGGTGTCTGTATTTAGGGCTCTGTACTGGATAAGAGTTTCTGTGCTGGGGTGTCTGTTTTGAGGTGTGTCTGCGTTGGTGTGCTGTGGGGGATGTCTGTTCCAGGGGAGGGGAGTGTCTGTATTGAGGGGTCTGTGCTGGAGGCGTTTCCATAGTGAGGGATGTCTGTGCTGTTATGGGTGGTGTTCTGACTCAACTACAAGGCCATAAACGTTATCTTCAGCTTCATGTAGGGCTTACACAACCTGGTGTTCTATTTATCCCTTGCATCAATTCAGCGAGCTTAATGAATAACTCACTGTTAGAGAGACAGATGATAAATCCTTTGGAATGTTCAGTTTAATGATGGATATTTATAGGTTCCCGACCACCTGATCGCTGTGATGGCCTCTGATTGTGTTTCACAGTGATAAGTCACTTTAAATCCCACCCTGTGTATTCCTTCCCCTCTGAATAGCAAGGAAGATACACTGTATCTTTCTCTCCTTGCTAGAGGAGAAGAATGTAAACAAATAAAAACAAAAATAAAGAAAAAAATAGCTAGATCAAGGTTTGTCAGGGTTAGTGTTAGGGTCAAAGTCAGGGTCAATGGTTAAGGTAACTATATTTTTTATAAAAATTGCAATTTTAAATTATTATCTATCAGTTAGTGTCAGTGTCTTTCAGGTTGGATAAAAAAATCTAAATGCTCACTATAGTTAGTGGGCTGTACTACAGGTACGAATAACAAATAACGTACATATATGTGGTATTGCTGTGATCGTTAGATGCAGGAGAACCTTTTTTTGGGTTGTTCTTTGAATACAATAATAAAAAATAAAAAAATCCAACAAAACATATACACTAACAAGATAAAAGCTTTCCACATATTTGGGTACAGTGTCCCCTTAAGGCGTAGACCTCAGCATCACCTAGTTTCAGTAATCTGGTGGCACTTCCAGGTAGACGCAATGACGTCCTGACTCATTGTGTCATGGTCACGTGACTTCATCAAAGTATATATGTTGTTTTATTGTGTGCGCCAGAGTCACAAACCAAGATACGCCTAAAAATAGGACATCCTACCTCGACGTATCTTACTTACGCCGGCGTGGCGTGGGCGCAAATATAGTCTGGACGTTTGTTGCTTCTCCCATTGATTAGGCATTCACATATGCAAATGAGGGAAATACGGTGATTCCCAACCGTACTTGCGCCCGGCGCATGATATACGCGGTTTGCGTAAGTTTTACGTCCGGCGTAATGTTATTCCCCATAGATGAGGCGCAACCCATGCAAAGGTATGGACCAGGGAACACAAGCCTACGTATTGTACGTTGGACGTCTGTGAATATGGGCCGACGTGGGTCTAGCTGGGCGTAGGTTATGTTAACGGCGTACACAGTGATCCGGCGTATCTTAGGCAGTTGTTCCGATGTGGTTGTACGCATGCGCACAGGGATACGTCCACGTCTCGACGCATGCGCAGTTCGTTTTAAGTACTTGTGTGGCGCCCGGCCCATCATTTGCATGGGGTCACGCTTCATTAGCATGGATCACGCCCACTTCCACCTACTTCCACTTACGCCAGCTTACGCCTACGAAATATATACGCCACGCTAGTGCAACGTTGGGAGCATTTGCTTTGTGAATTCCATGCTTGCCTCTCTGCGCTGCGTCAATGTCTGTGAATCCGGGCCCTTGTGTGCACATGCAAGTTTGAAATACTGGGCACTGGTGTTTATCTCTATCAGGTGGTAGAAAGATCTTTCCAAATTGAAAGACCAACCATTACAAAGGCATGTGGAAGAAATTTCAATAACGCTTCCTAAATGCAGCGCAGTTACAGTCGTTTATGAAAATATAGATCGTAGCAAACGGAACTAAATCTACCACTGTTGGGTACTGAGAATTAAACTTGATAAAGCTAAACTTCTGTGTGGTCTAGTCATTTCCTGTACATATATCACAAAATAATGTAGCATGTATACCTATGGCCATCCTGTGGCACAGTGTGAAACTAAATAACGAATATGTAATATATTGCGGCTTACAGAGCCATAAGTATGGTGGCTGCATTCGATGCATACATGCTTTACTAAATTATCAATTGCTTTTCTGATCAATCTCTTTCAATAATAACCAATCTGTAGTTGACAACCCATGCAATTACAGGGACATTAAGTAGTACATAGTTAGTCAGGTTGAAAAAAAAGGCAAAAGTCCATCTAGTTCAATCATAAAAAAAAAAAATATATACCCATATACCCAATTCTATACCCACAGTTGATCTAGCGCAGGGGTCTCCAAACTTTCTGAATGAAGGGCCAGTTTACTGTCCTTCAGACTTTAGGGGGGCCGGACTGTGGCCACTGGAAATAGAAAAATGTCCTGCATCAGCAGGAGTAAACAATGCCCCTTTGTTGGTGTCATTGGGAGGAATTGTGCCTCTTTGTTGGTGTCATTAGGAGGAATTGTGCCCCTTTGTTGGTGTCATTGGGAGGAATTGTCCCACCCGGTCATGGCCTGCTACTGGGACCCCAGCCAACTGCAGATCCCCTAACCTCCCAGAGTGCCACCCAACCTTCCACAGTGCCCCTTGGCTGACTGAGAGCCCTGAGTCCCCACAGTGCCCCCCAGCCCCTGCAGTGGCCATTAGCCTACTGCAGAGCTTCCTCCCACAGTAGTGCACCCAACCTCCAACTGTGTCCCACAGTGCCCCTCTGAACCTTCTGCCTTGCCCCCTAGCCTACCGCAGAGTTACATCCCACTGTAGTTCACCCAACCTCCAACAGTGTCCCTCTGAACCTTCTGCAGTGCTCCCTAGGCCCTGAAATACCCTCAAGGCTCCCACAGAGCCCTCCAAAACTCCCAGCTTCCTAGAGAGACCCAGCCCCCAAAGTTGCCCCCAGCTGCTTCCAGAAACCTCATCCCCTACAAGGCTACCAGGTCTGCTGCATAGTCCCCTAACCCTTGGGGGAATTTTCCGCACTCCCTGCAAACAGATAAACAGGTAACGCAGGCAGCAGTAAAACACAGATGCTCTCTGTTTCCTTTTGTTCACCTATTTGTAATTTTGATATCTTTTTATTGTTATTTTTCTCTGTTGTAGCAACTTTTAGAAGAGGTATGTCAATGGCAAACCCCTAGTTCATGTTCATGTTCCTTGCTTTAGGCTGGGTCCACACTTAAATCGGATGCGTTGGACAACAGGGGTCCAGTGCATCCCTCTTCTCAGTCTCAGGGCTGAATGAGAAATAAGTTCAGACCTGATCATTCAGCAACATTATCTTGATGCATTCCTTTAAAATATGTGATCTGTAGGCATGCAATATCAAATCTAGTCACTAGATGGCAGCAACTGTCTTTGTTGCACAATAATTATAGGATGCATTGAATTATTGCACAAGGCTCTAGTTCAGGGGTGCCCAACCAGTGGCGACCTCCTGCTCTGGGATGGCGGGTTGGCATAAGCCAATGCTTTATGTGTGGCGCCAACTCCTGTCACAGGTGGAGTGATACCAAATACTCTCTGCCTGGGACAGCAACAGCTGGTGATACCTTAATGGATGACTGTTATTAAGGGTAAGTTTAATACTAAAATCACAGTGCGTGTATATATGGGCATATCTGTTCTGCACTGTTTACTGGGCTGCTTTCAAACTGATCCGCAGGTGAAACGCAGAACACCTGCGGGTTACCTGCACTGAGCCATAAACTTCTGTTACTACCTGTGGGTTGGTGCACTTCAGAAAGTGCAACACACTTGTAGGATATAATAGAAGTCTAAGTGCAGCTAACCCACAGGAAAGCCACAGGTGCACTGCGCTGCACCCTCAATGTGGGTATACTGCAGTGCATCAGTGTGAAAGCGGCTTTAGGCCCCTTTGACACAATCAGTCTGACCCAATTGGACCCTTCGCTCACCTCTTTTACGTCACAGACGTAAACGGGCTTGTGGGCGTTTACACCCACCTACCTCTAAGCAGGGCCACCATCAGGAATTATGGGGCCCCTTACACAGCTTCAGGCATGGGCCCCCTGGAGCATAGAACTGGGGGGGGGGGGTGCTGCCGTCTCAAATTGAGAAGCGGGAGGGTTGTTGCAAATTTGAGAAGTGGGGGGGCGCCGCCGCTAATTCAGGAAATTGAGAAGTGGGGGGACCGTGAATTCAGAAGTGGGGGGGTTGCCCTGGGACCTCTGGGCCACCTTTACAAGAAGAAATAAAAAATATATTGTAACGGAACCCCAAATGGGACAGCGGTTAACGCCGTTTTAAGATATTCCATTTCAAACCCAAAACAGTTAATCGACACTCCACAATCGGGCAACACGACCCATACAGATTTCTTCCCCAGAAACGAGACACAGCTCTGTTCTCTGGTTCAAAATGAATAGACCCTTTAATGGTAAACTCAGGCTTTTATACAGTTAGTAACCCCAAGGAACAATGGCTTAACTCCACCCACAACATGACACAATGAGCTCAATTTTAGGAGACATTTTAGGAGACATAATCTACATGAGCTAATTACTAATCATTTACCCAGACACATTGACTTTGAGATAAGCTCTTCTCACCTGCTATACAATACACATTTATCATCAATAGAAATTCACACAATGCAGTGTCAATTAGCATCAAACAATGAAAGCTTTTTGAGAGCCAGACTAAGGTTAGTTTACATGACAGTAGCAGACACCATTAATCGCCCAACAGTCTGTGTTCCCACATTGAATAAATAACTCTTTCTATTGACTGGTTGGGTTTAGAATCAACAACCTGTAATATTTCAAGATATCCTTGTGAATTATCATTACTGTCTCATCTCATGTAATCCAATATATAATTTCTCAGTCATCAAAAATAAGAGGAGAATGTAGAGGTAAGGGGTAGGTGAAAAGACGAGGGAGAGGGAGGGGTAGGACATCCCTGGCGTCCCTCTCTGTCCTTGTTGCACTGTGTCCATCCCTGGCGTCCCTTTCTGTCCTTCTCACACTGTGTCCATCCCTGGCATCCCTCTCTGTCCTTGTTGCACTGTGTCCATCCCTGGCGTCCCTCTCTGTCCTTGTTGCACTGTGTCCATCCCTGGCGTCCCTCTCTGTCCTTGTCGCACTGTGTCCATCCCTGGCGTCCCTCTCTGTCCTTGTCGCACTGTGTACTTCCCTGGCGTTCCTCTCTGTCCTTGTCGCACTGTGTCCTTCCCTGGCGTCCCTCTCTGTCCTTGTCGCACTGTGTCCTTCCCTAGCGTCCCTCTCTGTCCTTGTTGCACTGTGTCCTTCCCTGGCGTCCCTCTCTGTCCTTGTCGCACTGTGTCCATCCCTGTCCCTGGCGTCCCTCTCTGTCCTTGTTGCACTGTGTCCTTCCCTGGCGTCCCTCTCTGTCCTTGTTGCACTGTGTCCATCCCTGTCCCTGGCATCCCTCTCTGTCTTTGTTGCACTGTGTCCATCCCTGGCGTCCCTCTCTGTCCTTGTTGCAATGTGTCCATCCCTGGCGTCCCTCTCTGTCCTTGTTGCACTGTGTCCCTCCCTGGCGTCCCTCTCTGTCCTTGTTGCACTGTGTCCATCCCTGGCGTCCCTCTCTGTCCTTGATTCTTTGAAAGATGGGGCGCAGTTTTAGTGCTTGCCATAGGCGCCGTTTTCACTAGATACGCTTTTGCTGGCAGAATTTGATTTCTTGGCCATTTTTCAGAGAATCTGAATGATAACACATCATCACACAAAACATTTCTTTCACTCATGGTTAGTGTTTGGTGGAAGCCATTTACTATCAATCAACTGTGTTTACTCTTTTTAAATCCTAATCACAGCAGAAACTCCCCAAATCACCCCGATGCATTCATTGTATCACTACATTTTTGGAAATATTTAATTCTATCCTTTCATGTGACAACATTGAAGAAATGACACTTTGCTACACTATTGTGTAGTGAGTGTACAGCTTATATAACAGTGTCAATTTGCTGTCCCCTCAAAATAACTCAACACAGAGCCTGCTGGCTACAAAAGTAAGTACACCCCCATGGCAGCTTTTTCAATTCTTGTTCATTCTGGTCTCTTTTTTTTAAATAAGCACAGAGCCAGCAATAATAGGCCTATAGCGAGAGGAACTAACAGGTAGATGATCCAGGTTTCTGCAAGAAGAGACCTGTATTGTCCTGAACTAAAGTCATAACAAACTTATATAAGAACATAGTACAGACAGAAGAAATAATTATGAGTTACATATTTATTTTTTAAAGCTGAAGTTTTCCAGTCCGCTGCTGCACAGATCAGGACTGTCTCACTGCCTGTGATTAGCACTGGGGAGTGTCGGCTTCCTGGCGGGATTGGGCATGTGGGATTTCAAACACACCTGAGCCCATCTCTATTGGTTGTAGACAGTTGAGCTCCCTGCAGATTGCTTAGCAGCAGTGGAGCCTTCTCTGACAAGCTGATCGGGATGCAATCCAGGCAGGGCCGGATTTCAGACAAGGCCACCGAGGCCAGGCCTCGGGGCGGCAGTGGGTGAAGGGGCGGCTCCGCCTATCATCTCCGCCCACTCCGCTCATCCTCCCCGCCCTCATTAATTGGAATGCTGCAAAGTCTCGTCAGTGGGTGAAGGGGCAGGGGCGTCTCCGCCTATGCTAACAACCCTCACTCACGGGCACAGTCTCCTCCCGCCCAGACTCACGGGCACACTGTATAGTCCCCGGCTCCGCCCATCTTCTCCGCCTGCTCCGCCCATCCTCCCCGCCCTCACTCACGGGCACACTGCAAAGTCTCGGCAGTGGGTGAAGGGGCGGGGGTGGCTCCACCTATCCTCGCCGCCCTCACTCACGGGCACAGTCTCCTCCCGCCCGCACTCATGGCCACACTGTATAGTCCCGACTCCGCCCATCTTCTCCGCCCATCCTCCCGTCCCTCACTCACGGGATACTGTAAAGTCTCAGTAGTGGGTGAAGGGGCGGGGGTAGATCCACCTATCCTCGCCGCCCTCACTCACTGGCACAATCAATATCAACACTGCTACTGATTCCCCCCCCCCCACACCACCACTGCTGCCACTGATACCCCCATTACTGCCACTGATACCCCCCACCACCACCATTACTGCCACTGATACCCCCCACCACCATTACTGCCACAGATTCCCCCCCACACCACCACCATCACCACCACTAGTGACACTGATACACCCCCCACACCACCACTAGTACCACTGATAACACCCCCACCACTGATACCCCCCCACTGATACCCACACACCACCACGACTGATCCTATCCAGCAACCACCACCCCTGCCACTGATCCCACAAACCACCACTACCACTCATCCCATCCCATCTTCCCCAACCACCACCCTCACCACTGATCCCATCCTCCCGCCACCGCTGTCACTCATTTCATCCAATGCCCCCCAACCACCACCCTTGCCACTGATCCTATTCCCCCCCACCACCTCTGCCACTCATCCCATTCAATCTCCCCTACCACTGATCCCACCCCTTAACTACCACCCTTGCCACTCATTCCATCCCCCCACCACTGCTGCCACTCATCCCATCTCTTTTTCCACGCTGCCACTGATCCTATCCCCACCCAACCACCACTGCTGCAAATCACAAGTAATTTTAGTTTGTTTTTGGCGGAAGGGGGTTTAATATAATATATTTTTTTTTACCCAATTTCTATCGCGGCTTTGAAGGACCCGGCCTTGGGGGTGGCAAAGGGAGTAAATCCGGGCCTGAATCCAGTTGATGCTCCTAGTCAAATCCTAGTGTTAAATATCAGTGATTTTATAAAAAGTGGTGGGTCACTGTTGGGAGCTTATTAACTACAGCTTCACAGACAATGAGGAGCTATTAACCATTGCACTGCTAGAAGTTCATTTACAGGAGGAGGTTGGGGCATCCTTGCACAGAATATTTCTGCACGATCTTACTTCATTACACAGCGGCTCATGTCGGAGGATGGGTCTGATTGCCCATATGAACAGTGGCGGCTGGTGCTCAAAATTTTTGGTGGTCGCAAACTAAAACAAAGAAAACATCAATTGCAACCACTGTGCCCATCAAACACACCTACTGTGCCATCAAAAGCAGCCACTGTGCCCATCAATTGCCGCCACTGTGCCCATCAATTGCCGCCACTGTGCCCATCAATTGCCGCCACTGTGCCCATCAATAGCTGCCACTGTGCCCATCAAATGCTGCCAGTCTGCATCCCCCACCCGGCACTTACCCTGTCTCAGTGGCGCACGCCCCTAGTGGCTGAAATGCAAAATCACGTAATATTACGTGATTTTGCGCAGCCGAGCCGACCTGCCGCCGTAAAACGGCGGCTGGTCGGTAACTAGATAAAACATACCTAATAAAAAAATCGAATGTATTCATCAATTTAGGCTAATATGTATTCTGCTAGAAATTAAAAGAATAAAACCCAATAAGCGCACATTCATTGGTTTTCGCAAAGGTTATAGGGCCAGATTCACAGAGCCATTATGCCGGCATTACAGGAGATGCGTGTAAGTCTAAATCTGCGCATGGGTATCGATGTGCCGCATCCCCAAAACGATATACGCATTAAATCAAATTTTTTTCGACCAGCGTAATTTCGATAGACCGGCGCATCCGTGCACGCACAACTGCGCTAGACACACCATTGATTTGCTAGTCAAATATGCAAATGAGGGAGTTACAGGGATCCACAAAAGTAAGTTGGTGCAGCGCAGGCTACGCGCAGGCCAAGCAACACTGTTAGTGAGGAGCTGAGCAGTCACACTTGCTGCACAACAATCTGTATGCCAACATGCCAGGGGCATCCTTCCTCATAGCTATACTAATGACTTTAGAGGAGCAAAGAAGGAGGAGGGCACAGGGAAGGGCACGGGAGAGGATTTTTTTTTCCAAAAACGTTTTATTTGCTTTTATAAACATTAAATAAAAAAATATACATACATATATACATCAATACATAACATACATACAAATTACAAACACGGTCTCACTATCTTTCAATAGCCCTTTAAAACCTTGATGGATATAATAATCTAATCTAATACAATATTCTTATTTGATACAAGCCCCTCACTCTTCACTCTTCACGGGAGAGGATATATCACACACGCCTAGACATCTATGGCATGAGTGATTCTGAGGTGTCTCGCATCTTCAGATTCACCCCTTATGGCATCATGGAATTAACCACAACCCTGCAGGAGGACATCACCAGCCCAACACATGACACCACCCATGACACCCATGACAGCTACATATACAATCCTAGCCCCATCCCCACAGATTTCGAACAGAACATGTATGGGGACAGCTGGCTGGTTGGTGAGTGACATGGGTGGCAGGCATGACTGCCCCCCCCCCCATGATGCTGAAATCACAAGGGGCACATGCACTACTAACATCCTCCTGTCTTATCCCTTCAGGGTGACTCTGCATATGCACTGGGACCCCATCTCATGACCCCAAATGGTACCCTGTTGTATTCCCCAAACTTTGTATGCCAGATTATCGGTGCATGTTGCATGCTGCACAACTTCGCAGTGAGAAAGCGCCTGGAGATTGACATACGTGATGACCTCACCCCTGAATCAGACAATCCCCCCCCTAACCGAGGTTACCCCATCTTCTGAGGGAAGAGCAGCCAGGAGACAGCTCACATTAGGCATCTTTGCACGTTAAACACACACATTAATCATGGCACAATGAGAATGCATGCATGCACACCACTATGGTCCCTAGATCACACATACCACATCCTCATCACATTGGATTGGCACAAGCCCACCATGCAGGACTTGTGAGCAGCAACGCCACGGCTCCAATTATGTCACTGTACATTCATACACCATTCACACGGACCTGGGGATCACTTCTCCACCACAAATGAGGGTGACACCCTTTTCCGGCAGAAATGTCACCCCCACATTCCAAAATCATTCACAAACAGAACCAAAAAAAAATAATATTTAAAAAAAATGACCAGCAAAAAATAAAAATGACCAGCAAAAATATAATTAAAAAAAAAAAAACTCAACAAAGAAAACACAGAAAAGACAAAAATCACTCTGCAAAACACTATCCAAAACAGTCACCAAATATCTCAAAGACAAGTCACAAACCAACAAACGCGAACAAACAACAGAACAAAAGCACCTTGCTGTAGTATAGGAAGGGATACAAATGGATGTAGTTTTGCAAAGGAAGGGCGTTTGTCTCTGTCTATTTAAGCTCTCTGCGTAGCTCACTAAGTTGCCCGGGCCTAGTTTAAATCTCACTGATTGCGCCGTGCCGAGTTATGAGCATGCACACAGAGGTGCTGACCATGGTCTGCTTCATGTGCGCATGCGCGATCCGGCCGGTCCTTCATTTGCATGAAGTCACGGCTCATTTTAATGTAACACGACCACGTCCTTCCAAATTTGAATTACTCCGCCTTAAGCCTCGGAAATTACGTTGCACCGGCGCAAATTTCTGCGCAAATACTACGAGGATACGCCTCTATATTGCGCCGGTCTAATGTAAAGGAGGTGCGCTACTCCGGTCAAAATATGCGCCAATGTACCTGAATCTGGCCCATAGTGTCTACAAATTATAATATGTATTTATGGAACTTTTATTATTATTTTTTATTTTATTTTTTTACTAGTAATACCGGTGATCAGTGATTTTTAGCAGAACTGCGACATTGCGGTGGACAAATCAGACAATACGTGACACTTTTTGGGACCAGTGACACCAATACAGTGATCAGTGCTAAAAAAAATGCACTATCACTAATGACACTGGCAGAGAAGAGGTTAACATCAGGGGAGATCAAAGGGTTAAAAGTGTTGCCAATGAGTGCTTTCTAACTGTGTGGCTGAGGTGCTTTGACTGGGGGAAAAAAGAGATCTGTGTTTCTGCTTAGCAGAAACACAAGGGGCCGGATTCAGAAAACTATTTATGCAGCGTATCAAGAGATACGCTGCGTAAATACTAAGGGCCAGATTCAGCAAGACTTGCGCTGGAGTAATTCGATATGCGCCGCGTAACTGTGAAGATGCGCCGTCGTTTCTATGTGGCCGTACCCACCAAACTAGATGCGACAGAAAACGGGCCATTTCCGATCGGCTTAACTTTCCGACACCAGAGTCTCGTCAGCGCATAATTTCGCTTGGCGCATCAGTCGCTCCTATTGATTTCCCCTGCAAATATGCAAATGAGGGAGATTTCCCGATTCGCGAACGGATTAGCACCATACGCTGGCTACATGCGCCGCGCGTATCTCGTCCGTCCGGCACAAAGTTATTTCTACAAATAGCTGCTTTATCTTTACTCCAGACGGCCTCAGGTCAGCAGGAGTGCAGCTACAGCAGCAGCGTTACCGACGAAACTAGCAAGCTGAACAACCACACTTGCAAGGACAACACCTCTGTGTGCCAACATGCCAGGGGCAGTCGCGGTCCTAGCACTAGTACTGGGTTACCCGGTACGGAGGAGGCGGGCACGTGAGAGGATATACCGCACACGTATGAGCCTCTTTGGCATGGGGGATGAGGAGGTGTATCGCCTCTTCAGATTCAGCCCAGATGCAATACTTGAACTAACCACAACCCTGCAGGATGACATCACCAGCAAGACACACCGCTCACAAGCAGTGCAGCCACTGGTGAAGGTCCTGGCAACACTCCATTTCCTTATAAGTGGATCATTCCAGCGTACAAGTGGAGTGGTGGCTGGGATGTCACAGTCCACCATAAGCAGATGTGTGCACCAGGTTGTCCCCGCAATCCTCAGACGCATGTCCAACCAGTTCATCAGACCAACCACTGAGGAGCTGCGGCTGAAGGCAATGACAGATTTCTACAGCATTGCCAGATTCCCACACACTGTGGGGGCCATTGATTGCACACATGTGGCCCTACAGCCCCCCAGTGCCACAGAGCACATATACCGCAATCGGAAGCATTGGCATTCCATCAACGTACAGGTGATAGCTGATGCCCAACGCCTCATATGGCACGTCCGTGCCAAACACCCCGGGTCCAGCCATGACAGCTTCATATACCGTCAGAGCCCCATCCCAGCAGAATTCGAACAGAACATGTATGGGGACAGCTGGCTGGTTGGTGAGTGACATGGGTGGCAGGCATGACTATCCCCTCCCATGATGCTGACATCACAAGTGGCACATGCATGACTAACATCCTCCTGTCTTTTCCCTTTTAGGTGACTCTGCATATGCACTGGGACCCCATCTCATGACTCCTTTCCGGAACCCCTAAACCAGAGGAGAGAGAAGATACAATGAAGCACACATCAAAACTCGTGCGGTGATGGAGCAAACATTTGGGCTCCTGAAGTCCCGTTTCCGCTGCCTGGATAAGTCTGGGGGGGGCCCTATTGTATTCCCCTACCTTCGTGTGTCAGATCATCGGTGCATGTTGCATTCTGCACAACTTTGCCATGAGAAAAGGCCTGCAGATTGACATACATGATGACCTGACCCCCCAACCAGACAGCCCCCCCCCTGCCAGAGGAGACCCATTCAGCTAATGGAAGAGCAGTCAGGAGGGTCCTCGCCGTAGGCATCTTTGGACAATAAACCAAAACATTGATCACACAGACAATGCATGCATGCACACCACTGATGTCCCTAGATCACACACACCACATCCACATCACATTGGATTAGCCCAAGTCCAGCATGTAGGACTTGGGAGCAGCAACGCCAGCGTCAAGGCCCCAATGATGTCACTGTCCATTCATACACCTTTCACACGTCATTCATACAGCCGTGGGGTTAACTTCACCACCACGGCTGAGGGTGACACCCCTTACTGGCAGGAGTGCCACCCCCTCACATTGAGATTGAGAGCTGCGCTCAGGATAGCTTAATCAAGGGTAAAGAAATGAGATTGTGGCTACAGCCCCCCCTAAATATAACTCCACCCCCATTGTCACAATATTTTATTTTGTGTTTTAAGGTTTACCCACTGCATGGTCTGCAAACAGATGTTATTTGAAACCTATTGCAATACAACTTTTATGGATTGATGTTAGTGCACATTTACAAATTACCACATATTTATGTTTATTATGCACATGTGTTTACTTTCACCTTCATTGGATGACACATTGTTAGCACTTGTTAGCACCATTACTCCCACCTTACCTGTGGTACTATACACCGTAGGGAATGTTGTCCCACTAAATCTACCCATACACTTGTGGGCTAGTCTAAACAACATAATAGTGACAGCGCCATCACCCCCAAACACCCACACCCCCTCACATTCACACACCATTCACACTGCAATGTGTGCAGTATCAAAAAAAGAAAAAAATCTCATATCCAGAGCATAATCACAAAAAAAATAACTCATAACCTGAGCATTAAGAATAAAATAAAAATCTCATAACCTGAGCATTCAGAAAAAAAAAATACAAAACTCATGTCCTGAGCATCAATCAAAAAAACAAAAAATAAATCATCTGGGATGCCGGGGGGCTTCTTCTGGCGGCCCCTCTCTGGCTCCTCAGCTGCCTGGACGGAGTGGGTGGGGTTGGGGGGGCATCTGGAGGTGGCTGATCCCCGGGTGGGCCACTCCTGGCAGGTGTGGCCTGCCTGCCCTCCAAGGCCACGGCAATCCGGCCGAGATACAAACTGGTCTGGGCCTGCACCCTGAGCTGCCGGGTGACCTGATAATGCTGGGCCCGCCGACTCAGCCTCCCCTGGTCCCGGATGGCAGCACTGTTTGCCTGGATGGCAGCAGTGTTTGCCTGGACGGCTGCAGTGAGGTCCCTTATGTCACCCTGCACCTCCCCAGACTGGTCACCACTGCAGCGCAGTTGCAGCTCACATCCTGCACTGCCGAAAAAATCTGGGCCACGGAGCACAGGCTGTCAGCCACTCTGTCCAGGTGCCCAACTATGTCCCCCATTTGCTGGGTCTGCCTGGCGTGATCCCTCGCCACCTGGTCCTGGACCAGATCAGACACCCCCCTGGTCTTATGGGTGGCCTTCCTGGGGCCAGTAGATGGTTGTCCCCGGGGGGATGGAGTCGCCCTTGAGGGGCTTCCTATGATAGGGGAGGGGATCTGAGAGGGCCCTGCAGAAGAGGAGGACTCCTTCAACAATAAAATAAAGTCCTGCTCTGCCCCAACAGGCTCCTCCTCAACGACCTCTGCAGGTGTGGTGTGGGCACTCTCCTCCTCCACCTCTGTGTCTTCACCACCCAGGGGCATAGGCACTGGGTGCCGTTGGGGGGATGGGGTGGACTGGCCGCCGACAGATGATGGCCCAGCTCCGTCATCTGTGGATGACACAAAGCAGACACATGTTAGTTGTCCCACACACTTGACACATGCACCCTCCCCCCCCCCCACATGCAACACACCAAATAGGGGATAAAAAACACTTACCTGTCCTGGAGCCTTCCTCCACAGAATCATAGCCTGGTACCCCCTCCAATTGCTCCCTCTCCAGGCAGCGGGCAACCACCTCCTCCTCTGTGGTCAGGCTGACCGGACACGGGGGTCCACCACCTGTGCCCCGCTCATGGCTCCGAATGGTGGCCACCTTGCCACGGACCTTGCACCGCAGGTCATTGATTTTTTTTTTGTATATCCCCAGCAGTCCGGGTGGAGTACCCCAATACATTCATCCTGCCAGCAATGGTGTCCAGGATGGCCTGCTTCCTCTCCCGGGTGGTCTTCCTACTTTTCTTCCCATGCAGGAAATCATTGTAAGTCTCCATAGCAGAGATGACCACAGAGACCTCCTGGGCATTAAAATTGAGGTTCCTCCTCTCTTTGGGGGTAGCGGGAGCAGCCATAACAGAGCAAAAGTAAATTCCCTGGGGTGGGGGGAAACGGAAATACTTTTGCGCCGGAATGGCGCTTCCGCTGGCGCTTTCATACGCGCAACAGAACATATTGCGCTGGCGTTTCCCGTGAAGTGGTGCCGACGGAAGTTGTGAAGCCTCACTTACTGCGCATGCTTCGTGGATGATGCGCTGAACGTAAGCCTCTGCGCTGGGCTCCGCCCATCATTTACATATGATCACACCCACTTCCACTTGCGTCGGGTTACGCCAGCGCATTATCTTTACTCTGGCGCAAGTTTCCGCGCAAGTGCTATGTGAATAACAGTACTTGCGCCGAAAGTGTCGGCGGAGTAACGTAAATGAGAAACGTTACTCCAAAGTAAAGAAGCGCCCATCTACCTGAATCTGGCCCTAAGAATAGCCGGCGTATCTTTTTTTGCTATTCAGAAAAGAAGATACGCCGGCTTTCTTCTAAGATACGAGCAGCGTAAGTCTGTTACACCTTTGTATTTTAGTTGCATTATTACGCTGGCCGCTAGGTGGCGCTTACGGCGGTTTTTGTGTAATATATGCAAATGAGCTATTTACGCCGATTCCTGAACATACTTGCGGCGGTGCGTTGTAGTTTACGTCGTTTGCGTAAGCGTTAGAGCGGCGTAACGTTACCCCTGCTATAGGAGGCGTAGCCAATGTTAAGTATGGACGTCGGGACAGCGTCGAATTGTAAGTTGGTTACGTCGTTTACGTAAATCATTCGGGAATGTGGCTTGACGATAGTTACGTTCACATCGTTTACATTGAGGAAAAGCGACATGATTTCACGCATGCACACTGGGAACGTCCACGGACAGCGCATGCGCCTTCCAAAAAAAACGTGAATTACGTGGGGTCATGATTCATTTACATGACTCACGCCCCCACTTCATTCATTTGAATTGCGCGGCTTTAAGCCGCAACACATACGTTACGCCGCCGTAAATAATGGCGCAAGTTCTTTCTGAATAAAGAACTTGCGTAAATATTTTCAGCGGCGTAACGTATCGGGGATACGTTACGCCAGCAGAAAGATCCACAGATCTTTCTGAATCTGGCCCAAGATCTCCATCTTCCCCTCTTACAGAATGGCGGTCTGCCTTGTTTACATAGGCAGACCGCCGTTCTACCGCTCCAAAGAAGGATCGCCAGGTCTCGGTGGACATTGGTTGGCTCCCTCTGTGTCCAATAACAGCGGGAGCAGGTTGCCAGTGATAGTATATCTGTGCGGGACGGTTGTTAGAGGTTAAGCTGGGGGCTTAAATCTGAAATCCTCTGACCCCATATAGAAACATTCTGGAGCTGCTAGGTTTTAATACAGCCACTGTACCTTCCATAGTGCATACTATGCCCGCCCGTTCCACCCCCTTCCTTCATTCATAGAAGCTGTACTATAGCATCCAGCAATGAAAAAAGGAGGTAGACATTTCATTCATCTTCCCATCCTCCATTCATACAGTGCTTTTCACTGATCAAAGCAATAATACTTCTATGAATGGAGGAGGGGGCGTCAAGGGTGGGCATAGTCAGCATAGTCTTAAAGAGTGTTTATGACAGATCTAATGGCTGTATTAAACACCCCCCCCCCCCCCAGTGCAGCAAGATTACTATTGCAGTGGTAGGAGGAGCGCATGCGCCGCCGGCTAAATTTCCCAGCGTGCATTGCTTTAAATGAAGTCGCAAGGACGTCATTGTTTTCGACGTTAACGCAATTAACGTATGGCCGTATTCCCGGACGACTTACGTAAACGACGTAAAAAATTCAAAACTCGACGCGGGAACGACGGCCATACTTAACATAGGATCCGCCGCACTTACCCCGCATATAGCAGGGGTAACGATCCGCCGGAAAAAGCCGAACGCAAACGACGTAAAAAAAAAGCGACGGCCGGGTGTTCGGTTCTGAATCGGCGGTTCTCCTCATTTGCATATTAGTCGCGTAGAAAAAAAGAAGTGCCACCTAGCGGACGGCGGGAGAATGCACCCTAAGATCCGACAGTGTAACTCACTTACACCAGTCGGCTCTCAGGGAGATCTATGCGGAACCTGATTCGAGGAATCAGCCGCATAGATCCGAACGTCGGATCTCACAGATCCGACGGTGTATCAGTAGATACACCGTCGGATCTCTATGTGAATCTACCCCTACGGCTCTAATCAGTTGCTTCCAAAAAACACCCCGCCACTGTAATTCAGGTGTTCGGCACCCCAAAAAAGGGGCCGGACACCTGAATAGGCGGTGTCAGCGGCGACCATAGATAGATGCATGCATTGCATGAATCTATCTATTAGACATGTGCACACTGAAATATTTTGTTTTAAAATTTCGTCCAAAAAATACAATTATTTAGTAACTTACGAAATTCAGTTTTATTTATTTAGTTTCATAAAAAAAAATCATTTGTTTGAAAATTGGAGATTTTCCTAGCTGGTGACGGAAAATATGGATTATATGAAGACAGGAGGCGAGTATCTTGCATTAACTTTCTTTACTAATGCTCATAGCAGAATACAGAATTCAATACTTTTAAAAGAGAAAAATTCACAAAGAGAACTTTACTACAAGTCCCAGAATCCCTGAGACCGGAAACCCCTCCCCTAGGAGATCCTATATAACGTCTGCATGAAACCAGGAACTTCCTCTTTCTGGATGCGAATCCTCCAGGTGTAACTCCAACTGCTGGAACAAAAAAGTCCAAACCTTCCCCGGCAATCCGGGCCGGAATACTAGAACCACTGGAACAGCCTCCAGGCTTCACGAATCCTGGCGTAGAGCTTCGTCTCCTAGAGATCTTCAACAGAAAAAACGCTTCAATCTAGAGCGCAACTAACTTCGACCCAACGGGGTTCAGAGGGCGTCTTTGAACTGTAGCCAGGGTAATGTGTAAAGCATCAGTATCCTGAAATGATAAAGAATATGCATCATAGGGAGGGTAGGGTGGGAAGATACTCGCCTCCTGTCTTCATATAATCCATATTTTCCGTCACCAGCTAGGAAAATCTCCAATTATATTTCAGACAGGAGGCTCATATCTTGCATGTTTAAAGCACATACATAGATCATGCAACAGTATATATATAACGCTTACCGCAAACATGTAAGCATATAATATTCTATATAAACACGAGAACGTTCAAGTTCCCTAGATGGTCAAAGTAAGTACTAGTTGAGTCAGAGTATCACGAGTAAGAATTCAGTACTGATAGAGAGACATGATTCTCTGGTCTAAAGTAGAACTCTCGAAAGGTCGATTCAGACGACCAGTCTGCCGCTAGTAAAAGGTCTGATAAAGAGCCCCCTGTGGAAACGACATTAGTGGCCATAGCCCCCCTGGTCGAGTGTGCGCCGAAAAGAGAGACATCTATCCCCGCCATGTCTAAGACCGAACGCACCCATCTAGCTAAAGTGGCTGAAGTCACCTGATGGTGCGGTTGCACGAACGAGATTAGAAGTTGTGAAAACCCAGAAGGGCGAAGATGCGCCGTGAGATTCTCGTATGCCTGTAGGCATCGAACCACACACAGTCGAGGATGGTTCGGGAAAAATGGGTAGAAGACCGAGTGCAAGTGGGTTTTTGTCCTGCGTACCACCGAGAATCTCACCCCTTCTGGAGAAAATTGCCGTCTGGAAACATCCAGTGCTCTTACGTCTTGAGACGCGTTTGATAGAGATCAGGCATAGAAGAGTAGTGAGCTTCAGGGATAACAGTTTTAAAGACAGGAGGTCATTGTCCTCCCAGGAAGAAAACAGTCGAAGAACCTTAGAAACGTCCCAAGTGGAGGAATAACGTGGCCGGGGAGGCCGATTGAATTTTGCGCCCCTGAGGAGGCGACACACCAAAGGATGTTTCCCTACCGGAAGGGAGTCGACCGGGCAGTGATATGCTGAAATGGCGGATCTATAGACATTCAGGGAGCTATATGCTTTGCCTGAAGCATAGGACTCCGCGAGGTAATTTACGATTGCGGAGACAGGGGCCTGAAAGGGATCAATTTGTCGTTGATCACACCAACGAGCCCACAGCCCCCAGGCATATCGATAAGCCGATCTAGTCCCCGGGGCCCAGGCCAAGGCGAGGAGGTCTCTAGCTGATTCTGAAAGTCCAGTACTAGATTCTGGCACCCCGAGACTAACCATGCGAGGAGGGGTAGACTGCCCTCCAGCAGTAAAGGATGAGGACCCTTGGAGGGGTTCGACAGGAGGTGAGACGAGTGGGGAAGAAGTCTGGGGTAGTCGACCGACATCCCTAAGGCCAGAGGGAACCATGGCTGGGTCGGCCACCAAGGAGTGATCGGGACCACTGTGGATCTCAGATTGGTGATCATGGAGAAGGGGGGAAAAGCGTAATGTAGGCCGTCCGGCCACCATTGAAGGAACGCGTCTACAGCCGCGGCTTCCGGATCCGGCCTCCAACTGTAGAAACTCGGCAGTTGTCGGTTGAGGCGGGAGGCGAAAAGGTCCGTATGTAATGGACCCCAGAGGTCGTGTAACGCCAGAAACACGGATCTGTCCAGAGTCCAATCGCTGGAATCGGACAGATGACGGGAGTTCCAATCTGCCACCCAATTGGATACTCCCGGAATGTACTCCGCTACAGGGGAAATATTGCGAGAGAGGCAGAAATTCCAAAGTTCGGAAGCAATATCCGCCAATCGTTTGGATTTCGTGCCTCCTAAACGATTGATATATTGCACCCCGCTACGTTGTCTAAACGTAAGAGAGCGCAGCAATTGGATCTCTGCGAGAGAAAACTCTTGACAGCAAAAAATGCCGCCAGGAGTTCCAACGCGTTGATGTGGAGAGTAGACTCTTCTACGGACCACGTCCCTCCTGTGGAGTCCGGGCCGCAGCGAGCTCCCCAGCCTAGGCGACTGGCGTCTGATTCCAAGACAATGTCTGGGCGGGGGCTGAAAATCGTTTTCCCATTCCATTCTAGGGCGTGGTGGAGCCACCAACGGAGCCCCGCTTCCGAATCCGGACAAAGGTTGATTTTGTCCGAGTACCGAAGTCCTTGACGCAAATGTAGAGCTCCTAGACGTTGAAGGGCTCGATAGTAAAGGGGGGCAGGGAAAATAGCCTGAATGGATGCCGACAATAGTCCGACAATGCGAGACAGGAGTCTGAGAGATATTTGCCGTTTGTGCAAAATCCCCCTGATTTCCTTCCGAATCAGGGCCATTTTGTGGTGTGGTAAGCGTAAAACCGCTTGTCTGGTGTCCACTGAGAACCCTAAGAACTCCATCTCCTGAGCCGGAGATAGTATGGACTTCTTGAGGTTTAAGAGAAAACCTAGACCTTCCAGGAGAGATATCGCCCAACACCTGTGTATTTCGGCTTGAGACTTCGAACGAGCCATAATGAGTAGATCGTCTAGATAGATTATCAGACGCACTCCCCTGCGACGCAACGTGGC
Organism: Rana kukunoris; assembly: GCA_029574335.1. Lineage (NCBI taxonomy): Eukaryota > Metazoa > Chordata > Amphibia > Anura > Ranidae > Rana > Rana kukunoris. The sequence continues at coordinate 24,297,349 of CM056059.1, forward strand.
GATCACTGGCTTCATTAACTTGGTGAAACACCAAGGGGCCGCTGAAAGGCCGAAGGGAAGGCATGTAAACTGCCACGTATGTCCCCGCCATCTGAATCTCAGGTACTTTTGGGAGGAACTGTGCATTGGAACCGTCAGATATGCATCTTTTAAATCTATCTTTACTAGCCAATCCCCCTGGACTAGAAGGTCCCTGAGCATATGGATACCTTCCATCTTGAAGTGGCGATAGACCACGTATTGGTTCAGATTTTTTAGATTTATTACTGGACGATATCCACCGTCCTTCTTCCGAACCAGAAAAAGGTTGTTTATGAATCCCGGTGATTCGGGGTCTACCTCTATGACCGCATGTTTTGCGATCAGGTCTCGTAGTTCTAAGTCTATGAGGTTCATGTTGTGTTCTGAGAAATGAATGGGATGCGGATCCCCCATTATGGTAGGTATTGTCATAAAATCTATCTGGTAGCCCTGAACTGTGGACAGAATCCAATCGTCTGCCGTAATCATGAACCAGGCATGGGTAAAATGTTTCAGTCTGCCCCCTATTGGTATGTGAATAAGGTGTGGGACACTCACCGGTAGGAGGTCGGGATCTCGGGAAGCCCCTGCCACCGCGGTTTCTCCATGGGCGTCCTCTAGGAGGGAAGAATGGTGCCGGTTGTGCCAGGGTAGTTGAGTATTGCTGTTGCGATGGCGTAAAGACCTGATTGGGAGCCCTTGAGAAGGCTCTATAGTAATTAGCACGGCCGGCAGAGCGGCCTCTACCTCTGCCGGCCCTGGCAAAAACCCGAGAACCTGAACCGGACTTTTTCAGAGAGGACTGGGCCTTGTCCAGGCTATTGAACAGACCCACAAACTTATTTATGTTTTTCATTAGGTCCTCTCCAAATAGGAGGCCCTCAGCCGAGGGACCTGGCTCGGACTCTGCTAGATGGGAAAGCTGTGGGTCCAGCTTCATCAAAATGGACCTGCGCCGTTCTATGGCACAGGTCGTGTTGGCTGAGCCTAGAAGGCATATGGCCCGCTGGGCCCAACCCCGTAACTGCCCTAAATCCACCGGTTCATCGGTGTTGGCCGCCTGTTCAGACAGGTCTAAGATCTTTGTTAAGGGTCCCAGCAGGTCTAAGATGCGATCTTGGATTGACTTAAAGGAACGTTCAATGCCCTTTTTTGCATATTTCCCTGTTTTTGTCAAATATTTAAGCAGGATCGGGTCAATCTCTGGCGTGACTGCCACTTTATGGGGTACGAATGGCCTGGGGCATTCTGCCCTCAGTTTATTTTGATTTTTCCTATCAAGGATCTTCCTGACCCAATGTTCCACATATTGTGACACTTGCGGAAGCCCAGTCCCCTGATCTAGGGTGTGTGATACTTTCGGGATTAAAGAAAGGTTCACCCAGCGAGTCCAGAATAGTTGCGGACTGCAATTCTGAATTGGCTTCCGTTTCAGGAAGCATGTACCCAGCATCCTCCAATTCCGCATCGGAATCATCCGATGAACGGATCAGAGATCCGTCCAGTGACTCCTCGTCAGATTCCTCGTTAAACGAGTCCGGTTTAACCCGGCGGGCAGAAGCAAATTTTTTATTATTATTGATCTCCTTGATTGTCAAGGGTCGTTCAGTGTTCGGATGTCTGGGTCGGCAGGCCGTGGAGGGTCCTGCCTCAAGCATGAGTTTTACTTCCCCTGCCGGGGAGTCGGTGTGGGTCAATAAATGTTTCCTCTTGCAAGAGGCTTTTCCCACTTTCACTGCCTCAGGGTGAGGTAAGGTGTTGGTCACAGTGGCAGCTAAAGCTGCTTGAATGGAGTTATTAATTAATTCCTGAATCTGAGCCGCTGTAAGCAACTGAGGGATTTCAGGGGCTATCCCCTGATCTGCTCCATGTGAAGCCAGGTTCCTGGAACCTTCTGCCATTATCAAAAGTAAGTAAGGGGATTGATCAGGCAAACCGTTTCCCACAGACCACTGATTACAGTGCTCCGTTCCTAAAATCTGCCTGAGGTGATTATGTAGTATATTCCTATTGCTTACAGAGCCCCACGCTACCCGGAGAGAGAGTATCCAGCAGCCAAAGTCGCACAGCACCTGCCCTTCTAGTCAAACAGCCGCCGAATGCAGCGGTGAGAAGAGCTGTGGGCAGGACTGGTGAATGGCGCGTCGCGGTGACGTCACCGGCGCGCTGTGATTGGCTGAACGAGCGCGGGCATACTAGGAGGGAGAGAGCCTACGATCGGCCCGCCCCCTCCTACAATAAGGGCGCGAATCGCCCTGAGGTGAATGGGCGAGTAAGAGGGGGGCCCAATGGACACACACACACACGCGGGGGGAAAAGATACCAAACACTAGGCGGAAGAGCCAGACAGAATGAAGCGCAGCCGCGCCTTACAATTCCAATAAAATGTCAAACACAATAGACAAAAAAGATATACTTAACTGGCCATGAGCAGAAAGAAAGAGGAAGTTCCTGGTTTCATGCAGACGTTATATAGGATCTCCTAGGGGAGGGGTTTCCGGTCTCAGGGATTCTGGGACTTGTAGTAAAGTTCTCTTTGTGAATTTTTCTCTTTTAAAAGTATTGAATTCTGTATTCTGCTATGAGCATTAGTAAAGAAAGTTAATGCAAGATATGAGCCTCCTGTCTGAAATATAATCCAAATTAATTCAGGTCGACTCTGTCATTGAAGGCTCATGGTGTCTGTTGAATGTTCTAAGAATATTCGATAAAGCAGTTAAACTGTACGATGCCGCAATCGTACATTTCCGGCCAAATGCTCCGCCCACAAGCTATTGTAGAATTCCAATCTTGTATGACACTAGTAATAATTCTATTTATTAATTATTATTACTAGTCAACCAACATTAGAATTCTTCTATAGCCTATGGGCAGAGCATTTGACCATAAATGTCCGCTTGCTGCGATCGTATGTTTTTAGCTGCTTCGTTGAATCTTTATGTCTCTATAATATCGACTCTTCTCTCTCTATGTCGAATCTTCATGTCTCTATAATGTCAAATAGATATGTGCGTTCCCGTTCGTAACGAATGTATTTTCGTACGAATTTGTTCGTACCCGTGGAATAATATGCACATACGAAAAAATTAAAGCACCAAAATACGAAAAAAAAGGGATTACGATTGAGCCGCATTACGAACAAGCGCAAATACGAAAGAACGATACGACAATCTTACGAAAATACGACAAAACGGAAACGGCAAAAGAACGAAAATGACATCTATAATGAATGATTTGCATTCTGTATTTTAAATCCTTTTTCTGTTCATATTTTCATTTGTGTGTTTTGTAAATCCATTTTTTTGGTCTGTTTGTAAATTTGTTTACTTGATTTGTTTTTTTGAATGGGCAGTGAGTGTAGTTAATGAATCAGCTTCTCTTTTGTGCCGACTGCCGAGTACAGTTAAGCCAAAAAAAAGTTTCTGTGGTTTTTCGTCTGAAGGGAGATCAGTTGGCCAGACTTTTGAACCCAAAAATGGTTATCTGATGGAGCTTACCAACGAACGGATTCTTTGAAAACGAACGGAAAACGTTCGTTTTTTTGTTTGTTGGCAAAAAAGTCTGACCAAGTGTACGGAGCTTAACAATAGTTAATATGGATGAGCAGCGTGTTGAAAGTGCAGCGAATCCCACGATATATTTACGAAAGTACAAAATGATGATTCACGAAAATGATTGTCTAACAAGAAACGACAATGAATTAAACAGAATAACGAATCATCCCGCATGTACGAAAATAAAACGGTAACGATCGGAATATGAAAAAATCGCGTTGTACGAAATACGAACGGTAACGAACAGGAAAACGGGCGTCTTACAAAATTACGAATCGGTACGATCCTATGGAACGATACGAAACGGAACAAAATAATACAACATTTTTTGCTGTGCACACGTCTAACGTCAAATCTTTTCTCTCTATATCGAATCTTTTCTCTCTATGTCGAATCTTCATGTCTCTATAATGTTGAATCTTTTCTGTCTATGTCGAATCTTTTCTGTCTATGTCGAATCTTTTCTGTCTATGTCGAATCTTTTCTGTCTATATCGAATCTTCATGTCTCTATAATGTTGAATCTTTTCTCTCTATGTCGAATCTTTTCTGTCTATGTCGAATCTTTTCTGTCTATATCGAATCTTCATGGCTCTATAATGTCGAATCTTTTCTCTCTATATCGAATCTTTTCTCTCTATGTCAAATCTTTTCTGTCTATATCGAATCTTCATGTCTCTATAATGTTGAATCTTTTCTCTCTATGTTGAATCTTTTCTCTCTATGTCGAATCTTTTCTCTCTACGTCAAATCTTCGTGTCTCTATAATGTTGAATCTTTTCTCTCTGTTGAATAATCTTGGACTAATAGAGTTAGGTTAGGCACATTCAACCGCAGATTCGATAGACACAGATCGCTATTGTCACAGTCATGTCGAATCTTCTATCTATATCGAACTGTTGTCGCAACGAGATGAATATAAAGCATTTTTTATGTTGGATCTTTCAGATTTCGGACTCTGCACATTCGTTATCGTAATTTGGACGAAAATGCATTCGGATAAAAACAAATGCACATGTCTACTATCTATGGTGATAGAGTGGTGCCAGGAGAGAAGGGGCAGCACCCATGCACCTCTTATGGACACACCGCCACTGGGGGGCATTACCTGACCATGCCAGCAGTTTTTGTAAATGAAGGGTAAATATCTCTTGAACACAGTACACTGACTATTGGCCAATATCAAGGACATTACAGTAACTGAAGACAGCCAGTCAGATTTCAGATCTTTTTTTAGATCAATTAAAAATGTGCTTTGCAACCTGATGTATATTTTGCTAATAAAGCCATCAGTACGATAATACTGGTATCCAGGCAGTTCTCAGAATACTGTAAGAAAAATCTGTCTGTTTCCTGGAACAGAAGAGTCTGGTGTTTGTGGGCACTGACCATATCCTGTGAGTCTCAGTGTCCGGTGTATTGTGTACACATGTATTCTCCTACAGCTAAGCCAGACTTTAGCTCCAGGCTTATATACTATGGGCCAGATTCAGGAACACTTGCGCTGGAGTATTTCGATATGCGCCGCGTAACTGTGATGATGCGCCGTCGTTTCTATGTGCCCGTACCCACCAAACTAGATGCGCCCAGTAATGGGTCATTTGCGACCGGCGGAACGTTCCGACGCCAGAGTATCGTCAGCGCTTAATTTCGCTGGGCGCATCAGTCGCGCCTATTGATTTCCCCTGCAAATATGCAAATGAGGGATTTTTCCCAATTCACGAACGGATTAGCACCATACGCTGGCTACATGCGCCGCGCGTATCTGATCCGTCCGGCGCAAAGTTATTTCTACAAAAGGCTGCTTTATCTTTACTCCAGACGGTCACAGGTCAGCAGGAGAGCAGCTACAGCAGCGTTACCGACGATAGGAGCTAGCTGAGCACCCCCACTTGCAAGGACAACACCTCTGTGTGCCAACATGCCAGGGGCACTCGTGGTCCTAGAACTACTGATGGGTCCCCTGGAACCAAGAAGGCGGCCACGTGAGAGGATATACCGCACTCGTATGAACCTCTTTGGCATGGGGGATGAGGAGGTGTATCGCCTCTTCAGATTCAGCCCTGTTGCAATACTTGAACTAACCACAACCCTGCAGGATGACATCACCAGCCCAACACACCGATCACAAGCAGTGCAGCCACTGGTGAAGGTCCTGGCAACACTCCATTTCCTTGCCAGTGGATCATTCCAGCGTACAAGTGGAGTGGTGGCTGGGATGTCACAGTCCTCCATAAGCAGATGTGTGCACCAGGTTGTCCCTGCAATCCTCAGACGCATGTCCAACCAGTTCATCAGACCCACCACTGAGGAGCTGCGGCAGAAGGCAATGACAGATTTCTACAACATTGCCAGATTCCCACGCACTGTGGGGGCCATTGATTGCACACATGTGGCCCTACAGCCCCCCAGTGCCACAGAGCACATATACCGCAATCGGAAGCATTGGCATTCCATCAACGTACAGGTGATAGCCGATGCCCAACGCCTCATATGGCACGTCCGTGCCAAACACCCCGGGTCCAGCCATGACAGTTTCATATACCGTCAGAGTCCCATCCCAGCAGAATTTAACCAGAACATGTATGGGGACAGCTGGCTGGTTGGTGAGTGACATGGGAGTCAGGCATGACTATCCCCTCCCGTCATGCACAACAGAAATCGCACATGCATGACTAACATTCTCCTGTCTTTTCCCTTCCAGGTGACTCTGCATATGCACTGGGACCCCATCTAATGACTCCTTTCCGGAACCCCCAAACCAGAGGAGAGAGAAAATACAATGAAGCACACATCAAAACCCGTGCAGTGGTGGAGCAAACATTTGGGCTCCTGAAGTCCCGTTTCCGCTGCCTGGATAAGTCTGGGGGGGCCCTATTGTATTCCCCTACCTTTGTGTGTCAGATCATCGGTGCATGTTGCATACTACATAACTTTGCGATGAAAAAAGGCCTGCAGATTGACATACGTGATGACCTGACCCCCGACCCACACAGTCCCCCCCTGCCAGAGGACACCCAGTCTGCTGATGGAAGAGCAGTCAGGAGGGTCCTCGCTGTAGGCATCTTTGGACACTAACCCCAAACATTAATTACACAGACAGTGCACGCGTGTACACCACTGATGTCCCTAGATCACACACACCACATGCACATCGCATTGGATTAGCCCAAGTCCAGCATGTAGGAGTTGGGAGCAGTAACGCCAGCGTCAAGGCCCCAATGATGTCACTGTCCATTCACACACCTTTCACACATCATTCATTCAGCCGTGGGGTTCACTTCACCACCACGGCCGAGGGTGACACCCCTTACTTTCAGGAGTGCCACCCTCTCACATTCACACACCATTCACACTGTCCCCTGCACTCCTGACCGTGTGCAGTACAAAAATAAATTAGAAAGATCATATCCTGATCAATAAAAGAAAAATAATCTCATAACCTGAGAAAAATAAAAAATAAACTCATGACCTGAGTATGTGAAAAATAATAATATAAAACCAGCCACAAAAAAAAGGCCTCATCGGGGATGCCGGGGGCTTCTTCTGGGGGCCCCTCTCTGGCTCCGCAGCTGCCTGGATGGAGTGGGTGGGGGTGGGGGGGCATCTGGAGGTGGCTGATCCCCAGGTGGGCCACTCCTGGCAGGTGTGGCCTGCGTGCCCTCCAAGGCCCTGGCTATCCGTCCAAGATAACTGTTGGTCTGGGCCTGCATCCGGAGCTGACGGGTCATCTGGTAATGCTGGGCCCGCCGACTCAGCCTCCCCTGCTCCCGGATGGCAGCACTGTTCCCATGGATGGCAGCAGTGTTGGCCTGGACGGCTGCAGTAAGGTGCTGGATATCCCCCTGCACCTCCCCCAAAGTGGTGACCACTGCAGCGCAATTAGAGCTGACATCCTGCACTGCGTTGCTGAGGTTGGCAACGGAGCCCAGGCTGTCCGACACTTTCTGCAAGTGGTCCGCTATGGCCCCCATTTGTTCTGTCTGTCTGGCGTGATCCCTTGCCAACTGGTCCTGGACACCATCAGACACCCCCCTGGTCTTCTGGGTCGCCTTCCTGGGGCCAGAAGATGTATGTCCTCGGGTGGAAGGAGTCGCCCTTGAGGGGCTTCCAAGGATGGGGGAGGGGACGACAGACGGGCCAGGAGAAGGGGAGGAGACAGACAAAACCAAAGAAAAGTCCTGCTCTGCCACAGCAGGATCTTCCACAACCACCTCGGCAGGTGTGGTGTGGCCACTCTCCTCCTCCACAACCTCTTCACCACCCAGTGGCTCGGGCACATGATGGCGTGGGGGGGATGGGGTGGAATGCAGGCTGACAGATGATGGCCCAGCTCCGTCATCTGTGGATGACACAAAGCAGACACATGTTGGTGGTCCCACACACTTGGCACATGTCCCCCCCCCCCCAAATGCAAAACAACAAATAGGGGATTATAAAACACTTACCTGTCCTTGTGCCTTCCTCCACGGAGTCATAGCCTGCGACCCCCTCCACCTGCTCCCTCTCCAGGCACCGAGCGACCACCTCCTCCTCTGCGGTCAGGGTGACAGGACATGGGGGACCACCACCTGTGCCCCTCTCATACCTCCTGATGGAGGCCACCTTGTCCCTCACCTTGCGCCGCAGGTCATTTATTTTTTTTTGTATGTCCCCAGCAGTCCGGGTGGAGTAGCCCAGGACATTGACCCTGGCAGCAATGGACTCCAGGATGCCCTGCTTCCTCTCCCGGCTGGTCTTCCGGCTTTTTTTGCCATGGAGAAATTCATTCTCCGTCTCCATAGCCGAGATAATGACAGAGACCTCCTGGGTATTAAAGTTGAGGTTCCTCCTCTCTCTGGGGGTAGCGGGAGCAGCCATCACAGAGCAAAAGTATCTTCCCTGGGGTGGGGGGAAACGGAACTACTTTTGCGCCGGAATGGCGTTTCCGCCAGCGCTTTTAAGCGCCCAGCGGAACGCATTGCGCTGACGTTTCCCAGGAAGTGGTGCCGACGGAAGTTGTGAGCATGCGCACAAGGGGGCGAGTGGAGCCGCACTCACTGCGCATGCTCCGTGGATGATGCGCTGAACGTAAGCCTCTGCGCCGGGCTCCGCCCATCATTTACATATGATCACACCCACTTCCACTTGCGTCGGGTTACGCCAGCGCATTATCGTTACTCTGGCGCAAGTTTACGCGCAACTGCTATGTGAATTACAGGACTTGCGCTGAAAGGGTCTTCAGAGTAACGTAAATGAGAAGCGTTACTCCAGAGGAAAGATACTCTCATCTACCTGAATCTGGCCCTATATGTATGATGTAAGAAAAATGACCAACGTCTACTGTCTAAAAATCATTATGATTCTGGTTACGGCTGCCTTCAGAGCAGCCTTCAAATCTTATGCCGCGTACACACCATCACTTTATGTGATGATTCTGAAAAAAAACGACATTTTCTGTGAAGTAAAAAACAACGTTTTTGTAACTTCAATTTTCAAAAACGACGTTCATTTTTTCACAATGCTCTAGCAAAGCGAGGTTACGTTCACCACTCTCTTCCATTGAAGCTTGCTTCATAACTAGCTTCTGGACATGCGCGGGTTGAAAAACATCATTTTAAACGTTGTTTTTTGCTACACACAGTGATTTTTTTGTGAAACAAAAAACGACGTTTTGAAAAACGACACAAAAAATTAAAGCATACTTCAATTTTTTTTGTCGTTTTTCACAAGACATAAAACAACGTTTTCCCCCACACACGGTCATTTAAATAGACGTTTTTAAAAACGTAGTTTTTTTCCATCACATAAAGTTATGGGCCCAGATTCACGTAGTTCGGCGCATTATCGGTCCGGCGTAGCGCACCACTTTTCCGTTAGACTTGCGCAATCTAGCCGCGTAATCCCGCGATTCACGTAGCTTTTGCGCAAGAAATTGCGCAAGCGTAAGGTTTTTTCCTGAGGCGTAAGGAGGAGTAATACAAATTGGGAGGGACGTGGGCGTGTTACATTGAAATGAGCCGTGACCCCATGCAAATGAAGGGCCGGCCGACTCGCGCATGCGCGCGTGAAGGAAACCATGTCAGCTCCGTTGTGCGCATGCTCACAACTCGGGAGCGGCGCAATCAGTGAAATTGGAAATGGACTAGGGCAACGTTGTGAACTACGCAGACAGCATAAATAGACACACACAAACGCACTTCCATTGCAAAAGTACATCCCTTTGTGTCCCTTCCCATTGAATCAAGTGCTTTTGCTCTGTTGTTCGTTAGAGTGTGTTTTGTAGTTGTGAGATTAGTGTTCTGTGTGATCTTGTGCTTGTTGGTAGTTTTGTGAAAGTGTATTTTGATAAGTGTTTGAGACTGTTTGTTTGATTGATATATTTCTGAGCGTTTGTTTTCTTGCTTTATTTTTTCATCTGATTTTTTTGTGTCTGTTTCTTGCTGAGTGCTAGTGTGATTTTTGGGTGTTCTTTTTCTCTTTGTGTGTGTTCTTGCCTGATTGGTTGTGCTTGTATTTGTGACAGATTTTTGGTGACTGCTAGTGAGTTTGTTTGGAAGTATGACTGAGAGAAAAAGAAAGCTTAATTTTACAGTGGGGGAAAAAAGAATTCTTGCCCGGGCCATTACCGACTATGGGCGTTACCTCCACGGCCCGCAGAGTGCCACCACCACCCCGGCCAGGAGGAGGGAGATATTGGATATGATCATGGAGCAGGTCAATTCATCGGGGGAGGGGGAGACACGGACCCGGTCTGGGATTGACAAGAAAATAAATGACCTCCGGCGTGAGGTTAAAAAAAAACTGGCCGCAATAAATGCCCATGCCAGGGGCACAGGAGGGGGCCCACCATGCCGGATTAGATTTATAGCAACGGAGCGTGTGGTGGCCCTGACCTTTCACCGGCATGAAGTGGAGGGCCTGCCAGGCTTTGACACAAGTCCGGTCCCCGCGGTGCCAGGTAAGGTTTTTATTTCTCTCAGGTGTGTAGCATGTGTGGGGGAGGGGGTGAAAGGGAATATGTGGCAAGTGTGTGGATCCTCCAACCTGTGAATGGTTTGTGTCATCCACAGCTGTGCAGGAGGGTGCAGGGCCATCTGGCCTGACCGCTCCAACGCCAGGACAGCAGCCTAATGAGGCCCCCCCAACAAGGCCAGAGTCCACGGAGGAGGAACAAGAGGAGGAGGATGATCATGAGGAGGACGATAATGAGGAGGAGGAGAATCATGAGGAGGAGGAGTCCATGGCAGGCACTGGACGGTTGGTTTCTGCGGACTCTTCCCCTCTGGCTGCAAGAAGCCTGCCCTCCCTAAGGGGGAGCCCCCCCCCTCCTCCCCCAACATGGCTCCCCTCACAAGGGCCTCCCCTTCTCCCCGGCCACAACCATCAGCTGGAGCCAGGAGGTCATCCCAGAGCACCAGGGGGGCGCCCAATCTCCTGCCCGCCTGTCTGAGAAGGAACCAGGCCATCCAGACCCGCCTTCTGAGACAGCTCTGCCAGACTATGGGGCGGGTGGATCAGAGCCTGTCCTCCATCAACGATAGGCTGGGTAACCTGGACTCCCACTCCCGGGCCTCCACAACCTGCCTAAATGACCTGCAAACTACAGCAGCAGGCGTTGGGCAGGATGTGAGGGCCCTTACCCAGGCTACCCAGGGCAACACGGCAACACTTGGTGCTGCCCTGGACAGAATAGCCGTGGCCTTGGAGGGCAGGCCGCCAGGTGGGCAGATCTCAGGGGCTGCTCCTCCTTCCCCCGGCTTTTCCCCTCCCCCATGCGTCTCCCCTGAGGGGCCGGGGCCGTGGCCGGGGGCGCCCCAGGCGTGGCTCACGCAGAGGGCATTAATTTTTTTTTCCCCCTTTTTTTGGTTTGAAAGCATTTTTTTTTTGTTCTCTGCATTTTTTTTTTTCTATGCATTTTTTTTTTCTATGCATTTTTTTTTTTGTTTTGCTGACATTTTTGGCATATTTTGGGTTTTTGGGTGAATGATGTTTGAATGTGGGGGTGACATTCCTGCTGGAAAAGGGGTGTCATCCTCAATTTGGGTGGAGAAGGGTTCCCCAGGACCAGGGAGAAGTGATTCCCAGGTCCGTGTGAATGGTGTATGAATGTACAGTGACATAATTGGAGCCTTGACGTGGCGTTACTGCTCACCAGTCTTGCATGGTGGACTGGTGCCAATCCAATTTGATGAGGATGTGGGGTGTGTGTGCTAGGGACCACAGTGGTGTGCATGCATGCATTCTCATTGTGCCATGATTAATGTGTGTGTTTAACGTGCAAAGATGCATAATGTGAGCTGGCATGAGATGGGGTCATGAGATGGGGTACCAGTGCATATGCAGAGTCACCTTGAAGGGAAAAGACAGGAGGATGTTAGTCATGCATGTGCCACTTGTAATGTGTGCATCATGGGGGGGGACAGTCATGCCTGCCACCCATGTCACTCACCAACCAGCCAGCTGTCCCCATACATGTTCTGTTGGAAATCTGTGGGGATGGGGCTCTGATTGTATATGTAGCTGTCATGGGTGTCATGGGTGGTGCCATGTGTTGGGCTGCTGATGTCCTCCTGCAAGGTTGTGGTAATTCCATGATGGCATGAGGGGTGAATCTGAAGATGCGAGACACCTCAGAATCACTCATGCCAAAGATGTCTATGCGTGTGTGATATATCAAGTGAAGAGTGAGGGGCTTGTATCAGATAAGAATATTGTATTAGATTAGATTAAATTGTAAATTTTATATAAGCAAAAAAAAAAAAAAAAAAACATCTCCCGTGCCCTCCTTAGTGCCATCCTCCGTGCCCTCCTCCTTCTTTGTTCATCTAAAGTCAGTAGTATAGCTATGCGCGACGATGCCCCTGGCATGTTGGCATACAGATTGTTGGGCAACACGTGTGACTGCTGAACTCCTCACTAACATTGTTGCTTTATCTGACAAGTAGACTTTTTTTCAAAATTTAGACCAGCTTTTAGGTCCTCTAACTTTAGACAGGACATTTTGCTGTTGCGCACATCGCGTAGCCTGCGCAGCAACTGCGTTTTTTTGTGAATCCCCGTAACTCCCTCATTAGCATATTTGACTAGCAAATCAATGGTGTGTCTAGCGCAGTTTTGCGCGAAGGGAAGCGAATGTCTAACTCAATTACGCCGGACCAAAAAACGTAGATTTCTGGCGTATATTGTTTTGTGAATCGCGTGCAACTATACGCACGCGCACATTTAGACTTACGCACGCGCAACAGCAGTTGCGCACGCGTAATCGCTCTGTGAATCTGGGCCATGGTGTGTACACGGCATTACAATATTTTATCATGTGTCAAAAAAAAAATACCTTTGGTAGGCAGGTTTGCTGGTATATGTTATGTAGTACACTGTAATGTATATACGTTGATGGTTAATTTAACCACCTAAGGACCAGGCCTATTTTTCACAAAACGGGGTTTACAAGTTAAAATCAGTTTCAGATGCCTTCAATTATTTTTTTTATTTTTTTTCTTATTATTTATTTAACTTTTTTTATTTTTTTACATGGTCCTTTAAAAAAAAAAAAAAAAAAAGGGGTCACTTTTATTCCTATTACAAGAAATGTAAACATCCCTTGTAATAGAACAAAAGCATGACAGGTCCTCTTAAATATGAGATCTGGGGTCAAAAAGACCTCAGACATCATATTTACTTTAAAATGCAATCTAAAGAAAAAAAAAATAATTTGAAAAAAAATCTCTTTTTAAGAGCACTGGGCAGAAGTGAAAATTGACTAGCCCAATCATGCGCAAGTCGCCGACATTGACAGGTGCACATCATTTTTTTTTAAATTAAAAAAAGTGTATTTTTTTCCAAAACAATTGCATTTGTAAGACCGCTGCGCAAATACAGTGTTACATAAAATATTCCAACGATCACCATTTTATTTTTTAGGGTCTCCCCTAAAAAAAAATTATATAATATATATATATATATATATATATATATATATATATATATATATATATATATATATATATATAATGTTTGGGGGGTTCTGAGTAATTTTCTAGCTAAAAATACAAATTTAACCACTTCAATACCAGGCACTTACGCTCCTTCCTGCCCAAGCCAACTTTCTGTGCTGTTGCTGTTTAAATGACAATTGCGCGATCATGCTACACTGTACCCAAACAGAATTTTTCATTTTATTCCCACAAATAGAGCTTTCTTTTGGTGGTATTTGATCACCTGTGGGGTTTTCATTTTTTGCTATACAAATAAAAAAAGACCGAAAATTTTAAAAACAATTAAAGTTTTTCTTTTTTTTCTGTTATAAAATTTTGTAAATACGTTTTCCCCTTCACTGATGTGCACTGATAAGGCGGCACCGATGAGGCGGCGCCAATTAGGTGGCACTGACGGGCATTGACGATGGACACTGATAGGCACTGGTAGGCGGCACTGTTGGGTGGCACTGATATGCAGCACTGATGGGCATTGATAGGCACACTGATGGGCACTCATGGGTGGCACTGGTGGGCACTGATAGGAGACACTGATGGGCACTGAAAGGCTGCAATGGTGGGTACTTATGGGTGGCATTGATAGGCGGCACTGCTGGGCACTGATAGGCAGCACTGATGGGCATTAATACATGGCACTGATGGGCACTGGTTGGCAGCACTGATAGGTATCCCTGGTGGCACTGGCAGGGATTTTGAGTGGGCACTGGTTGGCAGCTGCCTGGGCATTGATTGGTAGTTGCCTTGGCAAAGATTTGCATTCCCTGGTGGTCTAGGGGGCACAGCTGGTGGTCCAGTGTGGATGCCTATCCCTGGTGATATCCGATGGAAATTGTCCGCGGACCGTTTTCATCGGATATGTCCGATCGTCTGTACGAGGCCTTAAAGCCTCTTAATAATTATTGTTGACTGAACATAATTAAAATGTTGATTATCATTGATGTTGTAGAACGCATACCCTATGCTATTTTGTGATGGATCAGTGTTTGTAGTATTAGATACTTAGCTTTTATTATGTTATTTTCTTTCTTAGCTCTGATGAAGGAGTTGGATTGGATCTTTGATTTTGTGTTTTGTGTAATTCTTACCAGACTTTCTCAAGCTTTGTGGCACACTCATCCTTCTAATGTTCTTCAGGATTTGGTGAAGGAAAAATAAACCTGATGATATACTGTATATTGGCCTGACAAGCAGTATATAGGTATGTTTTAGTCTTCCTCAGGGGCCCTACCTACAGGGGTCACCAGGGCTTTTTTTCTCAGAGAAAAGGTGGTGGAACTCACCCTCCCTCCCCTGGCCACGCCCCTACCCACCCCTAGGACCGCCCCCTAGAACCGCCCCTTTAGAGAACAGGGATGCAAGTAAAATTTGGGGGGGGGGGGGGGTGTAAAAGTAATTGTATGTAAATAAATAAAAAGCAATGGAGTAAAATGTGCAAAAATATTGGAATACTTACCAAAAGTAAGCTCAGAGACATTTCCTTTTTGAAAGGTGTTTATTTATAAGTTTTACACATATTAATCACAGTTTTGTAAAGTGGGTGTGTTCGGACGCGGTCGGTGGAGTGGCGTGGGGTGACCTACCTGACACACATACTCTGTTCTACGTGTGTGTGTGTGTGTGTGTTCTGACATAACCTACATACACTGACCTGTCCTACATACACTGACCTGACCCACTGACCTGTCCTACATACACTGACCTGACCTACATACATACACAATCAAGTATTCTCAACCCCTCCCCAGTATAAAGATATATAGGATAAATGCCCTTGTCACTTACCTTAAACCATGTTACATGATGCCCCAGCCCACAGCCATTTCCTGTTCGGTTTACTTGTTAGGTCCTTTTTCAGGGACGGTTGAGGGACCTAGATATAGGAATTAGGTAAGAATCACTGGCTTCACAAGGTAAGAAAAAAAAATATCTTGTCAGAATGGATTAGAGGGGTGGCAGAGAGCACTGGGGGGGTGGTGCGGCAGAGAGGACTGGGGGGTGGTGCGGCAGAGAGGACTGGGGGGTGGTGCGGCAGAGAACACTGGGAGGTGGTGTGGCAGAGAGCACTGGAGAGGGTGACAGAGAGCACTGGAGAGGGTGGCAGAGAGCACTGGAGAGGGTGTGGCAGAGGACTGGGGGAGGTGGAGATCACTGGGGGGTGGCAGAGTACTGGGGTGGCAGAGTACTGGGGGGAGGTGGAGATCACTGGGGGGTGGCAGAGTACTGGGGGGAGGTGGAGATCACTGGGGGGTGGCAGAGTACTTTGGGGAGGTGGAGATCACTGGGGGTGGCAGAGTACTGGGGGGTGGCAGAGTACTGGGGGCAGGTGGAGATCACTGGGGGGTGGCAGAGTACTGGGGGGAGGTGGAGATCACTGGGGGGTGGCAGAGTACTGGGGGGAGGTGGAGATCAGTGGGGGGTGGCAGAGTACTGGGGGGAGGTGGAGATCACTGGGGGGTGGCAGAGTACTTGGGGGAGGTGGAGATCACTGGGGGGTGGCAGAGTACTGGGGGGAGGTGGAGATCACTGGGGGGTGGCAGAGTACTGGGGGAGGTGGAGATCATGAGGAGGCAAAGAGTATGGGTGGTATAGGAGGAGCAGTGGGGGCGGCTGCATATAAAAAATAATTTTCTCTATCTCCCTTCTGCAGTATTGGAATGCCTTTTCCTCTACCTCTCGCAGCCTCAGGCATTCCAATACTGCAAAAGGGAGATGGAGAAAAGGATTTTTTTATATGCAGCCGCCCCCAATGCTTCTCCCATAGGTTACAGGAGGGGGGGGCCGGGCTGTACTCACGTTTTGGGCCGGTATTGTAGCAGCAGCAGCCAGTGGTGTGGGTGTCTGCTCTGGCTCCTCCACGCTCGCAGTCACGCCCCCCCCCTGCCATGGAGAGGCCAGAGGCTTCTCATCTCTCCTCCTCAGTCCGTCTTCTTCTGAGTCCCGCTTCAGCGCTGAGCGGGGATCTCAGTATTGAGATGTGACGGCGACTGCTGCGGGATTGGAAATTACCGCCTTCTGGAGCCGGCGGCGCATATGATGGACGTCACACATCCCACGGTTGGACATTGGACCACTGAGGCCGCGTACACACGAGGGGATATGTCCGCTGAAAACGGTCCGATGGACCGTTTCAGCAGACATCTCCGCTCGTGTGTATGGGCTAGCGGACAGATTTCTCCACCCGACAGATTTCAAAGCATGCTTTGAAATCTATCCGGTGGGAATCTGTCCGCCCGACATGTCTGCTGGTTAGTACACTTACCAGCAGACATGTCGGCTCCCACCGCCGCCGCGCCGCTGCCGAATGGATTCGGCGCATGCGCGGAAGTGTTTTACTTCCTGGTGCGGTGACGTGGCGGTGACGCGGCGGCGTCAACGTCACCGCCGCGTCACCACTACGTCACCGCGCCGTCCGGCGGCGGGGAATTTGATCCGATGGTGTGTACACGCCATCGGATCAAACTCCCGATCGGACATATCCGATGGAAATGGTCCGCGGACCGTTTTCATCGGATATATCCGATCGTGTGTATGCCGCCTGAGACGTCCATCATATGTTCTGAAGGCTCCAGAAGGCAGGACCTGTGACTCGCTTCCTGCTCGGCGTGGCTTTTTTGAGACTCCACATTCGGGGCCACATTCGGGGCTCCAGCCAGTCCGTAGCGCCCAGGGCACCGGCCCTGACTGACTGCAAATAGGTGGCGGAACGCCGTTCCGGTGCGTTCCGCCAGAAAAAAAGCCCTGGGGGTCACAATTGTGACCTCTAAAGAGCTGACTGATGCAGACTGATGCTGGTTGTGTCCTGTCTGGTAGTGGAAAACTTCCTAAAGTTGGAGAGAGGTGTTTGCAGAGTGGGGATATGTCCCCCAGCGAAAGGCCCTTGTGCTTTGCAGAGACGTTCATCTGGGGCCGGACCAGAGTCCTGTAGAGCGGGATGCATGCCAATATTCTGTTTGTTTTGTTAGGAGCAGCTTGGCATTGCATGCCATTGCTGAGCCTGTCATCTACTAGGACCCCCAGGTCAATTTCCATCCTGGATTCCCCCCAGAGGTTCTCCGCCTAGTGAGTAGCTTGCATTCATATTTTTGCCACCCAAATGCATTATTTAAAATGTTTCTACATTAAACCTCATTTGCCATGTAGTTGCCCACCCCATTAATCTGTTCAGATCTTCTTGCCAGGTTCCCACATCCTGCGGAGAAGTTATTTCCCTGCTTAGTGTCATCCACAAATACAGAGATTGAGCTGTTTACTCCATCCTCCAGGTAATTAATAAACAAATTAAAGAGGATTGGTCCCAGCACAGAACCCTGGGGGACCCCATTTCCCACCCCTGACCATTCCAAGTATTATCCATTTATCACCACCCTCTGAACTCACCCTTGTAGCCAGTTTTCAATCCATGTACTCACCCTATGGTAGACATGGGCTCCGTCAATAAATTTGTTTGGTTTAGTTCCATTCCGTATTAGCGTATTTCATAATTTGTGTCTGAAATTCAATTTGAATTCATACGAAATACGAATTTTCGTTACATTCGTAAAATTTTCGTAAAATTACGAACATTCGTTATGATGAATTTAAAAAGCAAACCCAGGAAGTCAGCAGTGCTCTCTAGCTCTCTCATCACCTCCTTCCATGCTCATCTCCAGGACTTTTCCAGAGCCTCTCCAAGCCTATGGAACCCCAATCTGTCCGTCTATCTCCTTCTCTATTAGCTTTTAGAGGATCCCTGAAAATCCTGCCCTTCAGAGAAGCCTATCCTACCCACACTTAACAACTGTATTTTCATTTTGTCCATCTGATCACCCCTACATCTACTACCCTTGGTTCCACTTTGACCCCCGTTCTAGACTGTAAGCTCTAACAAGCAGGGCTCTCTGATCCTTCCTGTATTGAATTGTATTGTAACTGAACTGTCTTCCCCGATGTTGTAAAGCGCTGCGCAAACTGTTGGCGCTATATAAATCCTGTATAATAATAATATATATGCGCTTATGCCAGAGTTCAGCTTTAACGTTTTCTAAATATAAGGCCACGTACACACGATCGGTCCAAACCGATGAAAATGGACTGAAGTCCAGTTTCATCGGTCCAAACAGACCGTGTGTACGGCCCATCAGTCTGTTGTCCTTCGGACCAAAGTTCTAAAACTTGCTTTAAAATCGGACTGATGGACGCCTGACCATCGGTCCAAACCGATGGTTAGTACGCAAAAGCATTGGTTCAAAAACCTGCGCATGCTCAGAATCAAGTCGACGCATGCTTGGAAGCATTGAACTTCGTTTTTTCAGCACGTCGTTGTGTTTTACGTCACCGCGTTCTGACACGAACGGTTTTTGGACTGATGGTGTGTACGCACCTCAGACCATCAGGCCACTTCAGCGGTGAACCGATGAAAACGGTCCGTCGGACCATTCTCATTGGGTTGGACCGATCGCGTGTACGCGGCCTTAGATTATTTTTTCTCACAGTATCTCCAGCTGATAGTTGGATTTTTAGAAAAAATACTTTTTTTATAATAGAATGGAAAAGAGACACTTGTCAAAATTTTTTAAAAAGTAGTCAATAAATGGCGCTGGATCGTAAAGGTTTTTTTTTTTCTTTTTTTCCCACGTAATAGTAGTGTTCCTGTATAGGGGACTATTTGTAAAAACACTTTTTCTCACAAATGTCACAAGCATTTGCCCAGTCTGAATAATTATTTTCTATATATTCCCTATTATGTTAATTTCTCATGATCCTCATCATCATCAACCCCATCCAAAAATACAGTGGGCCAGATTCTCAAAACAGGTACGGCGGCGTATCTCCAGATACGCCGCCGTAATTTTAAATCTGCGCTGGCGTATGTTTGCGTTGATTCTCAAACGCAGATACGTTAAAAAAATAGGCTTCTTCTGCTGACGTAACTAGCCTATGCCAGTGTATAATTGTGTGCAATTATACGCTGGCCGCTAGGTGGCGCTTCCGTCGATTAGCCGCGTTGAAAATGCAAATGAGCTAGATACGCCGATACCCGAACTTAATTGCGCCCGGTCTTCGTATTTTACGTAGTTTGCGTAAGCGTACTCCTGCTATATGAGGGGCAACTTTGCGTAGATGAGGCGTACGCAATGTTAATTATGGACGTGGATTTTTACATCTTTACGTCATTTGGGTAAATCGTTTGTGAATAGAGATTTGCGTAAGTTACATTCACGTCGAAACCAATGTATTTGCGGTGTAATTTGGAGCAGGCGCACTGGGATACGTCCACGGACGGCGCATGCGCAGTTAAAAAAAATTCTTCAAAAAGTGGGGCCTCGATTCTTTTACATAAAACACGCCCACCTCATCCACATTTGAATTACCCAGGCTTTGAGAATACGGCACTTGCGTCCAGAGTTGCGGCGGCGTAGGATACGCTATGCCCCGCTCGTACTAATGCCGCCGTACGAGAATCTAGCCCAGTATTTTTTTGGAAATACCTGGATCAAACAAATACCAGATTTTGTCTACTAGAGGTTAAAAGACAATATTAGTGTGACTAAAGTGGACAAATTAGAATATATGTGATTCGTATATGGCCAAAGCAAAAGAAAAAATGGTGTATATATATGTGTGCAAATGAATAAATATAACAACCGAAGATGATTTCAAAATGAATAAAAAAAATCCCATCTTGAATCAAAAATAAAAATAAATAAATGTGCAAAAGTCTTTTTTGGCTCTTGGTTCAGCTTGATCTTGAGAATACAATCAATATGGTAAAGTGGTCAAGTTTACCAGATTCGGTGGGCACATGTACCATATAGCACATGGTTCAAACAGGGGATCTCCCGAAATGGGAACAACGGTGTGGTAAATGGACTCCACCCGATATTGAACAGGGTATTCCAGCATCCTAATCCATCATTATTTTTGTTTTCTGCAACCAGTGTACGGAGGAGTATGTCCTTTAAGTCAATGGACTCAGTTTTTGGCATCCCATAACTCCTCATCCCTATCCAAGTTGGTAATCCCATAATAAAACTACAAAACAAGCTCAAGACTGGTTTCTGTGTCTGGATGTAAGTTGAAAAAGTGTGTGTGTTGCCTGGCTGTGCAACAGTAGGGGGACCCAAAAATCCAGTGGCCCTCTAGGGTGTAGCGTTACACATATGTTTATTTTATACCTATCTATTATTAACCACTTCCGGACCGCCGCACGCCGATATATGTCGGCTGTTTGAAGAGGGATATCTCTGCTAGCTGCCATAACCCAGGTATCCTCTTCTTCAGCCGCGGTCTGGTTTTCGATAATGGTGGTCTCTGCGGCGGATTCGCCGCAATATTACTGTTATTTAAGGCGGGAGAGGGGCCCCTCCCGCCGCTTACCGGGCCTATCGGCAGCGGCAGAGGAGATCAGGTCCTTCTGGTGCCTGGGTATGGAGACGAGTGAGGGCAATCTCCATACCATAGCTGGGCGGAAGCGACGTCCAATTTTTTTTTTCAAATGCCATTTTTTTTATTGCATTTTAGTGTAAATATGAGATCTGAGGTCTTTTTGACCCCAGATCTCATATTTAGGAGGACCTGTCATGTTTTTTCTTTTACAAGGAATGTTTACATTCCTTGTAATAAGAATAAAAGTGATATTATTTTTTTTTAAAAGAACAGTGTAAAAAAATGTAAATAAAATGTAAAATAAATAAGAAAAAATAAATACAAGTTTTTAAACCCACGCCGTCCCACCGAGCTCACGTGCAGAAGCGAGCACATACGTAACAAGCCCCTGCAAATGAAAACGGTGTTCACACATGTGAGGTATCGCCGCGATCGGTAGAGAAAGAGCAATAACTCTAGCCCTGTAACTCAAAACATGCAACCTGTAGAATTTTTTAAACGTCACCTATGAAGATTTTTAAGAGTAAGTTTGTCGCCATTCTACGAGCGGGCGCAATTTTGAAGCGTAACATGTTGGGTATCAATTTACTTGGCGTAACATTATCTTTCACAATATAAAAAAAAATGGGCTAACTTCACTGTTGTCTTATTTTTTAATTCAAAAAAGTGTATTTTTTCCAAAAAAAGTGCACTTGTAAGACTGCTGCGCAAATACGGTGTGACATAAAGTATTGTAATGACTGCCATTTTATTCTCTAGGGTGTTAGGAAAAAATATATATATACTTGGGGATTAAGTAATTTTCTAGCCAAATTTTTTTTATTATTGTAAACAACAAATCCCAGAAAGAGGCTCTGTCCTTAAGTGGTTTATGTTAACCACTTCAGCCCCGGACCATATTGCTGTCCAAAGACCAGAGCACTTTTTGCGATTCGGCACTGCATCGCTTTAACTGACAATTGCGCGGTCATGCGACGTGGCTCCCAAACAAAATTGGCGTGCTTTTTTTCCCACAAATAGAGCTTTCTTTTGGTGGTATTTGATCATCTCTGCGGTTTTTATTTTTTGCGCTATAAACAAAAACAGAGCAACTATTTTGAAAAAAATGCAATATTTTTTACTTTTTTCTGTAATAAATATCCCCCAAAAATATATAAAAAAAAACATTTTTTCCTCAGTTTAGGCCGATACGTATTCTTCTACATATTTTTCGTAAAAAAAATCGCAATTAGCGTTTATTGATTGGTTTGCGCAAAAGTTATAGCGTTTACAAAATAGGGGGTAGTTTTATGGCATTTTTATTATTATTATTTATTTTACTAGTAATGGCGGCGATCAGCGTTTTTTTTCAGTACTGCGACCTTATGGTGGACACTTCGGACACTTTTGACACATTTTTGGGACCATTGGCATTTTTTTAGCGATCAATGCTATAAAAATGCATTGGATTACTATAAAAATGCCATTGGCAGTGAAGGGGTTAACACTAGGGGGCGGGGAAGGGGTTAAGTGTGTTCCTATTTGTGTTCTAACTGTATGGGGGGGTGGACTTACTAGGGGGAATCACTGATCTCACATTGTATGAACAGAAAATCAGCGTTTCCCCCGCTGACAGGAACGAGCGCTGTGTGTTTACACACACAGCTCCCGTTCCCCGCTCTGTAACGAGCGATCACGTGTGCCCGGCGGCGATCGTGCCCGCTGGGCACACGCACGGGACTCGGGGGCGAGCGGGGGGCACGCGCGGGCCGCCGGCGGCGCGCACGCGCCCCCTAGTGGCCGTCGAAGGTGGCGACGTAGAGCTACGGGCTCTCGCGCACCCGTGCCGACCTGCCGCCGTATTACTGCGGCGGCTGGTCGGCAAGCGGTTAATTGAACATGATTGAAATGTTGAATGAAAAGACTAAAAGGTGGGACTTTGATTGAAGCACACTACTGAATTATATGAACCAAAATATAGTAAAAATTGTTTTATTAAAACAAAGACGGCATGACATATACATAATAAGATAGTGTGGTAATACTCATGGGTTTCAATGATAACAATCTAGATATTACATAATAGTACATGATTAGTCATGACACAGATGGTAATGTATAGTGATTGTGGGTCTTAGTACGTAAAATCTAGAGAGTACATGATAGCACGTATTTATCTCAGGGTAGCAACCATAGTAATAAATCTTAGAACCGACTTTGTAGTGGTAACATATAGACAAGAAGGTAATAATATATTGGTTCATTAAAGTAGAATATTGAAATGCAGATATTGAACATATACACTGTGACAGATCATCATATAACGGCTCTACGCGTTTCGTGTTCACTTTAACACTCATCAGGAGCAGATACACAGTAAGAAGGTATCTATAATAGATTTGTTCTATTATAGATATCTACATTGTTATCATTGAAACCCATGAGTATTACCAAACTATCTTATTATGTATATGTCATGCCCTATTTGTTTTTAATAAAACAAATTTTACTATATCTTCTGTACAGGACGCCAGGGTTGGGTCCTGGATGGAAGCTATATAGCGCCAATTTTTGGAGTCTGGTCCCTTTAAAACAGTGGTATAAGGTTCAGGGGGTCACCCAGTGGGGGTGAGAAATTCCGGCAAGCTAAAAGTGGATCCAGAGAGGATGGGCTTACAGTCCTCTCTATCCTTCTTAATGTTATTTAGGGACCGGGAATTTCAGAGGCTCTAAAGCCACATTCGGGAGGGAAAGAGCCTCCCTTTCTGACCCCTGGTTTTCAGGCACACAGGGGGTTAACAACTCCCAGGAAATCAGCTAAACGGTCAGGAAGTACTGATAGAGGGTGGAGGAGTATGGGAGTGGAGCTGCCTGCAGAAGCTGTGCACTGCTGAGAAGAACTGGAATACTTACCAAACCGTATGTGCCTTTGTTTTGATTTGTTTTCTGTGCTGAAGGAAAAACAGATTTTTACATTTATGCTGAAGACAAGCAGGACTTTTGTTTTGATGATTTTCCCTGTGCTGAAGAAAGCATTGTTTTGTTTGGTTTGATCGCAAATAAAAAACCCTTTTTTTTCACTACTACGGTTTAAGCATTTATCTTGCAGAGCTAAAGAACCCCCAAAGTTCACACTTGGTTCATATTATTTAGTAGTGTGCTTCAATCAAAGTCCCACCTTTTAGGCCCCGTACACACGAGCAAATAGATTTATTCAAATTGGTCCGACCGACCGATTTGAACAAATCTGTCTGCTGGCCGTTTTGGTTTGATTGCTGTACACACGATCAAACCAAAATCCCCGTCAGCAGACAGCGCAGTGACGTGGCGGTCACGTGGCGGTGACGTGGCAGTGACGTTGACGCCGCCACGTCACCGCACCAGGAAGTAAATTACTTCCGCGCATACGTCGAATCCATTAGACGCATGTGGGAGAAGATATGTCTGCTGGTTAGCGTACTAACCAGCAGACATGTCGGGCGAACGGATTCCCAGCCGACAGATTTTAAAGCATGCTTTAAAATCTGTCGGCTGGCCAAAAACGTCTGCTCGTCCGTACACACGATCGAATCTGTCTGCTGGGACGGTCGGGCAGACCGTTTCCAGCAGATAGATTTGATCGTGTGTATGCGGCCTTAGTCTTTTCATTCAAGTTATCGGGGATGGAGGCATATATACAGGTCATCCTCAAAAAATTAGCATATTGTGATAAAGTTCATTATTTTCTGTAATGTACTGATAAACATTAGACTTTCATATATTTTAGATTCATTACACACAACTGAATTAGTTCAAGCCTTTTTTTTGTTTGAAAATTGATGATTTTGGCATACAGCTCATGAAAACTCCAAATTCCTATCTCAAAAAATTAGCATATCATGAAGAGGTTCTCTAAACAAGCTCTTAACCTAATCATCTGAATCAACTAATTAACTCTAAACACCTGCAAAAGATTCCTGAGACTTTTAAAAACTCCCAGCCTGGTTCATTACTCCAAACCGCAATCATGGGTAAGACTGCCGACCTGACTGCTGTCCAGAAGGCCATCATTGACACCCTCAAGCAAGAGGGTAAGACACAGAAAGAAATTTCTGAACGAATAGGCTGTTCCCAGAGTGCTGTATCAAGGCACCTCAGTGGGAAGTCTGTGGGAAGGAAAAAGTGTGGCAGAAAACACTGCACAACGAAAAGAGGTGACGGGACCCTGAGGAAGATTGTGGAGAAGGACCGATTCCAGACCTTGGGGGACCTGCGGAAGCAGTGGACTGAGTCTGGAGTAGAAACATCCAGAGCCACCGTGTACAGGCATGTGCAGGAAATGGGCTACAGGTGCCGCATTCCCCAGGTCAAGCCACTTTTGAACCAGAAACAGTGGCAGAAGCCCCTGACCTGGGCTACAGAGAATCAACACTGGACTGTTGCTCAGTGGTCCAAAGTACTTTTTTCGGATGAAAGCAAATTTTGCATGTAATTCGGTAATCAAGGTGCCAGAGTCTGGAGGAAGACTGGGGAGAGGGAAATGCCAAAATGCCTGAAGTCCAGTGTCAAGTACCCACAGTCAGTGATGGTCTGGGGTGCCATGTCAGCTGCTGGTGTTGGTCCACTGTGTTTTATCAAGGGCAGGGTGAATGCAGCTAGCTATCAGGAGATTTTGGAGCACTTCATGCTTCCATCTGCTGAAAAGCTTTATGGAGATGAAGATTTCATTTTTCAGCACGACCTGGCACCTGCTCACAGTGCCAAAACCACTGGTAAATGGTTTACTGACCATGGTATTACTGTGCTCAATTGGCCTGCCAACTCTCCTTACCTGAACCCCATAGAGAATCTGTGGGATATTGGGAAGAGAAAGTTGAGAGACGCAAGACCCAACACTCTGGATGAGCTTAAGGCCGCTACCGAAGCATCCTGGGCCTCCATAACACCTCAGCAGTGCCACAGGCTGATTGCCTCCATGCCACGCCGCATTGAAGCAGTCATTTCTGCAAAAGGATTCCTGACCAAGTATTAAGTGAATAACTGAACATAATTATTTGAAGGTTGACTTTTTTTTTTAATTAAAAACACTTTTCTTTTATTGGTCGGATGAAATATGCTAATTTTTTTAGATAGGAATTTTGGGTTTTCATGAGCTGTATGCCAAAATCATCAATATTAAAACAAAAAAAAGGCTTGAACTACTTCAGTTGTGTGTAATGAATCCAAAATACATGAAAGTCTAATGTTTATCAGTACATTACAGAAAATAATGAACTTTATCACAATATGCAAATTTTTTGAGAATAACCTGTAGTTATTGCCTCGATTCAAAGTCCCAACCTTAGCCTAAAGCCCCATACACACGGTCAGACTTTTGGCCAACCAACTTCAAAATCTGCAACTTTTCAAATTTGTCTGATCGTGTGGACGCTCCATCAGACCAACTTTTTCTGGTTTCATCCAACAAAAAGTTGGGTCTGCGAACGGACCAACTTTTCGGCAACAAAAGTCTGATGGTGCTTTGTGTGACCGTGTGTACAGCAATCCAACCAACTTTTGTACAAAGTGCAAATACACATGCTCAGAACCAATGTTAAAATCAACCAACAATAGCAGAAGTTAACCAAAGGGTGGTGGTAAAGAGCAGAAAAGAGCAGAAAAACCACGTGACAATGGGAAAGTTTTAGAAAAGTTTGCAGAAAAGTCTGACTGTGTGTATGCTATGGGTGTGACCGGACAAATCAATTAGGACAAAAATCCAAGGGAAATTTTGTTGGATGTCCTACCGTGTGTATGGGCCTTTAGGCTCCTTTTTTCATGATTGAAATGTTGGTTATCATTGATGTTGTAGAACATGTTGTTAATATGTGGTGGATCAGTGTTTGTAGTTTTACATACCTAGCTTTAATTATCTTGCGTTATTTTGTTTCTTAGCCCCGATGAAGCAGGTGTTTTTGGCCTCAAAAATTTGTTGGGTTTTTGATTTTGTGTAAGAAAAATTTAATTCTTATTGGACTTATTTAAGTTTTGTGGAGCTCATTATTCTAATGTTCTGCAGGATTTGTTGAGAGGAAAAATTAAACTTGATGATAACTCTCTGACAGCCTGATCAGCAGTGTACAGAAATGATTTAAGGCTCATACACACGGTCGGACATCCAACAAAATTTCCCTTGGATTTTTGTCCTAATTGATTTGTCCGGTCACACCCATAGCATACACACAGTCAGACTTTTCTGCAAACTTTTCTAAAACTTTCCCATCATCACGTGGTTTTTCTGCTCTTTTCTGCTCTTTACCGCCACCCTTTGGTTAACTTCTGCTATTGTTGGTTGATTTTAACATTGGTTCTGAGCATGCGTATTTGCACTTTGCACAAAAGTTGGTTGGATTGCTGTACACACGGTCACACAAAGCACCATCAGACTTTTGTTGCTGAAAAGTTGGTCCGATGGAGCGTACACACGATCAGACAAATTTGAAAAGTTGCAGATTTTGAAGTTGTTTGGCCAAAAGTCTGACTGTGTGTATGGGGCTTTAGTCTACTTTATATTTTGCTGGAATGGTGTTTTCTGGAAAGAATTGTGTTGTGTCCACTTACATCTTCATGTCACTGACCTGTAAAGAGAATGTATTGAGAGCAATATTGTAAAAGATCCTAGCTAGGCAATTTAACCACTTCGAAACAGGACATTTATACCCCCTTCCTGCCCAGATCAATTTTCACCTTTCAGAGCTCTCACACTTTTTATACTAATAAAACTTTCTTTTTATAGTATTTAATCACCACTGTTTTTTTTTCTTTTTTGCGACATAAGTGAAAAAAAGCGAAAATGTTAAAAAAAAAATTCTGCAGGATTTGCAAGTCAGACTTGCTGGGATCAGTAGACCATCATCTTTAAATCTTCTAAAGTAACCGGTTGCTGCTATGAGGGAGGGTGTACTGCAGGCCCCAGTCTACAATGGTTTCATCCATTATTAGACTGGGAATTATGTGAGACCTAGTCATGTACTGATGGCGGGACAGGATTACTAAGACTGTGACAGGAAGAAGTGTTCTGAGGTAAAAGTCGGTCAAGCGGTGTGCTGGCAGAAGAGATGTTCTGAGGTAAAAGCCTGTCACGTTAAGGGTCAGCCATCTGGTCCTTTCTAAGAAGTGTGACACAGTTACTATATTCTTTGAAGTACTGTTTTGTTCTATGTGCATCCCATGTCCTTTTTTAGCAACCAAGTTCAATCCACAAATAAAATAACAAAAACAAGTGTTCATTGACTAAAAGAGTGTGTCTAATGGATGTTTGGCAGCAGGGTGAAATGTGGGGATGTTGTAACTCATAGCAACCAACCGCTACAATTGGAGGTCCCACCGGATCCACCTTCACGGTTAACCTGTTGGCCGTCACCCCTAGCAATGCAGAAAAAGGGGACACTTTGATTGTTTCATTACATAGAGGATTCAACTATTGGAAAAGACTGTGGGCCAGATTCTCAAAGGAGATACGACGGCGTATCTCCAGATACACCGGTGTATCTCTGTTTTTGCGGCGTCGGATCTATGCGCCTGATTCTTAGAATCAGTTACGCATAGATTTGCCTTAGATCCGACTGGCGTAAGTCACTTACACCGTTGTATCTAAGTTGCATATCTACGCTGGCCGCTAGGTGGCGTTTCCGTTGATTTCCGCGTTGAATATGCAAATGAGCTACATACGCCTATTCCCGAACGTATTTGCACCCGCTCGTCGTAGTTTATGTCGTTTGCGTAAGCGTAAACTTACCCCTGCTATATAAGAGGTAACGTTGCGTAGGTCCAGCGTATGCAATGTTAAGTATGGACGTCGGGACTGCGTAGTTTTTTTCCGTCGTTTACGTAACTCGTTCACGAATAGGGCTTTGCGTAAGTTACGTTCACGCCTAAACCAATGTATTTGCGGCGAAATTTGGAGCATGCGCACTGGGATACGTCCACGGACGGCGCATGCGCAGTTCAAAAAAATGTCAAAAAACGTGGGGTCATAATTGATTTACATAAAACACGCCAACCTCATCCACATTTGAATTACCCAGGCTTACGCCGGGCCATTTACGTTACGCCGCCGCAACTCTGAACGCAAGTGCTTTGAGAATACGGCACTTGCGTCTCTAAGTTGCGGGGGTGTAGCGTAAATAGACCCCGCTCGTAGATGCGCCCATCTACGAGAATCTGGCCCTGTGTGTTTACACATATGTCCAGTGCGCTGCATGGCGCGGACATTACCCACGGCATTGCAAATTATCTGAACTTTCTTTTAAACTCCTGCTTGACAACAGTAAAGGGAGAGTGAGAATGTCGGCGGTTGCCCCTAGTAACGGAACGCAACCAGGGGGTGTCTACTGACGTGACGGGTCTATGCTAAGTTGGTCCTATACAGAGCGACATTGGAGATTAACTTTATTGTTATCAAGGGCAACCACTGCACAGTTTGCCTGCTATTAGTGTTCAGCTACTATGGGGCAGTTCGTGTTGAGATATAGGCCCAGTCAGAACCAGCTAACACCAGCTTAGGTTTTGTGCTGCCCTAGGCCTGACTAAACTCGTGCACCTCTCTAATTTAAATATGACCCACCCCTTCCTGTTACGGCCACACCCTGTGTTGTTTAAGACCCGCCCTGAAATTTTTAAGTGAGGACACTAGTTCTGAGGGCATGGGGGGGGGGGGGGGGGGGCTATGGATTCCCTTAATTTACTTAGATTTCCTCTTACTTCCTGGTTGCCCATAGAGCAGGAAGTGAAGGGAAATCTTCACAATGGGACAGGGATGGTAAAAAATAAACAGGGGCTATAACCCTCACTTACTCTACCCAAAACGAATAAAAAAATGTTGCCTATAGTTCTACTTTAAGTAGATTGTGCAGCCCCCCCCCCCCCCCACATACCAGAAGCAGCACGGCCTCTTTTTGGGGGCGCTAGACTAATTTTCCTAACATTGTAGCGCAAGCCGGCGGGGACTCTTTTTGTGCTGCCCCCCACCCGCAAAGTGCTGCCCCAGGCCTGGGCCTTGTTGGCCTAGGCCGGGATACAGCTCTGGTTAGCGCAACGCACACAGCATGGAGCCTGCCTATCAGTTCCTTGTGTGCCGAACAGACTGAGAGCTGGAGGTTGGAGTCACCCCCTAGAGGAAGCTGATGAGTTCCAACCTGCTACGCACACCACAAGGCAGCTGAAGATGGCAGAGAGTGGTCGATTGATGCCTGTAGAGTGGATAAAAAAAGAACCTTTCCAGCAAGAGAGCCAGAATAAGGACTATCGATAAATACCAGCCAGTAAATAGAAAGTAGTACAAATTTTATTAAATATAAAATAGTGGATACATGATACAAAAGAATAAATTAATGTATGAACAGGGGAGAAGTAGTCGCGATATGGAGAGTGGATGCCTGACATGCAGGAGCAAACGCTAGTTCACACCGGCATTTGGCTGGAGATTCATGGAGGACTGGCCTTGGGGTTGATTGGAAGAGTGGAGCGGATGTGTCTACTACATTCCAAGTGCCACATCCCAAAGTTGGGAGTCACAACTTGGGCCCAGTGCAGCCATTGTGGGGAGTCATTCACCTGGCTGGAACCTGTTCAGCAGGAATCAAGGTACTATACTACTAATCTGCATTCAGGACTTTTGTTAAGAGACAGTAAATCTCTAGTTTCAAAATCAAAATCAAATTCCATCTTGCATTACACCCACCATGCCTCATAAGCCACTCTACAGGGAAGGATGTCGGCTCTCCCTAACTCTTGAGGTCACAATTAGGCCTCTAGGGGTCAGTTCCCTTGCTACATTATTATTGATAGTCATCATTTCATTTTGTTGCAACAAACTTCCTTCTATTCATATTAAAAGTGACACTATACAGGAAGAGTGCTAAGAATAAAAGTCATATATAATCTAATAGCCCTAATTATGTTGTTAGCAGAGCTGGGACAAAGTCCATGCAGCACCAGGACAAAGTGCACCCCTTCCTTAAACATTTTTTTCACTTTTCAACATACAGATTTTTCCACAGACAGCACTTGCTGGGAAAATCCTCAGCACTGCAGGAGAAGCTGCAGTTCTCTTTTTTCACCCCTCCCCTGCTAAAGCGCCCAAGGTGGATCATCTCTTCTGCCCCCCCCCCTCCCCCAAAATGGTGTGTTGGTGTGTCGATGTGCGGAGTGATGGGAGGATTTTTGATTAAGGAGATCTAACACAGAGAGAAGATGGAGGCCAGACGAGGAGCCGGTAGTTCTGGTAAGCAAAGCTAAAATAATTGTCTTTTATACATTTATCTAATTCGTTTTAGGAAAGTATAACTATATGAAAGAACAAATGATGAATATATCAATGGCTAGACTCACGTAGGAGCGTGTATCTTTGTGCGGGCGTAGCGTATCCTATTTACGCTACGCCTCCGCAACTTTTACAGGCAGGTGCTGTATTCACAAAGCACTTGCTCCGTAAGTTGTGGCAGCGTATCGTAAATGGGCCGGCGTATCCGCGCGCAATTCAAATTGGGCAGGTAGGGGGCGTGTTGTATTGAAATTAACTGCGACCCCACGTAAATGACATGCCGAACGAACTGTGCATGCGCCGGCCGTGGACGTATCCCAGTGCGCATGCTCCAAATCACGTTGCAAATAGTCAATGAAAACGTAACTTACGCCCAGCCCCATTCTGAATCGGCTTACGCAAACGACGTAAAATTGATAAAATTTGACGCGGTCCCGACGTCCATACTTAACATTGGCTGCGCCATCTTTTTGTTGGAGTATCTTTACGCCTGAAAACGCCTTACGTAAACGGCATATCAGTACTGCGACGGCCGGGCGTACGTTCGTGAATCGGCGTATCTAGCTAATTTACATATTCAATGCGTAAATCGACGGAAGCGCCACCTAGCGGCCAGCGTAAATATGAAACTAAGATACGACGGCGTAAGAGACTTACGCCGCTCGTATCTTGGCTCAATCCCGGCGTATCTGATTCTTTGAATCAGGCGCTGGGATACGACGGCGGACATTCAGGCCGCGTACACACAAGGAGACATGTCCGATGAAAACGGTCTGCGGACCGTTTTCATCAGACATGTCTCCTGCAGGATTTTGGTCCGGCGGTGTGTACACACCATCGGACGAAAATCCCCTCGGACAGAGAACGCGGTGACGTGGGATTTCGGTCCGCTGGTTAGGCGTACTAACCAGCGGACATGTCCGACGCACAGGTTTCCAGCGGACCAGTTTCAGCGGACATGTTCAATCGTGTGTACGCGGCCTCAGACTTACGACGGCGTATCTGTAGTAAGTCTACCTGAATCTGGCAACTAATCTTTTAATCAAGAAATAGTTACTTTTCTTACATATTTTTTAGATACATGCGTGAATGTGTGTTTGCTTTATTTTAACTGACAAAGGATTCTTATTTCTGTCCATCCAGTCCTGGGATTTGCACAACTTTGTTATACATAGTTTGTAAGGTTAAATAACGACACCAGTCCATCTAGTTCAACGTGAGTGCATGCGTGTGTGCATATACCATTTCCCATATCCCTGTATATTGTGCTGGCTAAGATGCCCATCCAGGGCTGGACTGGGTCAAAAATTTGGCCCTGGACTTTACCCAGACTGGCCCACTTTGACAGATCTCTCCTCTAGCAGCCGGACAACTTCCGCACCCCCCCGGCCACCTAAGCCCCCGCTCCCCCTTCACTAGCCACTAGCCATTCTACTTTATTAGAGTAGAATGGCTGGTACTGGTACTTTTATAGGCAGTATCAGTGGGGAAGGCAGACATTATTTCACCCGGGGCAAAGAATCAATTTGGTGCCCCCCCCCCCCTTGTAAGACAAGATTAGGCTGAAGTGAGAAACTCCCAGGCCATAGCTGTTGAGTCAGATGTCTGTCCCCTTCCCCCTGCTCCTCTGTCATCCCCCCCTGCTCCTCTGGTCCTCCCCTGCGTCTCTGTTCCCCCAAAGTGATCGCTGAGGGGAGGGAGAGACAGAGGAGCGGAGGGGGCGGTGGTCTGCTGTCACTAAAGCCGGCCCACTGAGCCATCGGCCCACCGGGAAACTCCCTGTAGTCCCAATGGCCAGTCCATCCCTGTGCCCATCTAATGCCCTGTACACACGATATTTTCCGATCGTGTGTAGCCCCATCTGAGTTTTTTCATCGGATGAATTCCTTTGGAGTTTAGATATAGAACATGCGTTGGCAACAAGTACATGCAGACATATAGGTTTTGCAATCCTGCCTCCAGCTTGGCCACCAGAAGGTGCGGGAGACCAGCTCTGCGGTCTTTCGAGCTCCGAAATGGCCCGCCAGCTTGTGATCGTGGAAGGTACTAAAAACTAGGTGCCGGGTTTCCAAGGGAACAAAAATCTTGTCTCGAGACCAGAGCAACTCGTCCCGCCTTTCAAGGGGGAGAGTCCCCTGGGTGGAACAGTGCTGGATGCTGTTTTAAGAGAGGATAGGAGATCCGATTGCGGGAGTAATAGGACGTTTTGTGAAGATAAGATGGTGCCAGGCTCTGATGCCACAGGGATTTCCAAAAACATTCAGGAGAGGGCATCTGCCTTCCCATTCTTGGAACCGGGTCTATAGGATATGAGGAAATTAAACCAGGTGAAGAAAATAGTGAGAGAGCTGTGGGGTATTAGTGAGAGAGCTGTGGGGTATTAGTGAGAGAGCTGTGGGGTATTAGTGAGAGAGCTGTGGGGTATTAGTGAGAGAGCTGTGGGGTATTAGTGAGAGAGCTGTGGGGTATTAGTGAGAGAGCTGTGGGGTATTATTGAGAGAGCTGGGGGTATTAGTGAGAGAGCTGGGGGGTGGCATTGGTGAGAGAGCTGGGGGGCATTTGTGAGAGTTGAGAGACCTGGGGGAATTTTTGAGAGGTGAGAGACCTGGGGGGCATTTGCAATCATGGCATACCCGTGTATGATCTGGATAAAATATGATAATTTATAAGGGGGTTTAGCGGCAGGGCAACTGGTGGCGAGTAACTCTTAAGGCCTGGCGAGTAGCTCAGGACTTGAAATTTTGAGCCCTGCAATACAGCATACATATCAGAAACAACGATATACAATACAAGATGTGATAGTAAAAACTTAGGGCCAGATTCAGAAAGCTCTGCCTATCTATAGGCAGGCGTAGCGTATCTCAGATACACTATGCCGCCGTAACTTTCAGTGGCAGGTTCCTTATTCAGAAACTATTTACGCCGAAAGTTATGGTGGCGTAGTGTATCTGTGGCGGCGGAAGGCCGCGCAATTCAAATTTGGAAGATGGGGGCGTGATTCATGCAAATGAATCATGACCACACGTAAGTGATGTTTTTTTGGACGGCGCATGCGCCGTCCGTGGACGTTCCCAGTGCGCATGCGTGAAATCACGTCGCTATTTTCTCAATGTAAACTACGTGAACGTGACTAACGTCGAGCCCCATTCCCGAACGATTTACGCAAACGACGTAACCGACGTTCAATTTGACGCGGTCCCGACGTCCATACTTAACCGCTTCAATACCAGGCTTTTATACCACCTCCATACCGGGCCTATTCTGACACTTCTCTCCTACATGTAATAATCATCATTCTTTTGCTAGAAAATTACACAGTACCCCCAAACATTATATATGTTTTTTTTAGCAGACACCCTAGGGAATAAAATGGCGGTCATTCCAAAGTTTTATCTTGCACGGTATTTACGCAATTATTTTTCAAACGCCTTTTTTTTGTAAAAAAATTGTTTTATGAATTAAAAAAATAACAAAACAGTAAAGTTAGCCCAATTTTTTTGTATTATGTGAAAGATTATGTTACACCGAGTAAATAGATACCCAACATGTCACGCTTTAATTATGCGCACACTCATGGAATGGCGCCAAACTTCGGTACTTAAAAATCTCCATAGGCAACGCTTTATTTATTTTTTACAGGTTACAGTTTAGATTTACAGAGGAGATCAGTTAGAGTGCTTGATTCGTTGCTGGCACTCTAACGCAAGCGGCGATACCTCACTTATGTGGTTTAAACGGCGTTTACATATGTCGGCGGGACTTGCGTGTGCGTTCGCTTCTGCACGCAAGCTATCGGGGACAGGGGCGTTTTAAATTTTTTTTTATCTTTTATTTATTTTTTTGACTTATTTTTTATTTATTTTTACACTTTTTTTCATTTTTTTTTTTTTCCACTTTTATTCCTATTACAAGGAATGTAAACATCCCTTGTAATAGGAAATGTGTGTGACAGGTCCTCTTTATGGAGAGATGTGGGGTCAATAAGACCTCACATCTCTCCTCCAGGCTGGAAACCATGAGATCGGTGAAAATTTTTTACCGATCTCATGAATGGGGGCTTACAGCCGCAATTGCGGCTTTGTTTACTTACGGGGACCCAGGCGTGACGTCATCAGATCGCGCCCGGGTCCTCCGACGGTCATAGAGATGACTGGTGACCATCTGGTCACCAGTCATCTCTATGCTTCCTGCCGCCGCCGACGATTCGTTCTCCGGGCCCCCGAAGGCACAGGTAAGCCCGGGGGAAGCACCGGATGGCGGCGGGAGGGGGGGGATGTCCCCTCCCGTGGCCTGTAAGAACGATCAAGCGGCGGAACCGCCGCTATGATCGTTCTTACATTGTGCAGAATCGTCGGCTGAAGAAGAGGATATCTGGATGATGCCTCTGGCTGCAGGCATCATCCAGATATTCGCCTGCAATGCCCAGGCCGTCAATTGACGGCCACTTAGGATGGTAAATCCCATCCCAGGCCGTCAATTTTCTATGGCTGGGTATTGAAGTGGTTAACATTGGCTGCGCCTGCTATAGCAGGGGTAACCTTACGCCGCTAAAACGCTAACGCAAATGACGTAAACTACGACGCGCCGTCGCAAGTACGCTTGTGAATCTGCGTAAGTAGCTCATTTGCATAATTTATGCGAAGCGCCACCTAGTGGCCAGCGTAAATATGCAACTTAAAGCGGAGCTCCACCCAGGAAAACATTTTCCCATGTTGTTTAAAAAAAATAAACAAAAAAAACCTGAAAAAAAAAAAAATACTCACCCGAAATACCTGTTGCTATGCGGAAGTCCGTAATCTGCCTCTTCCACTCCTTTTCTCCTCCTTGCCTTTTCTTCTTGTCCTTCTGCTTGTGAATGGGGCGCGCTGCTTCCTGGGAACTGTGTGTGTTCTCAGAGAGCAGCACGCCCATTCACAAGCCAGCGTGAGACTCACGCAGGCGCAGTAGGAAATGGGCAGTGAAGCCGTACAGCTTCACTGCCTGTTTCCCATAGTGTGGATGGCGGCGCGGGACCCGGAGCGATCGTGGGACCGGCATCGGGGGGCCCATCAGCGCGGGCAAGTAGGACAAGGTAAGTGTCCTTATTTAAAGTCAGCAGCTACACTGTTAGTAGCTGCTGACTTTAAAAAAAAAATTTTGCGGCTGGAGCTCCGCTTTAAGATACGACGGTGTAAGCCGTCGTATCTTAGAAGAAAGCCGGCGTATCTTCTTTTATGAATAGCAAAAAAAGATACGCCCGCTATTCTTAGTATTTACACAGCGTATCTCGAGATACGCTGCGTAAATGCTTTCTGAATCTGGCCCTTACTTTTTAAGTTCTCTAAGGGGTGATAGCGATAGATTGAGCAAGACGTGTCCTGCTCTCTGCAGTGTCTTCTCAGAGAATGGTGGCTGTTCACTTCCTGTGAAGATTCTACCCATAATTCCCTGCTTACTAACAACTTCCTTAACTCCACACGTAGGGCCAGATTCTCAGAGGCGCTACGACGGGGTATCTCAGATATCCCGTCGTATCGCCGTTTTTTCCCCCGGGTATCTATGCGAGTGATTCCTAGAATCACTTAGGCATAGATACCGGTGAAGATCCGACAAGTGTAATACAATTACACTTGCGGATCGTAGATGTAATGACAACTCCGGCCACTAGGTGGCCTTTAAGTTGTTTTCTCATTTGCCTATGCAAATGAGGCTACTATGCAGATTCCCGAACGCTTATACGCCGCCCCGTCGTCGCTTACGTAATTTTCGTACGCGTAAGGTTTTTTCCTGCTAATATGTGGAGTAACCTTACGCAGTACCGTCAGATGCCGTCGGGTGCCGTCGGATGCCATGTTAAGTATGGCGTCGGGTCAGCGTCGGCTTTTTCCGTCGGTTACGTCGTTTTACTAAGTCGTTCGCGAATAGGGCATTGCGTAAATGCCAATCACGTCGTTTTGACGTTCGTTTCAACAACGCTTTCCGACGTGAGCTGGAGCATGCGCACTGGGCTTTTTCCCCCGGCCGGCGCATGCGCAGTTTGATGGGACGCGGGGGCGCGCTTAATTTAAATACAAGCCGCCCCCTTTGAATTACGCGGCCTTACGTTGGGCCATTTACACTATGCCTCCGCAAACTACGGAGCAAGTGCATGGAGAATACGGCACTTGCTCTGTTAAGTTGCGGCCACGTAGTGTAAATGGCTTACGCTACGCCAGCGCAAATCTATGAGAATCTGGCCCATAGTAATTAAATAAACAGAACTGAAGCAATACCAAAAAAGAACACTAGATTGAACCTGCACTCCACATATAATTGTCTTAGGTAAATTACAAATAATAAATGTTATTTCAACAACACAGACACAGGTAATCAGAATATAAGTCTGGTGGACAGAACAGAAGGTGCTAGAACAGAGTATAGTTTTTGGTCTTTCTGCTTACCAGGTAGATGGTCAGGTAAAACTTAGGCGGCGTACACACGACCGAGGTTCTCGCTGGAAACCAGCGAGAACCTCGCTGGAAGCTGCATTCCAGCGAGGACCTCGGCCGTGTGTACGCTTTTGGCTCGCCCCGCCCGTCGGGAATCCCGTCGAGCGAAAAGAGAGCACGCTCTCTTTTTGCTCGACGGCCCGCCTGGATGAATGGCTGGTTGCCATTCCCGACGGGCAGGTCGCCGATTTCAACAGCCGGCAGAGAACCTTGACGGGCGGAACGATGTGTTCTGCCCGTCGAGGTTCTCTGCCGTGTGTACACGGCCTTAGTGTGCTCTCTGCCTCCCAGGGAGCAGGATCTATTGGTTAGGTCTTCTCATTGTAATCAGGTGCAGCTTAGATTGTTCTGACTTTCCCCCACTGGTCCAATAGGGAGGCATATTGGACAGTGGCAGTGGACCTGGCAAGTGGGTGCACAGGCTTTGTTACAGTCCTGGCAATTGCCAGAGGGAAAGTGCTGCATTGCATTGTTGGATTCTGTATATAAGGCCAGAGTACATGTGCCCAGAGTTAGTTGAGCCAGGGAACAGAGCCCAGGAGGGGGAGAGGGGCGGATGTGCGGCCCTGGGTGGTTGACCTAGGGACCTAGAGAGCAAGAAGCCGAACCCAGAGGTCCTACAGAGCTGGCTGAAAGGGAGATACCAGGAAGAATCTGATTCTGCCTACTGTGAGTATAGATCTGGGTAATCCTCAGCAACAAAGCAGGAACCCATAGCAACATAGTGGGTAATCCTCAACAACTGAGCGGGAACCCATAGCAACATAGGTGGAAATTCTAAGCAACCAAGCGGTGACCTTCAGCAACGTAGCGGGAGCCTTCAGCAACTAAGTGGGAAGCTCTTTGCACCTAAATGGGAAACCCTCTGTACCTAAAAAGGAACCCTCTGCACCCAAGTGGGAACCATTCGCAACCAGCTGCCGGTAACCAGGGAGAGACCTATGGAGTCAACATTCAGCAAGCCCTACACAGACAGTAAAACATTTGAGGGCTCGTCTTGGATGCCTTTCTTACAGTTACAGCAGTGGTTACTACTGGCAACGGCTAAATGTGTACCCAAAAAACTTTATGTATTCTAAAGTAAAGTGCTGGAGTGTCAGTGAAAGGAGGATGTACTGCACTGTGTTTTCAAATTTCGTCTGCTCAACAGTAATTGATGTCCTTTTTTTACCCACAAATAGAGCTTTCTTTTGGTGGCATTTGATTACCTCTGCAATTTTTTATTTTTTTTGCGCTATAAATAAAAGAAGAGCGACAATTTAAAAAAAAAAAAAAACACAATATCTTTTACTTTTTGCTATAATAAACATTATTTAAAAAAAAAAAACAATTATTTTTCTCAGTTTAGGTCGATATGTATTCTTCTACATATTTTTGGTAAAAAAAAATCGCAATAAGCATATATTGATTGGTTTGCACAAAAGTTATAGCCTCTACAAAATAGGGAATAGATTTATGGCATTTTTTTTACTAGTAATGGCAGTGATCAGCGATTTTTATCAGGACTTCGATATTGCGGCAGACAGATCGGACAATTTTTACACATTTTTGGGACAACTGACAAATTATACAGTGATTAGTGCTATAAAAATGTACTGATTACTGTATAAATGTCACTGGCAGGGAAGGGGTTAACACTAGGGGGCGATCAAGGGGTTAACTGTGTTCCCTAGGTGTGTTCTAACTGTGGGGGGAAGGGACTTACTTGGAGGAGAGAGAGATCAGTGTTCATACATAGTATGAACACACAATCAGTCTCCTCTCCCCTGAGAGAACCTTGATCTGTGTTTACACACACAGATCACGGTTCTCGCTCTGTCAAGAGCGATCGCGGGTGCCCGGCGGTCATGGCGCCCACCGGGAGCTTGCATCGGTTCCAGCAGCGAGCCGCTAGAGCTTGCGCTCCTCCTGGGAAGCACACGCGCCCCCTAGTGGTCAAAGGCTAAGCGACATATGGTAACGTCATTTTGCCCAGGGGAGCCAACCTGCCGCAGTAAAACTTTGGTGACTGGTCTGAAAATGGTTAAACAGTATAATCAACAAATAGAACAATGTTATGTGCGTAGCACACTATAACTTAAGAGGTGGAAAAAGATGTATGAACATCGCCCAGGCTGGAACTAAGTAGATAAGGGAACTACACGTGGTTGTATCTCAGTCCATTTTGGGTACCGAATTCCGGGAAGCAGATGGTGTGGTTGGGGAGCACCGTTGTCCTGTGGTATTGGGAGTGAGTAGACCCCAATTTGTCAGTTTCTTGTATCCATCTTTGGGGGTAAGGATGAGGATGGTTTGTTGCTGCTATGTGACCAGGAGTTTCACTAGGAACCCCTATCTATAAATTATTTTGTTTTGTTGGAGGATTGAGGTGACGGGAGTAAAGGCCCTGCACATTTCCATTGTAACGGGAGAAAGGTCAGTGAACATCTTAATGCCATTGTATGGTGCCAGCAGAGGTTTTGTGGCCCTGGCGGTTGAGAGGATTTGCTCCTTGATATGGAAAAAGTGAATCCGAGCCAGTACATCCCTCGGAACGTATTTATGGATTTAAGTTGCTGCAAGTAAGGAGTAAACTTGTTTGCTTTAACTGTTTCTGGGATACCTATAAATTTAATATTATTATTTCACCTAGAGCGATCCTCTAAATCTGCCAGTTTCATCTTAATATGGTGGATTTCCTGGGCGTGATGGTCAGGCCTCGTACACACGATGGGATTTTTCCGCTGAGAAATCCTCTCGTCTGTAGGGGCCGGTGGACAGATTTGGACGGATTTCCCCTGGCGGAAAAGTTTCAAAGCATGCTTTGAAACTTTTCCACCAGAGAGCTGCCCGTCGGATATGTCCGCTGGTCAGTACACTCACCTGCGGACATATCCTCCCGCGCAAGCGTTGTATAGATGCGACGCATGCATGGAAGTTGTTTTCTTCCTGGTGCGGTGACGTGGCGGCGTCAACGTCACCGCCACGTCACCGCGCTGTCTGCCAGCGGGAATTTTGATCCGATGGTGTGTACACGCCATCGGACCAAAATAGCCCGGCGGACATATCTGTCCGTGTGTACGAGGCCTCATGTGCATCTAGTAATTCATTGTGGGCTTTAGAATATTCATGCATTATTTCTTCCAATGCATCTGCCCCCTCTTCCAGACAATCCAGACTGTCATGAACTTGGAATAGAAAGATTTGTAATGCTCTGTGTAAATCCTTCTGCAGAGTGAGCAGCATATATTTGTGCATAGCTTCAGAGACAGGGTTGTCTGTGACAGGGACAGCAGCCAAGGATGGTGTGTGCTCTGTACTGGGAACTCTCTTAGTGACAGCAGCCCATAGCTATTTTGTGGCCTGGTGCTCTTTACAGAGTGTATGTGCAGGAGAGATTGCCAGTCTCTTACCTCATTTTGGGGGTGGTAGAGTGTCCATTTCTACTCTGGGTTCCTCTGTGGCAGGGTTTCCTCGTCCCGTTGACACTGTGGTGGAGTGGGTAGGAAGATTTGTAGTTTCAGCGTGGCAGCTGGTCCATCATGGGCTCAGCGGCGGCGTAGTAATGTGTCAGGCGGCACATTGCTGGGGGCTTGAATTTTTTTTTACATGCCCGAGGGTGTCCTCTATTATTCCCCCCTGATTGTGGGAAGGATCGTTGCACCGTTTTGCTGGTAATCCAGGCCGTGGAGCAGAGATCTGGTCCTAGGCCTCTATCCTGGTCTGCGGCTGGCCACGCCCCATTTTTTATATAATTTTTAAAAATTGTAATACATAAAACTTATATTTGGTATATTTATTTCCACAAGATTGCGCTGGTTTTACTATGTGTATTAGGATTGTAATATTTGATCGTCTTGAGGCTGGTCCCCGCCCCCTCTCTCTCCTGCTTAGCTGAATGATATTGATTGACAGCAGTGGGAGCCAATCACGCCACACTGCTGCCTCAGTGTCTCCTATCAGTGCCACCTACCAGTTCCAATCAGTGCTGCCTATCAGTTCCGCCTACCAGTGCAGCCCCATCAATGCGAACCAGTGCTTCCTCAGTGCCCACCAGTGCCGCCTCATCAGTGCCCATCAGTGCCACCTCATCAATGTCCATCAGTGCTGCCTCATCAGTTCCAATCAGTGCAGCCTATAAATGCCCATCAGTGAATCCTCATCAGTGCACATCAGTGATTGAGAAAAAATACCTGTTTGCAAAATTTCATAATAAACTATTTTTCTATTGTCCATTCCTTGTTGTCTTCTGTCCTCAGTGATAGACAGGTTCTAAATGAAGCAGAGAGCTCCCTGCAGCATTTGCCTAAAAATACAAAAAGGGGGGGGGGTCCTATGTCACTCCCCAGGGGGCGGGTTCGTGGCTCCCTGAGCTCACAGAAATTTGAATGAATGACAATAGGCATAACGAACACTGGGAGAGCAGCAAGCAGCAGCATCTGGTGGTCAAAAGGAAAAATTGCAGGGACATTTTTGGATATAGGTTAATTATTGCAGCCAGAACTGTGTTTTATATTTTAACTTCACTATGACTATATACTTTAACTTCAACATTTTTTCCTTTTTTTTATTAATCTGTAGTTAGGCTTTAAATAGTTAAAAAAAAGTCAAATGTTCTCAGTGAGGGTTTAAAACTAGTTTGTTTGGATGCACAAATATATCCCCCAATCACAGGGCAATTATAGCATTGTTTTATAGCAGTACTCCTTTCACCAATTGCAGATGTTTGATCCAGTGTGACAAAAGTCCATGCTGAACTTAAAGGTCACTACAGGAAACATTTTATTTTAGCTAAATAGCTTCCTTTACCTTACTGCAGTCCTGGTTTCATGTCCTCATTGTTCATTTTTGCTATGATGTTGCTGTAATTCTTCGGTGTTCTGGACATTTCCTGGTTGTCTGTTTCCTGATGAAAAAAGTCATGGGAGCTTTCTCTCTGTGGTCACTAATCAAGGAGGTGTGATTACTGTGTGTCTAAAACCCCTCAGAACCAATCAGTTTCGTTTTACAAACCATCACTGCCCTGTATTGGCTCTGTGCCTCTGTACATCACAGAAGCAGGAAACAGCATGCAAAAACGAAACTAAAACTGTATGTACATTATATGATTGATTTTTATCTATTTTTAATCATTTTTAACAGGAATCAGTAAACTATTATGTCTCTATACCCTGTAAACAGTCATTTCAGCAACAAAAAAAAAATGTTTTCCTGTACAACTCCTTCAAGTCAAATCATTTATAAAACAGAAAACTTACCTCTTTGCGTTTTTTCTAGAGGGTATTGATAATTTCCGTCATCAGCTGTCTGCATATGATGATCCATCACTGAGGAGGATATTCGAGTATTACAGAGATGATCTGATCTACATCCTGAAGAACCTGAACCCTCATGCTGTCCTGGTAGAACTAAAACCTCGGAATGTCCTAAACACAGAGGTTAGAAAAATATATTTATAAAATGCAAACAGAAAAATATGTAGCGGGGACTTCTGAGTAAATACTCATTGTAGTTGTAAATGCTATAAAAGCATACTAACTTTTTGAGATGGAAATGAGTGACACCTATCATCAAAAATATGCAGGCTTAGGACACACCCCTTACCACACCCCTTTAACCACTTAAGAACCGAGCCTGTTTTTTAGACTCAGGCCGCGTACACACGAGGAGACATGTCCGATGAAAACGGTCCGCGGACCGTTTTCATCGGACATGTCTCCGGGGATCTTTTGGTCTGATGGTGTGTACACACGATCAAACCAAAATCCCCGCGGACAGACAGCGTGGTGACGTGGCGATGACGTTGACGGCGTGATGCAAACCAGGAAGTAAAATGCTTCCACGCATGCGTTGAATCCATTCGACGCATGCGTCGAATCCATTCGGCGCATGCGGGGGATTTCGGTCCGCTGGTTAGGCGTACTAACCAGCGGACATGTCCGACGGACAGGTTTCCAGCAGACAAGTTTTAAAGCATGTTTAAAAACTTTTGTCCGCTGGAAACCTGTCCACTAGGCTGTACACACAATCGCATATGTCTGCTGAAACTGGTCTGTGGACAAGTTTCAGCGGACATGTTCGATCGTGTGTACGCGGTCTTGGTGTTTACAAGTTTAAAAAAAAAAATATTTTGCTAGAAAATTACTTAGAACCCCAAACATTATATATATATTTTTTAACACCCTAGAGAATAAAATGGCGGTCATTGCAATACTTTTTGTCACACCGTATTTGCGCTGCGGACTTAGAAGCACACTTTTTTTTAAAGAGAAAAACCTTTTTTGATTTAAAAAATAAGACAACAGTAAAGTCTTGTCTGAGCGGAAGGGTATA
Source organism: Rana kukunoris (assembly GCA_029574335.1). Taxonomy (NCBI): domain Eukaryota; kingdom Metazoa; phylum Chordata; class Amphibia; order Anura; family Ranidae; genus Rana; species Rana kukunoris. The sequence goes on from CM056059.1 coordinate 24,341,305, forward strand.
TAGGCGCGATGGAGAATTTTTAGTTGGGTTTCACTCCATGATTCGTTTGGTATAAGTTGTTGGATTTTGTATCCTAGCAGAATTTTGCCCACTATTTCAGTGTCTGCGAAGTCTGTGCCCCAATTCGCTGCTGATGAGGAGTTGATCGTAGGGGATGTTTTTTTTGCAGAAGGGGTTTGTAGATGTCAGAAATTGTGTATGAGCCATCTTGGAGTAGCATATCTATAAAGGACACTTTGAATCTGTCCTGTCCTGTTTCCATACTGCATAGGGTGGAGAACCTTGTGAGGCCTTTTTGTTCCCAGATGTGGAAGGGTTTGTGATCCATTAAAGGTGGGAAGTTAGGGTTCCCTTGGATTGCAAAGTGGCAGGACATTAAGGGGGGAGTTTCGGTCCTTTTCTTACTTCTCTCCAGGCTATGGCAGTTTCTCTTATGCCTTGTACACACGCCTGGACTGTCCGTTGGAATAAAGTCAGACGGATTATCCAATGGAGTTCCGACGGAATTCCGCTCAAGCTTTCTTGCATACACAAGGTCACACAAAAGTCAGATGGTCAAATACGTGGTGACGTACAACATGTACAACGGCAGTATAAAACGGAAGTTCCATTCAAACGGCGCCACCCTTTTGGCTACTTTTGCTAATCTTCGTGTTAGTAAAAGTTTGGTGAGAGATGATTCAAGCTTGCCTATGTGTTTTTCTTAAAAAGGACATTTTGGTTGTTAGTAGGCAGGTACATTTCAAAAATACAATGTCAAATCAACAAGGGACACCAACTTCATTGAGGTAAAATAATACAAGATAATAATGTTATTGTGGTAACTTGACAAAAAAAGAAAAAAAAAGATCTTCATTAAAAAATAAAATAAAAAAATGGAGATGTTCATTAAAAAAATAACACAAAAAATATGGAGATCACTAGAAAATATATAAAAAAAATATGGAGATCTTCATTAAATAAAAAAAACATATTATAAAGATCCGGCTTTAAAAAAAAGGTGTATTCATGAGATCACGAGAAAATATAAAGAAATATGTTTGTCTGAACTCTGTGTTAATTTCCGCAGCAAAACAACTTCATTATTCTAGCATTATAAAGAACAAAGGAATGCGCTGCATTAAAAAAATACAGAATTTGCAGCGTGACAAATGTGATATCTCCATTGCGAACTGTAGTTTTTCCAGACCTAGCACTTCCACCTTGTACTTGATTCTGAGCATGTGTGGATTTTTGTTTGAAGAGCGTTGGCCGGGAACATCCATAGCATATAGACGGCAGGACTTTTTCTGCAAACTTTCCCAAAATCACGTCATTTTTCTGCTCTTTATCTCCACCCTTTGGTCAACTTCTGCTATTATTGGTTGAATTTAACCACTTAAGACCCGGACCAATACGCTGGTAAATGACCCAAGGTGTTTTTGCGATTCGGCACTGCGTCGATTTAACAGACAATTGCGCGGTCGTGCGACGTGGCTCCCAAACAAAATTTGCGTCCTTTTCTTCCCACAAATAGAGCTTTCTTTTGGTGGTATTTGATCACCTCTGTGATTTTTATTTTTTGCGCTATATACAAAAATAGAGCGACATTTTTGAAAAAAAAACACTATTTTTTACTTTTTGTTAAAAAAAAAATCAAATAAACTAAATTTTAGTCAAACATTTAGGCCAAAATTTATTTAGCCACATGTCTTTAGTAAAAAAAAAAAATCGCAATAAAAAAAAATAGCTACCTAGCGGGAACAGCGACACTAATACAGCGATCAGAAAAATGATCGCTTAGTGACGCTGGCAATAGGGAGTGAAAGGGTTAACTAGGGCGGTGATCAGGGGGTTAAAACTTTATTAGGGGGGGTGGGGGGGCTATCCTGAACCTAACACTAACTGTTTTTTACAGTGCCTGTCACACTGACACTAAATGCAGTGATTAAATCACTGCATTCAGTAACACTGTGACAGGGGGGTGGGGGGGGGCGATCACAAGGGGTTAATATGCCTATGTGAGTGTGTGTCAGTGTTGTGTTGGTGCACACTTACTTGTGATGTCTTCTCTCATCAGCAGCGCTGGGAAACAGCGCTGCGATGAGAGAATACATAATTTCCTCCTTCCTGTGTAAACACAGGAGGAGGAAGTGACAGGCTGGGAGCGCGCTCCCATTGGCTGGGAGCGATCGCGGGGGGGGCGGAAAACACGGACATCCGCCCGCAGATCCCGGATCGCTCCCAGAGGTAGGGAGACCCCCGCACGCCGCGGAGGGGGTCCCGATGGGACCCCCGAACCGCACTCAGGCGGGGACGTAAATTTACGCCCTTGTGCCTGTACGAGCCATGTTGTGGCCGTATATGTGCGTGCGGGGGTCTTTAAGTGGTTAACATTGGTTCTGGTCATGCGTGTTTGTACTTTGGACTTAAGTCCGATGGATTTCTGTACACACGATAGGACTTTGCACCGTAGGACTTTTGTTGCCAAAAAGTTTGTCCGTTTGCAAAAAAAAAAGCAAACTTTTGTCCGATGAAAACCAAAAAAGTTGGTCCGATGGAGCGTACACACGGTCGGATTCTTTAGTAAACCTACTAATTTTAAAGTTTGCTGCCAATAAGCCCGATCGTGTTTATGGGGCTTAAGTCTGTCGGAATTTCTGAAGGAAAAAGTCCGATGGGGCATGCACACGGTCAGATTATCCGATGAAAATAGCCCATCTGACTTTTTACAAAATCCGGTCATGTGTACAAGGCATTAGGAGGCAGTTGTGCTGGAAGGGAACAGGGATAGATTTCCATATACAGTTGAGAAGGGCTATCAAAGAATAGGGGTGGACCATGAGAGTTTCCAAGGAGTGGTTTGAATAACGCGAAGATTGTAAAATCCAATCTAGACCTATCTGGAGTAAATACGCTAAATTATACATTCTAACATTTGGTAGGTTGATGCTCCCTTCGCGTCTGGGAAGATATGATTTTGTAAAAGCAATGCATGGTTGTTTTCCCTGGCAGATAAATTTGGAGATGGCTTTGTTCAAGGACTGTATGTCCTTGTGTTTTAAAAGTAGTGGGACTGTTTGTAGTGGGTATAGTAAGTGAGCAAAGCTGACCATTTTCACTAAGTGGCATCTTCCCAGGAGCAAAAGGGGCAGATCCATCCAGTTTCCCAATTATTGGGATATCTTTTTGATTATAGAGGGGGTAACTGAGATGGTAAACAGAGGAGAGTAGCTTCCCTATTTTCATGCCCAGGTATGTTATGTGTGACCTGGCCACTGTGAAAGGTGAATGGTGAGCCCATGGAGGGTTAGAGAGGGGGCCTATGGAAAGGATTTTGCTTTTACCATAGTTTATACGGAGACCTGAGCAAAGTCTGAATTCGTTGAATACCGTTTTCATGGTGAACGCGGGCTTGGCTGAGAATATGAGTACATCGTCTGCAAAAACAGAAGTGCGCAATTCCTGATTGCCAATACAAATTCCATGTAGTGCGGCCTTTTGAGTTAAGTACCGAGACAAGGGTTCTAAAGCAATATTTAAAAGGAGTGGGGATAGGGGGCAGCCTTGTCTCGTGCCCTTGTGGAGGCGGAATTCGTCAGATAGGAGACCAGCAGCTAACAGTCTGGCCGCGGGGGAGGTGTACATGGCATTTATGAGGTGATTGAAGGGGTCTGAGAGACCCATTTTTTTTTTTTTGTTCTTAATTTGTAAGATCGGCGATATCTGCGATTCGTCAACACAAGACGTCCGCACATCTGAAATCACCGTCTGTCTATGTGCCTCCGGTTCTTACGCACCTGTAAACGGGTATAACAGGTGCGCCTTTGTGGGAGGGGGAGAGACCCATTTTTGACATGACCAAGGAGAGCCATTCAAAACTGACATTGTCGAAGGCTTTTTCCACATCCAGGGTGATGATGGCATGATCGCCCCCATGATTATATTGATTAAATGCATGTTCTAGGACCATCATCACCTTTCGGATGTTTAAAGTGGCGTTCTTCCTTTCACAAAGCCTGATTGGGTGGGGTGTATCAGAGAGGGTATGATGGTGGCTAAACTTGTGGCTATAATTTTGGACAGTATTTTGACGTCTAGGTTTAAGAGCGATATGGGATGATAGAAGCCCGGGTCCTGGGGATCTTTGCCCTTCTTGGAGAGCAGTTTGATGATGGCCTGATTTCCTGACCATATATAGTGCTGTAAACCTTGAAAAGAATGGGTTCTGCTATGTTTTGGAGGGTTTTGTAAAATTGCCCAGCAAACTTATCTGGACCCAAGGCTTTGGAGGGAGCTAGGTTGCGGATAGTGCTGGAAATTTCAGATAGAGTGATGGGTGCATTAAGGGTCTCAGGTTGGGAGGGAGTAATTGACGTGATGGAGACTTTATTGAGAAAGGTTCGAGCAACCTTTGTGTCTATGGAGTCTGGTGCATATAAAGACGAGCAATATTACAACATGACTTTGTTGATGTCGTGTGGGGTGGATCTGATGGTGCCTGAGGTGTCCATAAGGGATGTTATATGGTTGGGCGGAACGGGCCTTTACAAAGTCTTGCCAGCAGCTTACCTGCCTTGTTCCCAAATTTGTGTATTTTAGCATCCATAGGGGTCATTTTTATACATTCAAAATCATTGTTTGCTGCTTTCAATTTGTTTCTGTAATCGGGGAGTTTTTGGTGTACAGAGAGCCTTGTGACAAATGGAGTCTGGTGCTAGCTGTCTTGAATTTGCTAAGGTGTTTCTTTTGAAGGAAGCAGCATAGGAAATGATCCGGCCTCTGGGGAAGGCCTTCCCAGCTTCCCAGAAAAGGTTTGGATGGTCAGTGTGTGACGAGTTGGCCGAGGAAAATTCTGTCCACGCATCCTCTATGAAATGTTGGAAATCAGAGTTGTTATGGAGATAGGATTGGAAGCGCTATATTTTGGGGTTAGGATTTAAATCCGGGTTATCAAGTGTAGTTGAAATGAGAGCGTGGTCTGATATGTAATGGATATCTGCACCGGAGGTCATTGGAAAGAGGCTGTCAGTACAAAAGAGGTAGTCGATTCTGGTAAAAATATTGTGTGGGTTGGAGTAGATAGTAAAGTCCCTGTGTCAGGGAAATGTCCGTAGAAGTACTGGCAATCTTGCCAGTAGAAGAAATGGCCATAGAAGAAGTACTGGCAATCTTGCCAGTAGAAGAAATGGCCACAGAAGAAGTACTGGCAATCTTGCCAGTAGAAGAAATGGAAGCCATAGGCTCATCATGTGACAGGAAGATCCTCCTGCTGGTCTATAAATGGCTGCCACTGTCTGATCCAAATTGCTGGATTGTCGTCAGCCTTCCTGAGTTCCTGAGTCTCTGTATTATTACTGTTTGGATTTCCTGTTGTGACCCGGCTTGTTCCTGACCTGTCTGATCCGCTCTCCTGGTTTGACCCCCTGGCTTGCTTTACTGACTTGTTACCTTCTCCAGCACCCGATCCCAGCTTGTTTCACGGACTTTGCTTCAGTTATCTGTTCCTGCCTGTTTTCCAACACCAGACCTTGGCTTGTCTCCATTCCTGCAAACCTGCATCTCCTGCCTGGATCCACAGTGTTTGATCCCCAGCCGGCTTCCACTGTTGCTCTTTGTGCACACCTTGCCAAGTGTTACCGAGGACTCCTAGAGACTGCAGCCCAGCGGTGTTTACTGTATTCTCCAGTATTCTTAGACACTCACCAGCTCTTCTCTCCTGGATCCATCTGACAACCTGTGCTTCTCTGGGCACTACACCCTCTGTACCCAACCTCAGGGGTGTACTGCACTTAGCCGCAAGGGGAGCCCTCTCGGCATTTCGGCCTCCAACCAGGTACGTGACACCCTGTCTGCTGGGTGTAAGAGTCTGCAAATGTCTCAGAAGTGGAGAGAGTCCATAGTGGATGCAAGAGGTGTGGGGTCAGGGATTTTGGGTGGTTTCATAGATCGTTTGGGTCTTCTATCGAGTGGAAAGTAGTGTTAAAATCTCCCCCTACTACATGTGGGACGAGTGGGTTGCGTAGAAGCCAGGTGGATAGTGGGGACATAGATATTGGAGAGCACTAAGTCCTTGTTCCCTAGGCGGATGCATGCTGAAAGAAAGCGTCCTTTCCTATCAGAATCAACTGAGATAATATCACAGGGGAGGTTTTTGTGGATCAATATGAGAACCCCTGCCTTGCGTTCTACATCGGAGCCCAACAGTGCCTACCCAGAGTTTCTTCATGGAATGAAAATATGGGGATGTGAGGTGGGTTTCCTGAAGTAGGGCAATGTCAGTTTTCAATCTTTTAAGATGGCAAAGAATTTTAAGTCTCTTAGCGGTGGATCAAAGCACTTTAACGTTCCAGGAGGTGATTTTCATGGGGGTAAACCTGTAAGAGGGATTTGGGCTGGTGTTGTAGGTGTGTCAGGATTAGGTCTGGAGGAGGGCTAACAGTTTAGCGAGGGGTGAGGTGTTGCGTCCGTGATAAGATGGGTGTGTATGAGCATCGAGCGAGCGATAGTTTGCATTGAGTAGGTGCGTTTTGGGTGGGGAGGTGGTTGAGGAGGTGGGTGCATGGAAAAAATAAACTACAAAATATTGAGAGCGCTTTACTTTTTTCTGCATGGATTCACTGTATAGGCCAGCTTCCATTTACGACCCGAGCATCGTGGAGGAGGCATGCCCATATGTGATATACTGCCGTGTCCAGCAGGGCCGGGTCATGCATGAGTGAGGAGGCGTAAAACAGTAAGGCCATAGGAGGTAGCGTGAACCCAGAAGGTAAAAAAAGATTATCAAACAACAAAACAGTACATCTTATCAAGGACTATCAAGGAAAGAAAAGTCAGTCTAGGTGTAAACAGACCTGGGGAAGCCCTGGTAATAAAACATTGTATGTGCCCGTTTGAGATTAAAGTGGGTGTAGTTTCTGTTTTATCAGTGGTCGGGTCCAGAATGCTTGAAGCGTTTCAGAGAGTCCTTCCTCGGGCTTCTCTGGTCCAAAGGGTGGTTATTTGGGGCGGCTCCAGAAGGAGAGTTGAAGTGAGAATCAGGGCAAAGTGGAAGGAGAGCTGGTTCTGTTAGGCCGCGTACACAGGATCAGTTCAAACCGATGAAAACGGACTGAGGTTTGTTTTCATCGGTCCAAACCGATTGTGTGTAGGCCCCATCGGTCAGTTATCCTTCGGTCCAAAAACAGAGGGCTTGCTTTAAATTGTGACCGATGGACGCCTGACTGATGCGTCAAAACCGATCGTTAGTATGCAAAAACATCGGTTAAAAGGCCGCTCATGCTCAGAATCAAGTCGACGCATGCTTGGAAGCATTGAACTTTGTTTTTTTAGCATGTCGTTGTGTTAAAACACGTAAACATCACCGCGTTCTAACACAATCGTTTTTTTAACTGATGGTGTGTAGGCACATCAGACCATCAGTCAGCTTCATTGGTTAACCAATGAAAACGGTCCTTCGTACCGTTATCATCGGATGGACTGATCGTGTATATGCGGCCTAAGGGGTTTTGAGTCGCAGAATTGCAGGGAACACTAGAGTGAATTTCACATGTTGCTAATGGAGATCTTCTCATATTTGTTGGAAGGCTTTTCTTTTCTTGGATACTTCAATGGAATAGTCTGCAAAGATCAGGATCTTAGTTCCTTCTATTTGGAGGGATCTGGATTGTCTGAATTCTTGCATGATGGAATTCTGCGTAGTTTAAATATTTTGTGATGATTGGACGGGGAGACTTGCAGTCAGAGGAGAACATTCCTATGCGGTGGGCTCGCTCAACCATGCAAGGGCCAGGGAAGCCCAGAAATCCGAGAGTGCAGACATTTGCAGGGATTCAGGGACTCCCACGAACTGTAGATTGCTCCTTCTGGATCTATTTTCTAAATCGTCCAGTTTTTGGAGTATGTATTGATTGTTTTTGTCCTGGGCCTGTTCAGTGGGCTGCGCCTGATATAATTCTTCCTCCACACTGGAGAGGCAGTGTTCAGCTTCATTGAGCCTTGTGGCATGTTCTCCCAGCTGATGTTTTAAGCTGCCTTATCCCTGCATTTCCTGCCTTCTCTACGGATCCTGCTATCATGGGGGATAGAAGCGCAGCTACTGCCTGAGCTATGCGCTCTGTGTTGCTATCTGCCTGGTATGGGGAGGGAGAGGCATTCTGCGATGAGGAAGAGGCATGATGTGGGACTGGAGAGGCTAGATGTGGAGGTGGAGGAGCAGTGCAGTCGCTTACCTCTATGTCCTGGGAGTCCGCTGGGATTTCCAGCAAGGCCGAGTCCGAGGCCTCAATTTGCACCTGAGCCTGCTGGGCCGCCAGGGCCGTTTGTGAGCAGGCACTGTTTTTTTCTACAAACTGGTCCATCGGAGTGTGTGGGGAGTCTCTCAAGGTGGCTGCTGGCTGCAGAGGAAGTCTGTGCTGATATTAAATCCTGATTTTGGGGCCATAGTATGGAAGCTGAGAGGGTCTGCAGCTACTCCATGCGGCGCTGGAACCAGAAGTACCCGAGTCTTTATGGACCTTGCTTTGTGCACTGGTCCAAATCATTTGGTGGAGGGGGATTATGGTGTGGGGTTGTTTTTCAGGGGTTGGGCTTGGCCACTTAGTTCAAGTGAAGGGAACTCTTAAGGCGTCAGCCTACCAAGACATTTTGGACAATTTTTCCTTTGTGGTAACAGTTTGAGGGTGGTCCCTTCCTGTTCCAACATGACTGTGCACCAGTGCACAAAGCAAGGTCCATAAAGACATGGAGGGTGGTTGAAGCAAGGGTGGCGGAAAATTTACTTCAAGTGGAAAAATTCACATTATATTAGTAACTCAAACGTTTAAAATTAAGTGTCACAATCTAAAAAAAAAATTATTCCAAAGTGCTACAATGGTGTGAACCTCCCAACTAAAAAGTTGTTGTCCTGGAAGTTAATTTGTATTTCAATTATGTGTAGAGGGGTTTCCACCACCCCTACTGAGAATTGGCAGCACTAATGGACACTGATAGGCAACACTGATGGGAACTGATGGGTATTGATATGCAGCACTGATGGGCACTGATTGGCAGCACTGATGGGCACTGATATAAAGCATTGATAGGCAGCACTGATGGGCACTGATTGGGAGCACTGATGGGCACTGATTGGTACCACTAATAGACAGCACTGATAGACAGTGCTGATGGGCACTGATAGGCAGCACTGATGGAAACTGATTGGCACCACTTATTGGCACTGACAGGTGGCACTGATTGGCACTGATAGGCAGCACCAATGGGCACTGACAGAGGAAAGGGGGAGTTTCACATGCAGCATATAGTGAGGCTTGCAAGAGCCACTCAGTGTGTGAAACTGTCATGAATAGGGTGTGCCCAGGCACACCCCGTGCACACGCCTATGACAACAACCATTTTTTGCCCATTTGTCTGCAGACAAGTAGCCCTGCAATCTGTGTGGAAGCAGTGGTATCTCAGCAGAGGTCAGGCATAGCCTATACTGAGTCATAGCTAGAACTCCCCAGCCAACAAAGCTCACCCTCCCTACAGATCAGAGAGGTATAGCTCTGATTTACAGGGGGGTGCCAGAGAAGTGAGCAGCAGTAACATGAATTAGAGCTGCAGTTTGAAAGTAAGAAAATTAGAAATCTAATGACCCAATGGAGGAAACTAACCATGCCTATTCATATTTTATTTTCTCACAGGAGTGTTCAAAGCACCTAGAATGAGTTTTATGTATTTAACTTAAACATTTGAAGTTACATTTTACCTGCAATTATGAGACATTATTAAGATATATCTTCCAGAAATACCAGTCAATGGAAACGGACCCGTCTTCCTTCTCTCACACCTTGTTACAAGATATTCAGGATCTGGGAAGAGAAGCTGTGATTGGACTCTGGGAATGTCTGTATGCACTGAAGGAAGATCATCCTCATCCTAATTTATTGTCAGTTCTGGATGAGATCATACAGACAGGTAACAGGATTTTGTGTTTTCAGACAACATTGTGATGAAATAATGCTCTCCACTATCATTGTTCTCCCCTCCACTTTTATTGTTCTCCTCTCTAGGAACTTGTTTAAAAAATATCTGATGGTTAACTAACTGATAGAAAAAAAAAAACGATCGTCTGTAGGCACATCCATCGGTTAAAAATCTACGCATGCTCTGAATCAAGTCGACGCATCCTCGGAAGCATTGAAGTCACCGCCACGTCACCGCGCTGTCTGCCGGCGGCGATTTTGATCCGATGGTGTGTACACGCCGTCGGATGAAAATCCGGAGGAGACATGTCCACTGGAAACGGTCCGTCAGACAGTTTCAGCAGACATGTCCCTCTGTGTGTACGTGGCCTAATAGAACCCTTTGCAACCGATCCATCCAGTTATCCCTGTAATTGTAATTCTTTTCTTGTCATGTTGCTTTTTACTCCTGTTGTATATGCCATGTACACAACATTTAGCCTACATGGTCTTTATTCAACATAATATAATAAAAATGTAATGTCGTATTACTATTTCTTGTATTGAATTATCTTTCAATAAAATCTTTAAAAAAAAAAAAAAAAAAACTTGACTGGCCTACACAAGTCCTGACCTCAACCCGATAGAAGACCTTTTGTTATGAATTAGAGCAGAGACTGCAAGCCAGGCCTTCTTGTCCAACAACTTCTAGAAACAGAGGAGACCATACCGCCCAACATTTTGGGAATGAGGGACACCTACTATCAAACATAGTCCCCTTCTTCACCCCCTTAAAGAAGAATGAACCAAAAATGTTTTAATTAAATCCACAAGGGCTTTTTTACCAATACTATTCCTTTTTCCATTATATTGGCTTCTAAAATGTACAAATGCAGCAATTTAGAAATTGGAAAGTTTAGAACTGGGAAACACTTTTTGAAAGATAAAGTTCATTTTATATCCAACTATATGGATCAGACCAAAATGAGGGACAAATGAGGGGGAAAGATGGACAGTCCCACAAATAAGGGCCAAATCAGGGACAGTCTCTCGAAATCAGGGACAGTTGGGAGCAATTGAGGAGGCACCAGAGAGACAACGTCACCTGCTGCTACACTAAACCAACTCCAGGTAAAAACAAACAGGCCTAGCTCACTGCTAGGCCTGCCTAAATTTAGCTGCACTGGCTGTAAAAACACAAACAACTACCTCTAGCAACCTACCTAAAGTAGAAGGTGCTACATGTATATAAACCCTTAGGATATTGATTGTACCATTGGAAGTAATTTGTTATATTTATTTGAATTGTACAAAAATACCGTAATATCCTTTTCACAGGCTTGCACAATGTATTGTATTTGTTTCCATAAGTTTTGTTGTTTATGGATAATTTGTACAAACAAGAGGTTATCATACAGCATGTGTCAAATAACGCTTATATTGCACAATTATAAAGGCTAGGTTCACTTTTTCCAGAAAATAGTCAATACAGTCATGGGGTCACAGTAGTTCTTATAAAACTGTGCAGCTTTATAAAATGTTCATTAACTTTATTGTCTTATCTACAGGCCAATAGGGTCCCCCCCAAAGGCTTCATTGAAAAACTCCCATTTAGCAACCCCTACATTATGCCATGTTGTGATATTAGATGCTCTCTCTTAGCATTTCAGTAGCAAATCCATCAGTTTTTGCATCTCAGCACCAAACCAGGACATAAGGTTTGCTAACTAAAAGTAAGGCTGGGTTCACACTACGATTTTCCCATCCGTCAGCCGCATACGATTTATATGAAAAAACGTATGCGGCTGAAACTGATTGAACCGTACGTAAACGTATGCGTTTATAAAACGTATACGGTTTCAAAAAGTGCGTACGGTTCCATCAGGTTTTGATTAAAAAAACGCATACGTTTTTGGAATTAGTGTCATTTAATAAAAAAAGATTTTCTTGTTTTGAAAATGCGCATGCGCAGACGAAAAACGCATACGGTTTATACGTATGGAACCGCACATATGTGCGTTTTCCATTGACTTTAATGTTAAAAAAAAACGTATGCGTTTGCCATACGGTTTCAAAAACGGACTCAAAACCGTGGTCGAACACGGTTTTGTGTACTGTTAAAAAACGTTTTGCCAGCAAATCGTACACACCCGGATGCATCTGAGTGCATACGATTTGCAATGCATTGTCTATGTATGAGTTTTCCCGTACGGGCCCGTACGTTTTCAAAACTGAAATCGTATGCGGCTGACGGACGGGAAAATTGTAGTGTGAACCCAGCCTTATTCAGCAAGGTTTCTGGAGGGATCCAAATAGGCTACCGGTATGACAATAATTCTAATAAATGTTTTGCAAAGCTGCATATTTTTTAACCACTTGCCCACCGGGCCTGTTTTTCAGATTCGGTGTTTACGAGACTAAAACCCCCCAAACATTATATATATTTTTTTCTAACACCCTAGAGAATAAAATGGCAGTCATTGCAATACTTTTTGTCACACCGTATTTGCGCAGCGGTCTTACAAGCGCACTTTTTTTGAAAAAAAAAACACTTTTTTGAATAAAAAAATAAGACAACAATAAACTTGGCCCAATTTTTGTATATATTGTGATAGATAATGTTACGCCGAGTAAAATGATACCCAACATGTCACACTTAAAAATTGCGCCCGCTCGTGGCATGGCGTCAAACTTTTACCCTTAAAAATCTCGATAGGCAACGTTTAAAAAATTCTACAGGTTGCATTTTTTGAGATACAGAGGAGGTCTAGGGCTAGAATTATTGCTCTCGCTCTAACGATCGCGGCGATACCTCACTTGTGTGGTTTGAACACCGTTTTCATATGCGGGCGCTACTCGCGTATGCGTTCGCTTCTGTGCGCGAGCTCGTCGGGACGGGGGCGTTTTACATTTTTTTTTTTTTTTAATTAGTTTATAATTTTATACATCAAAATAAATTAAAAAAAAAATTATCACTTTTATTCCTATTACAAGGAATGTAAACATCCCTTGTAATAGAAAAAAGCATGACAGGTCCTCTTAAATATGAGATCTGGGGTCAAAAAGACCTCAGATCTCATATTTAGGCTTAAATGCAAAAAAATAAAAAAAATAAAAAATGTCATTTTTCAAATCTCAGAAAAAAAAAATGTTTCTTTAAGACGCTGGGCGGGACTGACGTTTTGACGTCACTTCCGCCCTGCAAGAGGACCCGATCGCCTCCGCCGTTACCGACGGCTCCGGTAAGCGGCGGAGGGCGCGGGAGAGCGGCGGGAGGGGGGGGCCCTCTCCCGCCACCGATAACGGCGATCTTGCGGCGAATCCGCCGCTGGGACCGCCATTATCGTGTATAGCACTGCCCACGGAAAAGATGGATATCTCGGTTGTGGCAGCAGCTGCTGCCGTTACCGAGATATCCATCTTTAAAATCATGACGTATTTTTCCTATGACACCGTGGGCAAGTGATTAAATATGTACTGGGAACTAGACAGCATAGACTATTGCAGTGTCGAGATTCGTCCATTAGGGGTGCCTGGGTGCCGCCCCCTCTATCCACACCACCACCCTATATGAATAATTAATAGATTCATGTATAGCATGAATCTATCCACGGCCGCCGCAGCCACCCCCTATTTATGCGTCTGGCCCCTTTTAGTTTGCCGGGCGCTTGAATTAAAGCGGCGGCTGTTTTTTTTAGCACCTAATTAAAGCCATAGGCTCTAATAGGCTTCAAATTAGCGTGGACTTGTGGTGCAGAGCATTGCACCATGAGCCCACCCAGGTGTTACAACAGTAAATAAATATTCGCTGTTGTAACACTGATACTCAATCTGGCCAATCAGAAGCAGACCCGTTTTCTGATTGGCTGAAAAGAGAAGACTCCTAAGGCTGCATTCACACCTGAGCGTAGGCGGGATCCGGCGTATTGCAGCGAAATGGATTTGGCGTTTTGTCCCCGCGATTTGCGGCGATAAGTCGCTCCTTGTTTTTCGCTGGAGGGGTGATTTTAACATTGTCGGCTATGCCCGAAAGCCTAATACGCCTGAAAAAAAGGGTCCGGGACTTGTTTCAAGCTTCAGGCGTACGGCGTTTCGGCATTCGGCGTAGAGATGTGAACCATCTCCATAGCCGAAATGTTAATTCGCCCCTCCAGCGTATCTCAGGCTGCTACAGCGTCGGGCGTAGGGCGACAAAACGCCTAGATGTGAATGCAGCCTAATTGCCTGCCAAAGAGGAGGAAGGAAACAGGAGCCGCAGATGTCCTTGGAGAGCAGGGGAATGGAAAGCTGTCACAGCCAAGCAAGAGAAGCCCCTGGTGCCCATCATAGACGGGTTAAGTTCTCCCGACCAATGGTACTGTTTGCCACCCCCAAAAAATTACCACCAGCTGCCACTGGAATATTGTTAAGTTGGCCCAAGCTGGTCCAACCAAAATATTTCCTACACTAACAGATGCACCCACTGGTAGTTCTGTATAAACTGTATGTAACCGCAGCTATGTACAGTATACAGCACTTTGTTCTGTCTGTGAGATATGAACATCCATTTCACACCTTGGACAACATTGAGTGCAGAGTGGTGCTCAGCCATTCATAAGATACTTTGTATTATTTAAATTAATACAAAGCTTTCTCTGATTGGCTGAAGTAGAGAAGTGGAGAGGTGGGTGGATGATGTCAATATGTGGAAACCAACATTTTTTTGCCAGAGTCTCTTATTTCAAAAGATATATAATGTGTAAGGATTTAACTACGGTAATCTTTTAGCCTAAAATGTGCATTTTACCATATGTGAAAAAAAGCCCAAAAACAGATGTGACAGTGTAAGGGATAATACACTTTAAGATATAAAATTTCTAGTACATCAGTGATATATGTTCCATACAATCATTCAGAACACAATCTTAATCAGATCACGTCTATATATTTATATATGGTCAGACTATGGAGAACTTCACTCTGACTTGTTACATGTACCATAAGATTAGTTGTATTCTGCTGCTTGGAAATAATTGGTCAGCTTCAATCATTCATGAATCAGACCCATCATCTTATATTCCTCTCTATAGGTGAGGGTCTGGTGGGGCAGATTCTGCTGGATGAACTCGGACACTCCCTGACTCCAGAGCTGAGAGGTAAATAAAATCTATCACAGGAATCGCTTTGTGTAAGGTGTGTAGATGGGGTTGGAATATTTATAATTCATTTGTACCATCTACTCCACTGAGGGCTTCTTAAAAAATATAATGATGGTCTATGTAGACAGATTATACTGGATTGGGGGCTGTCTTCTGTTGCCAGGTTCATAATTCTTTAACACTAAATTGTATTCCATTTTATTCCAAGTCCTGAAGCTCATTAACGTGACATGGATCTATAAAATATGCTCTCACCAACAGACAACTGTATTCCCCTTTAAAAACTGCAGCCTGCCAACTTCAGATGCCAAAATGCCTTTGTGAAACACTGTTCGTTTGGCACTCCTTTGACCCATTTTCAGCAGAGAGCGGGCTGAAGCTACAGAAATCAGTCCAGGCACCGTGTAATCCCGACCACCGAGTCTGGATCTGCCGGGTGCCTGGACAGACACCAGTCTCAGCCTCTCAGTGAGCCGCTGAGAGCCTCCCCGCCCCTCCACAGCCCAGAGCTCCAGTGAGCGTGGAGGAGCAGAGCCGATTGACAGTCACCAGCTCTCTGTTCGGGGAGCTGTGAGAACCAAGCAATCAGCAGTGTTCAATCGCTCGGTTCTCAGTCAGGGGACCGATTCTGCATCGACCAAGGTAAGAATGATACTGAAAAAAAAATCCCATACTTCTCTTTTAAGATTTAACAGACACAGATTTAGTTGTTGAGATATATAACGTCTTTATAAATAAAACCGAGTTTCATAAACAAAAATATTGCTTGAAAACATGAAAAAAACTGTAAATTCCATTGGCTGTAATACCATTGCACATATTACCTTAACAACTTTAACCCCCGGAAGAACTGACTGCTCGATGACCAGGCCATTTTTTGCAAAACGGTACTGCGTCGCTTTAACTGACAATTGTGTGGTCGTGCGACGTGGCTCCCAAACAAAATTGACGTTCTTTTTTCCCACAACTAGAGCTTTATTTTGGTGGTATTTGATGACCTCTGTGTTTTTTATTTTTTGCGCTATAAACAAAAAAGAGCGATAATATTTTGTATGTTTTGCTGTAATTAATAGCCCCAATTGTTTTTTGTTTTTTTTTAAAAGCGATTTTTTTCCCTCCAGTTTAGGCCGATATATATTCTTTTTTGTTTACAACGATTTTATTGTAGAAAAGGTCAGGTTACAAAACAAAAAAATAACAATGAAGGTACAGGAATGTATACAAGTATTATTAACGGTTAACATTGTATAGGAAGAAAAGGGTATGGTTAGTAATAATTAATCATGAATCAGATAGGTGGTGTCCCAGAGAACCCATTTTTTTTTATATCGAGGCATAGAGTCATATAACGTATGATGAATCCTCTGAGAGAGTTTGATGTTTGTCATACGATTGAGGATCTGTGGCCAAGGAACCGAAGCGGAGCGCCAGTTAAAGGCTATGTCCCAGTGAATAGAGGTGAGAAATGTGTGGATAAGCCTTGTGCTAGATGTTGGAATGTCCTGAATAGTGGAGAATAAAAGGCATATTTGGGGTGTGAGAGAGATCCTACGGCCGGCGATTTTGTCAATCACGATGCTGGCTTTGTGCCACGTGTCCTTTAGGTGGGGGCAGTCCCAAAAATATGTAATAGTGTACCCTGGGTGGGACATCCCCTAAAGCAGAGTGGAGACAGTGAAGGATAAAATGAATTAAGTTTAGCCGGTGTAAGATACCATCTATAGAGCAATTTGATAACGAATTCTCTGATAGATGTTGTCTTGGTGCATCTATGGAGGTTAAAGAGCATGGTATCCCATTGCTCCAGAGTAAATGAGGTATTTAGATCTGATTCCCATTGTAACATGGGATGCGATTTCTCAGGCATGTTTGTTTCATTCAAACTTTTATATATTCTGGAGATCAAACCCCTGGCACGAGGAGTGGAAATACAAATTTGTTCAAATTGTGTATAAGGGGGGTGAAGTGTAAGAGAGTAATATTTCTGATAGAATTGTCTAATTTTCGTATAATTTTCTAACTCATAAGAAGAAAGATCATACTTTATTTGTAGACTAGGGAAAGTAAGAAATGAGTTAATGTGAGACAGCGATTTTAAATTAGTTAAGTTATGTGTTTTCCAAACTGATAGTAAGTTTTGATTTTGTGCCCTATCTAGGGGGGAGAAACGTGGGTCACCTAGAAATGATGCCAGGGGGGAGTGTCAGAAGATAGTTTAAATTTTGGGGTCTGTCTGTTCCATAGTTGGAGAGAGTGAGTGACAATAAGGTTTAAGGGTCTTATTTTCTGTGGTGGGGTAGTTTTGGACCAGAGGAGTCCTTGAAGATTGTAAGGTAGGATAGATTCTTCCTCAAACTGGAGCCAAGGGATTTGGAGTGAAGAGGCGTACCATTGGGCTAATTGGGTAAATCTGGCCGATAAGTAATAGAGCCATAGGTTAGGGATGCCGAGGCCACCCTTTAAGTGAGGTCTAAACATAAGAGAATAACTAAATCTGGGTTTCCTGTTCTGCCAAATGAATCTGTTAATCTCCCTTTGTAATGATTCTAGTGTTTTTTTAGGTAGAATAAGAGGAAGGGCTCTAAACAAGAACAAAAGCTTAGGTAATATCATCATCTTTGTAGCCACAATTCTGCCCAAGAATGAGATCCGGTACGATGACCAAAGTTTTAGTAAATCTTTAATGTTGTTAAATAAGGGAGGGTAGTTTGCTTGGTATAATGTGTTATACGAGGGTGTAATGTGGATACCTAAGTATCTGAGTGAGTCAACCTGCCAGTTAAATGGGAATTTGTCTTTAAGAGTGGCTGTTAAGGTTGAGGGGATATTAATTGGTAAAGCTGAGCATTTTGACAGATTTACACTTAGGCCTGTTAGGTCGTGGAATATATCTAGAGTTTTAGTTAGATTAGGTAGGGAGATAATAGGGTCAGATATGAACAGTAGAACATCATCAGCATAGAGACTCAGTTTGTATTCCTTGGTTCCTTTAAAATATCCTTTGATGTCTGTATTATTTCTGATTGCACAGGCGAGGGGCTCTATAGCGAGGGCAAAGAGTAAGGGGGAAAGGGGACAACCCTGTCTGGTGCCTTTCGTCAGAGGGAAAAAGTCAGAATTATTGCCTGGGAGTTTGATACGTGTTTGAGGGTTGTGATAGAGAGCCTTAAAGCCATGAAGGAATTCATTCTTAATACCATATTTGGGGAGCAAAATGTCAAGGTATGTCCAGCTCACACTGTCGAAAGCTTTGTGTATGTCTAGATTGAGCAAAAGAGTGGCTTTAGAGTGAATGTTGGAGTCCTGAATGATATTGGCGGTCAGTCGTATGTTGTCTGTTATTTGTCTGTTGGGAATGAAGCCTGTTTGGTCAGGGTCTACTAATAGGGAGATGACCGTTGATAATCTATCTGCCAAGATGCGACCAAATATATTTAAGTCGTTGTCAATAACTGATATTGGGCGGTAATTTTGGGGGGTGGAGTGATCCTTATTTGGTTTGGGAAGTAAGGACATGTTAGCTAAAAGCATCTCTGGTGGAAATTGACCACCCCGTAAAATGTTATTATATAGTTTGGTAAGGTGTGGTGTAATAGTAGAGGATTTTTTTTTATAATAGGATGTGGAGTAGCCGTCAGGACCTGGGGCTGTGGATGTCTTTAACGTTCCAATGATTCTGTTAACCTCTATATCCGTGCACGGGGCATTAAGGGAATCGATTTGATCTCTAGTAAGAGTGGGCAATGTAATGTCATTAAGCCACTTTAGAGAGGATTGTTGAGGGGGTGGTTGTGATGATGAAAGAAGATTTTTGCAGAAGTCTGTGAATAATTTCATGACTTCTTTGGGATGAGACACCATGTTTCCAGAGGTATTCCTTAATTTGTATGTGTGGGGAGGTTTCACAGATTGATTTAACTTTCTGGCGAACATGGTGGAATAAGAGTTGCTGTTTAGCAAGAATATAGCATTAGCTCATCTGAGGGCTTTTTCAGTGTCAGATGTTAATAAAATGTCTAAGGAAGTGCGTTTCTCTTGGATCTGTTTATGGAGATCACTGGATGGATTCTGGTTATATCTGTGGTATAATTGGTCTAACTCTTTTGTGAGGGATCTAATATCTGCAAGCTTGGACTTGTTTTTGATAGAGGCAATATTTATCAAATGGCCTCTCATTACTGCTTTATGCGCCATCCATATAGTTGCAGGAGACAGGTCAGGTGTTACGTTATCTGTAAAGTATTGCTCAAGGTGAGATAGAATTTGTTGATTGCACGATGGGTCTGTGAGCAAGGAATCGTTCATTCGCCAAGAGTGTGTAGTATTGGCTAGGCCTATGTGAGAGGTATTAAAGGAGACTATGTGGTGATCAGACCACGGACATGCATGGATATCAGCATTGGAGGAGTTGGCAAGTAGGATTGGGGTGCAGAAGATGTAGTCAAGACGAGCGAAGCTGTTGTGAGGGTGAGAGTAGAATGTGTAAGACTTGATGCCAATGTTGTGGGCTCTCCAAGTGTCAACTAATTGGTGGTTATATAGTGTTTTGTTCAAAGATTTGGGGAAAGCCTTTGAGGATGGGACAACTTTGCTCCTGTCTAGAGCTGAGTGAGCAGCCAGATTAAAATCTCCACCCACTATCAGGTGAGTGGAGTGATAATTGTCTAATGTTTCGAAAAATTTGTTGAAAAAGCTAGACTGGTCATCATTGGGAGCGTACAAAGAGGCAATAGTGACAGAACGTCCCTTAACCACTTAAGACCCAGACCAATACGCTGGTAAATGACCCAAGGTGTTTTTGCGATTCGGCACTGCGTCGCTTTAACAGACAATTGCGCGGTCGTGCGACGTGGCTCCCAAACAAAATTTGCGTCCTTTTCTTCCCACAAATAGAGCTTTCTTTTGGTGGTATTTGATCACCTCTGCGATTTCTATTTTTTGCGCTATATACAAAAATAGAGCGACATTTTTGAAAAAAAAACACTATTTTTTACTTTTTGTTAAAAAAAAATCAAATAAACTAAATTTTAGTCAAACATTTAGGCCAAAATTTATTTAGCCACATGTCTTTAGTAAAAAAAAAAATCGCAATAAAAAAAAATAGCTACCTAGCGGGAACAGCGGCACTAATACAGCGATCAGAAAAATGATCGCTTAGTGACGCTGGCAATAGGGAGTGAAAGGGTTAACTAGGGCGGTGATCAGGGGGTTAAAACTTTATTAGGGGGGGTGGGGGGGCCATCCTGAACCTAACACTAACTGTTTTTTACACTGCCTGTCACACTGACACTAAATGCAGTGATTAGATCACTGCATTCAGTGACACTGTGACAGGGGGGTGGGGGGGGCGATCACAAGGGGTTAATATGCCTATGTGAGTGTGTGTCAGTGTTGTGTTGGTGCACACTTACTTGTGATGTCTTCTCTCATCAGCAGCGCTGGGAAACAGTGCTGCGATGAGAGAATACATCATTTCCTCCTTCCTGTGTAAACACAGGAGGAGGAAGTGACAGGCTGGGAGCGCGCTCCCATTGGCTGGGAGCGATCGCGGGGGGGGCGGATATCACGGACATCTGCCCGCTCGTCCCGGATCGCTCCCAGAGGCAGGGGGACCCCCGCACGCCGCGTAGGGGGTCCCGATGGGACCCCCGAACCGCACTTAGGCGGGGACGTAAATTTACGCCCTTGTGCCTGTACGTGCCATTCTGTGCCCGTATATGTGCGTGCGGGGGTCTTTAAGTGGTTAATTGAGCCTTTTAGAATCAAAAAACGGCTGTCTGGATCCTTAAAGACGTTCTGAACTTCAAGAATCACAGAGTTCCTAACAAAAATAGCAGCGCCTCTAGACTTTGTGTTGTAAGTGGAGCAATAAAATTGGTTGTAACTTTTGTCGAAAAATTTAGGATGCTTCTCTGTTGCAAAGTGAGTTTCTTGCATCAATATTATATCAGCGCCCAGCCTTTTGTAATGGCGAAAGGCTTTTTTTCTCTTTAGAGGTGAGTTAAAGCCCTGGACATTATGGGAGATCACCTTGAGACCCATTGTATTGGTATTAAAGAACTATAGTGGAAATGAGGTAGAGGTGTATATTCGCAAAGACCAGGGACTAATTTGTACTGGAATAAGTAAGGTAGTGATAATATGATAGACAATATTGGCACTATGAATGAAGAATTACCTGCATTGGGGGGAAGTCTGGAGACAATCGTGCCACCTTCCAAACGTCCACCCACACAATACACCGAAACATATACCAATTTGTAGATTCAGAATTCTCCACCAGCCCTTTCTATTTCAGCTAATATATTATGCTTATATGTGTGAACCATGGAGGATAGGGTGGCCTGAATTATAGAATCGAGGAGATGATGAGCTCATAAAAAATGATAGAAAAGTATAGTACAACATCGCTGTGAAGTAAAATATTAGGTATATTGGAAACATCCTGTTTGACCTTTTCAAAATTTTGTAAAAATAGAAAATTTCTCTGAAACTATGAAAAATATAATATAAACTTTGGGGGTCAGGGTGAGGAGCACTACCCGACCGGGAAAAATATTGAAGTGGACAATGACGTCCATTACTCACAAATGGAACATCCAACACTATTACTGCTCTGTAAAGCAGGGTCAGTAGTAGAGATGTTACCACTAGGTGAACCATGCTTTAGCAGTCCTTTGTGAGTGGGGGAACAAACAAGCTGTGGCGGAACGGAACAGCCTCGGCGAGGATTTTTTAAACAAAAATATAAATACATACTATAGCATATCAAACATATTATTAATGTATAGCTCCACTGTTAAATTTCACATGGACAAATGAGCTATCATTTTTCAAGAACTGTAATAACTTTTCCCTGAGTTCTGTGACAGGCAAAAAAAAAAAAAAGGGGGGGGGTTAACTGCATATATATATATATATATATATATATATATATATATATATATATACATATACATATACACATACATACAAGCATACATACACACAAGAGCGAACTGCAACATATTAGACATATTATTAAAATGTAGGTGCTGGTACTGTCGATCTATCATATTTTAGGAACTATTGTGTAATTTCTTTAAGTCATGCAAAAGGGTAAAAAGGGAAGGGATGAAAAAAATTAAAATTAAAAAAAAAAAACCAAAGGAGACATCGCATAACGATATCGTATTTTGGGACTGTAGTCACTGATTTCTGAATCTTAAAAAAAAGACAAATAAAAATAAAATTGTGGGGGAGAGTGTTCTCGGCACAGAGAACAGGGAAAGTTGGTATCTGTAGGAATGAGACCGCTTCATCCATGTTCAAGCCTCTTGGTTTCTAAATGGCTGTCGCCATCTTCTTTGGTCACGACGCGTAGCTGGGGTGGCCCAGATAAGTGAAGTATGTGGAGTAGAAGGAGGTCTTGCATCTGCACTCGGATCTAAGAGGCCCAGTTTCATAAGGAGATTTTTTCCTTCTGAGACGTTGTATACAGTGTAGGTGGTACCATTGTGTGGCACTGTTAATTTAAATGGGAAACCCCAGCGGTACCTAATTCGGGCTGATTGAAGAACCGATGTTATCTCCTTCATGTTGCGTCTCCTTTCTAGAGTAGCTTGAGAGATGTCTGAAAAAATTTGACTTTTCGTGCCATCTAATTCGATATTATGCATATTCCTTGATGCTCTTAAAACGTTTTCTTTTGTGATAAAGTCTTTCATGCATAGAATGATATCGCGTGGAGGCTGGGGGAGGTTTAGGACGCAGGGCCCTGTGAATTCTATCACACGCAAAAGAGGATGGGGGTGAGTCAGGAAGGAGATTGTGGAACAGTTTGGAGATCGCCGGCATCAGTTCGGTAACCGTCTCCGGGATACCACGAATCCTCAGGTTGTTCCTTCGGTTTCGGTTGTCCAAATCTTCCACTTGCGATTGTAGGTAAGTGTAATTTTCTGCCAAAAGCTCAAAGTCCTTTCTGAGGTCATTATGCGCAAGTGAGAGTTCGTTGTGTTTGGTTTCGAGAACATCTGTGCGACCTCCCAGGGTTGCTATTTCTTGCGTGAGCGTGTTTGTTGTTTTTTGAAGTTCACATTGTATTTTGTCAACAAGTTTTTCATAAATCTTGGTTAAACTGGAATCCAAATCTGCTTTCGTGAATTGGGCGTAGGGTTCATTTTTATTTTTTGAGGCAGCAGAGTTCTGCAGGGGGTAATTACCAGGTGATGTAGACTGAACAGGTTAAGAGACGTTTTCTTTATGAGCCATTTTTTTCAGTTCCTTGTTGCGCAAGGAGTATGTAACCATAGAGTGCTGATGCGCACGGCGATTGTACGCCTTCCTGCCGGACGGCATGCACAGGTGTGAACTGTAGGGGCGTCTATAAAAGATAAAGTTAATCAGGGTACTTTTCCCTTACAGTGTGGGTAAAATCCTCGCCGAGTCGGTGGGGTGTTTAATAACTGATGTTGAAGTGCATTTTGCCACGCATGCGTCCCCACTTAATTGTAAGTGTAATTTTCAGTACATTATAAATGCTTTAAATTCGGGCAAAGGATTTGTTTTTCAGGCCTCTATGAGGTTGGATGCACATTAAAGAGGAGGACATCAAGTGTGCAGAGATTAGGTGCATAGGGTTTGTTGAATCGCAAGCCTGCGAGGTGTAGTGATATGACCGATCTTGAGTGTGTCACAAACTGTAGCCCAAATCAAAGTAGAGAGGGAGGACCTAGGTGAGGATAGTGAGAGGTATATTCAGAAGCTGCAAGAATGTATTTTGGTCAGATGATTGATCAGTTACAGTGATGGTTGGGGTAGCAGGAAGTCCCCACCTCTCAGTCCAGGGGGCAATGGGTGATGCAATATGGCCACTCTGCAAGTGAGGACTGGGCCGATTTATGGATGGGCAGGTATTTTGAAAAGCAGCCCAGGATAAGCCAAAGTGTGTCCTCCGCTGGCAGGAGGGGGGGCGAATGATGGGAAAATTCTACCCTAGTCCCCCACTGAGGTACAGCTCCGTTAGATCTGGGGGCTTTGGTGAAAGGACAGAGTCTGGCTCAGTTTGCTGGAGGTCTATAGGCCTCGGGTGTACCAAGATGGCCGCCGTAAGTCTGCAGTATTGTGATTGTGCAGACTGGTATATGCATCCATATAGCGGTGCTAGCAGGATGGGTGTTAGGGTGGATGCCAGAGGGGGACTGTATACCAGAGGGGGGACCACACCTCCAGGGGAGGCTCGGCCGGTGCACGCTTCCGCTCCCGCACGGCACAGTGCTAGGAAAGTCCGGGGATTCTCAGGCCTTGCTAGGCCGCGTCGAACCGCGGCGATGACGGACGACTCCGGGGCCCGGTGCGGCCACCAAACTGTGATAGGTAGGTGGGGAGGAGGGGGGAGATGGCTGGAGGTGATCTCTTACCTCCGGAGATGATCAGAAACGGCTCCCTTGGTAGGCAGTATGGCGGCGGCCTCGAGAACCGGCGGCGCGGTATCTCCAGCGCAGGCCGGCCAAATTCAATCAAAATAGCCGAGCCAGACTCTGCAGGGATCCGGGGTGAAGATGCCTGTATTTTTGGGGCTCAAAAGAGTAGTTAAATGCCCCGATGGCTGCGGATGGTAATAGTGGGACTCGGAGCTCCTCTCTAAGACGTCCGCCGCCGTCCACGTCAGGCCACGCCCCCGCCGATATATATTCTTATACATATTTTTGATTTTTGGTAATAAAAATCGCAAAAAGCGTTTGGGAGGTATCTGGTTCTGCTGTTGGTGAGAGGGCAGTTGCTCATCATTCACAATTCATCTTGGTTATCTTGCTTGGACACTGTGTGCAGACACCTTGCCCTTTGTTGCATTACATAAGACACTGTACATAGACATCCAAATCCTGAACTACCCTAAGGATATCACGAGCCAGTTTAAGCTGAAGTGTCTACTGTCACATCACTGTGCCATACTTTGGATATAACTTAATGAGCTCCAACTGCCAGTGAAGACTGCTGCCTACTTGCACTCTGGACATTGCTGTTGCTACTGGTAAATGGGCCCCTATACTATTCCTATTCTATCTGGTCTCTCATTGGGATTTAAGGTATAAATAGGCCGGCCTGGGATTCCCTTATAGCGTGGTATCATATTACATCAACTAGTGGATTATTGGCAATCACTTGTCATTCTTTTGCTGGTACTTCACTGTGTGTGTGTATATATATATATATATATAAAAAATCTTACATTTGTGTTATTGAACTGTAATTAAGCTGTCTCTTGGGAATTTCTCACCTGAGTGTTGGCTGTTATCCATAGCTCAGTTGATCAATAAACTTGTTAGGATATATATTTGACTTGTGTTGGAGTGTCATTTAGCCCTAGTTCACACTGGGCTGCGGGAGTGAAGCTGTGCGAGTTCAGCTGAACTTGCACGATTTCACTCCCGCTGGCAGTCCCGATTTCGGCCGCGATTTAAGAGACATCTGTGCAGGTTTCCGCAAAAAGTAGTACAGAAACGACTTTTTGAAATCGGTACAGCGCCGCAGATGCGGCATCGCACTGATTAGGACGGTGTCATTGCCGACAATTGCCGCCGATTTGAGATGCGATTTCACATGTGAAATCGCATCTCAAATCGAAGCAAATCGTACCCAGTGTGAACCTGGGCTTAAAGTAGAGTAGATGTCTGAACCTTGAGTGTCAGGTGGGTTGGAATATTCACAGGGTCAGGGTGGTGCAGATGAACAGGTATATATAAGCAGCCCTCAAGAGGGCAACGCTACATCACAAAAGGCTGTGTGTTATCTGTCATCTGTCAAGAGTTATTTAGGATACAGATGTATCAGGTATATTTCTCTACTTGCAATTTCTTTAAAAGGATCAAATGTAGAAAGTGTGTGTATATTGCAGAGAACAAAAAGTATTATGGATGAAAATGTAGTAATGATAAAACTATGATAATATTATGAACACTACAGAAGAAAATAATATCAACATTCTACTCTTCTGCCTTAACCTGATTCATAAACAAATTCTATTATGTTCCCAGATATTCAGGAGAAGCACAAACAACATCTGATGGAGAAGACTGAGACTCTAGTGGAGCATAGCCCCCCAGGAACTACCTTGGAACCACAAAGATTCCTCATCAATGAGCGTTATGTGAACCTGATTGTAGTCTCCACTGCTCAGTTCAGGCATCATCCCCAGAATGAGCTAATACAGACTGGGGTAAAACATGAGGAATGCTTGAAGGAAACACAAATTGGACTGGAACGTATTTCCCCCAACAGGCTCTTCCGATGCAACCACCAGTCACATTGTGTACCACATGCAGTATTGGTGAACGGAGTGCCAGGAATAGGGAAGACCACACTGATGCAGAAGTTTGTCTATGACTGGGTAACCGGAAAACACTACCAGAGATTTGCCTTTGCCTTCTTCTTCAGATTTCGGGACCTTAATAGACTGGGAGAGGTCAGCTTGGAGGAGATAATTCTTCATCAATATCCATATCTGGAGGGTCAGATTGGAGATATTTTACAAGACCCAGAGAGTCTTCTGTTCATATTTGATGGAGTAGATGAAAGTATTCACCCAATGGATTTCAGATCAAGTAAACTGTCCAATCCAAAACAGAGATCACATTTTGGTGAGATTGTGGTCAGTTTGGTGAGGCAGAGTCTTCTTAAGGGTTGCTCTGTACTGATAACCAGCCGTCCAACCAGACTGGCATCAGTTGATACTGGTGTTTTCCAAAGAATAGCTGAGATCATGGGATTTCTCCATGAAGACAGACTGATCTTCTTTAATAAATTCTTTGGAAATGAGGAATTGTCAGAGAAGGCTTTTCATTATGTGCAGGAGAATGACATGCTATACACTTTCTGTTATATCCCATCATACTGCTGGATCATCTGTACAGTGTTATCAATGTGCTTTAGATCCCAATCAACAATCACTGATCAACTGATGACATCACTACCCAAAACAGTGACACAACTCTTTGTGACTTTTGTCTCCAACATTCTGGCTAATCACAACCAAAATAAATATTCTGGTCAAACTGACCGGGAACTGCTGACATCTATTGGGTGGATGGCAGAATATGGAGTCATGAATCACATGACTGTATTTGATGAGCGTCATCTGGAGTCTTTCAGTGTGAGAAATGATAAACATCTCCTTTCATCTTTCATGATGGAATCTGGTCAACCTCCTGATGTGGATTACACTTTCTTACACCTCACTCTTCAGGAGTTTTTTGCTGCTTTAGTCCATTTTATTTACTATATTCCTGACAGATTACAGGAAACACTTGATGAGGTTGAATCTTACAAAGACGGTCGTGCTGAAATATTCCTCCGTTTCCTCTGCGGTCTCTCAGACTCTTCTACTAGATCCATGTTAACGTGTCATGTGGGAGAATTGTCTACTCGGGCTGCCAGACATGTCATCACCTGGATCCGGAAGAAAATACCAGAACAAAGATCTGACAAATCCATCAGAGGCAACAGGGAGCTTCTTAATGCATTCTACTATCTCTATGAGAGCAGAAATAAGGCTCTGGTGTCACAATGTATTGAATCTAACAAAGTTGACATTTATAATGTCCCCCTTAGCCCTCTGGATTGCTCTATGCTGTCTTTTATCCTCCAATCCTGCAGAGAGACAGAAGAAGTAAATCTAAATTCATGTAATATTCAGAATGAAGGATTAAGGAAACTTATACCGGCTCTACACACCATCAAGAGTTTGAGGTAAATTTTAAATGTGATGAATCATTTTGCTGTAATAAATTGATAGTTCTACATCACGGGTCACAGAGCAGCCATAATAATTACTATGTGGGTTATGCGCCACCTATAGGTGAATAGACACTAGCAGATTTTTCCCAGTGTCTGTAAGGTGATGGTTACTGATGTAATACATGTGCTCTTGGAGCATACTTGGAGGTTCTATACAGAATCATGGACTTCAATCGGATCCATTCTAAAAAGCTTTCAGCCAAACTAGATCGTACCCGAGCCTCATTGGATAGGAAAAGAAGTGTCCTTGAGGTGCTGGACCCTGCGTATTGAAACCCTGTACAGTGCTTGTTCTGACCAAGGTGTATTTCTGCAGGGTGCTATACAGGTCTAGGGGGGTGGCCCCCAGATTAAGGTCCTTTCTCTAATTGGGAAAGGAAGTGAGATTGGCTTTAAGTACCACTAAGGGTCAGATTCGTCCCTATCCATTTTTTCCCCAGAGGCTGTTGTTTCTCACTTCTTCATACTTCATACAGTGTGTAACACAGACAGCCCCACCTATCAGGCCACCCTTGCATCCTTGGGACTTGAATTTGTTTTTGACTGTCCTTGCAGAAGCCACCTTTTGAACCAATTTGAGAAACTCTGTTAGTCCTTTGACTTGGAAGGTGGCCTCTTTGGTTGCTATCTCTCAGCAAGTGGAGTGTCAGAACTGGCGGTTCTTCATGCAATGAGACGTTTTTGGTCTTTCATCATGATAAGGTGATGTTGCGTCCTCGTCCATCTTTATTGCCAAGAGTGGTTTCTAGTTTACTTGAATCAGAACAGTGTCTTGCCTTTAGTTTCTAACCCTCAGTTGGCAGGAGTAAGATCGCTGCATACCCTGGATGTAGTTCAGGCAGTCAGAATTTACTTAAATTATCGGCGCAAGTCAGGAATCCTGGTTTGTGCTGCCAACAGAGCCCAGGAAGGGCAGAAGGCATCCACTATTTTTGGAATCCACCAATTAATTATTGAAGCCTATGGCTTGAAAGGGCAAGGTCCAAACCCCTTTTTGGTGAGAGTGCTCACTACCAGGTGTAAGGTCTTGGGTCATTCAACATCAGGTGTCTGTGGCTTATGTTTTTAAGAGCACTTATACCCCCTTCCTGACATAGCCAATTTCCAGCTTTCAGCGCTTTCACACTTTGAATGAAAATTGCGCGGTCATGCAGCACTATACCCAAATACAATTTTTATAATTTTCTGGTACAATGATTTTTAGTAGCATATAAAGAGCAAATATGAAATTCCCACGCAGGGGATATGAACACCAGACACAATGCAGAATTTGCATTTAAAAAAAAAAAGATGTGTCATAAAGTACAGACTATTAACGAATCATGATCCACCGACCCAGGTTGGGGACCAATGCATAATGCCCGAGCCACAAAACTCAGGGGCTAAGGTAAGCAAAGGGAGCAGACGTGTCTGCCAAAAGTAGGGTAAACAAAACAAAAAGGAAAAAAAATTGATAAATAAAAATAAAAAGGGGTGATTGTTAATTAAAGCAGGAGGCTAAAAGAGGTAAAGAAAAACAAAGTGGCGGACAGGAAGTCCAGAGAGGACAAGTGGAGTAATGAGAGACAGAGGAGCATAGGAATGGAGCAGAGGAAAGGCAGAGGTGTTCTCCCAGGCTGGGGGTTAAAGAGGGCTAGTTCAGGGGGACTAAGCTGGTTGGGCGGAGGGTTGGAAAGGCGTAAGACCACCATGGAGTCCACAGGTAAAAGTTATTTAGCATGAGTATCATTGAGGATACTTGACATTTTTTTGTGGATCACAAGGGTCTTTAAGGTGCTCTTCACCTCTACGAAACAGCCAATTTTTGCTGATTGAAAAGGCTGCCTGGGATCGGACAATGGAGCAATGCTAGTTTGGCGTCCTTTTGGATGGGTACATGGAAAAGGGTGAACAGAAGCCCAAAAACCCTTGACTGGAATCCAACCAAGTGGGGACAGGACCACCAAATATGGATTTTGTCTCCTCGTTGACTGCATCTACAGAAGTATCTATCAATTTGGGATGGATTCGACTTGGTGATGCAAGCTGGGACTCAATACCATCAAAGGAGGACCTTATAGGCTGCCTCTAGTATAGCTGTATTGAAGGAGCACTTTGCTATGCTAGGCAGGGTCAATCTGTAAGGTCAATTGGGGATAGGCCTTGCTCCTACTTGAGCACATAGGAGAGGGAAGCAGAGGTGCTGCTAGAGTTGAGGGAGGAATATCATAGAAATGGTGCCAGGGGCACTTGGGGAGTGCAGGGAAGTATGTTCTAAGGTGTTTTTCTGGTATGGGAAAGGGACATGGTGATGAAAGGAGGTTATCCAATGCAGCAGCTGAATATAGAAAAATAATTTGACCAAAGGAGCTTCGTGGGTCTCTTGGATCTAGGACCAGGAAAAGAAGATGTGATATCTGAGAAAATGTCAGACCTGCGACAACCTATGGGCAGGCCAACATGAGAAAATGTGTGGTTGTTCTAAGCCAGGAGGAAACATAGAGTTGTTCAGGAGAGGGAGCAGTGGGAGAAATGGCAACATGAGTTTGCAGGAATACCATACCAAGTCCCGCAGTTTTTATTAAGGGGCTAACAGAGGGGAGGTAGTTTAGGAGGGAGACACAAAAGGGCGAAAATGGGGACTGGAACGCAGTTTGGGACCTCCAAGAGGACCTGAAGAGGGATGATAGACAAGGCGTCGAGCATAGTAAGTTGAGACATACTGTATAGAGTGGTGCGGGAGACCCTGGGACGCTTGTAGGTCCAAATTACAGAGAGGAGTCTGTTCTGGAGAAGACACAAGTAGAATGCAGGGACTTGAACAGGCAGGGTCCTGAAAAAATATAGGATCTGTGTGAATATGGCCAATCCAGGACATAAGGGCCGTGTTAGTATGCTAACTATTGAGGTCAATTGATGAACAGTAACTATTGAGGAACAGTATTTTCCATTATGCTTTCATGATTGTGCTCAAACAAGCACAATGGCGCACATTTTGTGGACGTGTCCAAGGTTGAGCAGACTGTGAATCATGGTATACAGGCTACTACATTCACTGTTTTACTCCAATTTAAAAAGAAACCTATATGAGGCTATACTTCGTATACAATTACCTTGGCATCCTTTATGCCCATACATCCAGATTTGACCACCTTCTCTTACATATCTGATCCTATGTTTATTGAGATTCCTTGGGACCTCTCTCTCTTTTTCTAATGCCTTTTTTTCCTCTCCATTGTTTCTTCTTTTCCCATCCTTGATATCAACCGGTTTAGGCTGCCAATTCTGCCAATTCTGCTGAAGATATCCTGCTGCTCATTACACCTGGGAACCGATTTGACCACCTTGTGTTTTTAGCACTGAACCCTACAGTACATGGCAGCCTTTCATTTGTTCGTTCCCTAAATGTGTTTGCATATAAATTTTGTTGTACCATCCACAGTTATGTCCTTAATATATTCAGTGGATATGTACATTCCCTATTATTCGAAATGTTGAAATTACCATCTGTTGGCTTTCTTTGTATATACAGTTTGCTTACTGTCAATAAAACTTTTGTAAAAGAAAACGAAAGGTAATTTCTAATAACATTTAATTATTTATGACTTGTGTCACAATTGTATACACTATGGGCCAGATTCAGGTAGTCCAGAGCATCTTTGCTCTGGAGTAACGCATCTCATTTGCGTTACGCTGCTGAAATTTTAGGAGCAAGTGCTGTTATTCAGGAAGCACTTGCTCCTAAAGTTGCGGCAGCGCATCGCAAATGAGCCGGCGGAATTCAAATTGGGCGGGTACGGGGCGTGTAGTATTCTAACTAAGCGCGATCCCGCCGCCAACGTACTGCGCATGCGTCGAGTGTCCAAACATCCCCGTGCGCATGCTCCAAATTCTGTGAATGAACGTCAATGACGTCACATTCCCATTCATGAACTTTTTACGCAAGCGACGTGATTTTTTTTTTTTCCCGACGCGATGACGACGCCTATACCTAACATAGGATACTCCAACCCCATGTAGGTATATCTATGCGCCGCGTATCCCGTCCGGAAACGTCGTACCGTCATTGCGTCGCGCCGGAATTCGATCGTGAATTGCCGATTTCCGCTCATTAACATATTTTTTGAGCGTAAATCGGCGGGAACGCCCCCGGCGCCATTTTTAAGTTGAAGTAACGATGCGATGGCGAAACTCAGTTACGCTGCTCGCATCGGAGCTTCAACCCGGCGTTTCTTGTTTTCTGGTTACAGAAAACAGAAACGCCGGCTCAAAGTCACAGTTAGGCTGGCGGATCACTGGATCCGCCAGCCTAACTGTTCCTGAATCTGGCCCTATATATTTTTTTATTAGCTTTTTTTTCCCAGTGAAATTGAAGTTACCCTTTAAGGCTCCATGCACACTAGCATTTTTGCATAAGCTCAATAAAGGCTAGAAAAAAATGCTGGATGAAAAATGCTGATAATAGCATTTCTGTGCCAGCTTCTAGTGGCAATTTAGTAGCGTTTGGAAGCATTTAGAAGCTTTTAGGAGCATTAGCATTAACATTTTTGCAGTACATGAAGAAAAAAAGTTTTAGGAGCATCCAGCATTTTTTTCTGCTGGCAAATTATTTAGCTTATAGGAGCAGAAAAATGCAAGTCCAATTAATTTTTGGTCCAAATAAATTCGGACACATTTTTAGTTATTCAGGGATTTGAATATATCGGAAACTCCAAATGAAATAGTAATGAATTTTGTTGAAATTTGTAAAAAAAAATTGTATTCAATCATTTTCGAACAAATTCTACATTTTAAGAACGATTAGAATTTGGTGCGAAGAATAGCTGGTTGTTAAGCAGGAATCGGGAAGTCGACCGCCGCATCCTTAACAACTGATGACTCATCAGCTGTCAGCAGGCTTCCCCACTGACAGCTGAAATGTACAGTACCCCTACCCATTCACCAAAAAGTGTAAAAAGAGAATAAAGACAGTACACAAGTTTTTGACAATTTGCTTTATTAAAAAGATAAAAAATAATGTCCCCCGATGTAGACCTATCGTCAATCACGCCACCTGCTGCACCGCGAGACCTGAATAAAGAAAAATCGAACTCCACTCCACTTGACATTTCTTCAATAGCTAAGGGATGGCTTCAACCAATGTCGGGCCGCGTACACACGGAGGGACATGTCCACTGAAACATGTCCGATGGACCGCTTCCAGCGGACATGTCTCCTCCGGATTTTCATCGGATTTTCATCGGACGAAAATTCCCTCGGCCAAGGAACGTGGTGACGTGGCGGTGACGTTGACGCCACCACGTTACCAAACGAGGAAGTGAAATTTGTCCGCTGGGAAAACATGTCCGCTAGCCCATACACACGATCGGATATGTCCACTGAAACGGTCCGTCGGACCAGTTTCAGCAGATATATTCGATCGTGTGTATGCAGCCTCAGTGTGTGAACCTGCCCCCTTATGAAAACACTGAACAGTGCTTGCTATGTCGGCAATGTCACAAAGGTACAGGGCCACCAGGTGATGTCAGCAGGTGTCTTAACTCCTTATCTATATATGATGCATGCTTGGATAAGGGTCTGGTATGGATTGGAGGGGAACCCATGCTGTTTTTATGGGGGAATTTTCTAATGCCGGCATTGTTTTGTTTACATTTTGGGAAGCCCACTGACAGCTGATCAATCATTGGTTGTTAAGAATGTGGTGGCCGGCTTTCCCGGCCCACTGCCTAACAACCAGCTGTTTTTCACATTGAATTCGAATTGGCCGATCATCTTTAGACCAATCTAAATTCGAATTGTTCTCTAACTCAAAAATTTGGGAATTAATAAGCAAAACAAAATTTAATGAAAAACAAACAAAATTTAATGAAAACAAAACATTTCCCCGAAAACAAAACTAAATTAATTTGAAAACCAAACGAAATAACGAATATATCTGAAACGAAACAAAACAAATTTTTCTGTTCTGCACATGTCTACTAATAACAGCTTCTAGATCTTAAAAAAAAGTAATGTGCATGGATCCTTAAAGAAGAACTTTATTAAAAAAAACTTTAGGGCTACTTAGTTACCAACAAAATTTAATAAACATTCAGGCAGTGATTACACTACATAAAAGCAGCTTTATCCAGAACACACTGGTGTTGATTATTCTAAAACTGCTCTGCATAGAAACCAATAAGCTTTCAATTTTTTTGTATCAAAAATTAACAGAACAAGCTGAAGTTAGAAGCTGATTGGCTGCCATACACAGTTGCACCAGATGCACTCTCCAGTTTTAGTAAATAAACCCCATTATATCTATTGAATGTATGTGGAAGGGTTCTAGATCAGCCTCTTTCAATCAGGGTGCTCAGGCACCCTGGGGAGCCTTAGAGATTTCTTCAGGGGTGCCTTGGCAAAATGCCTAAAAATGTACCAAAAATTGTATAGAAGCTGGCGTGTGGATAAAGGCTGCCTTTACAGTTACACTAATTTCGGGTACAAAAAGGTGGATTTTTTTCCGTTGGCTCAAATTTGTCTTGCATACACACAGTCACACAATGTTGTCAGGAAATTCCGATCGCCAAGGACGCGGTCACGTACAACACTACGACGAGCCAAGAAAAATTAAGTTCATTGATTCTGAGCATGCGTCAAATTGATTCTGAGCATGCATAGGATTTTTGTGTGCTGGAATTGCATAC
Source organism: Rana kukunoris (assembly GCA_029574335.1). Taxonomy (NCBI): domain Eukaryota; kingdom Metazoa; phylum Chordata; class Amphibia; order Anura; family Ranidae; genus Rana; species Rana kukunoris. The sequence goes on from CM056059.1 coordinate 24,375,805, forward strand.
AGACGATTTGAATTTCCGATGAGAACTTTTGTTGTTGGAAAAATCGAGAACCGGCTCTCATACATTTGTTGTCGGAAATTCATCAAATGTCCGATGGAGCCTACACACGGAATATCCGACCAAAAGCTCACATCGACCATTTGTTGTCGGAAATTCTGATCGTGTGTACGCGGCATAAGTTACAGGTTTATATTGTGCACTAATACAACCTTCTAGCTGCTGGCATCCTAGAGATCAATAACATCATCAGTTGATAAGGAGGTTGTCAGTCACCTGCATAGCATCCTTATTTGGCCCTTCCCTGCCCCTGTCCATCAGCATTGAGGTCACATTAGCTGAGTGATGGAGAAAAACTGAGGGAGAAGAGAAGAATTGCAATTCTAGTCAGTACCAGTTTGCAAAAGCGTGTTTGCTTTGAAAGAATAAATCACCTCGAACGTTGGGTGTCCTACTTGGACTTGTGGAGGTTGCTGCATTATGTAAAACTGTGAGAATAGCTTTTACATTTTAGAATGGGGTGCCTCAAGATTGTCCATTGTGCCTTGACTGAAAAAAGATTTCGAAACACTGCTCTAGAGAATAAATGGATTTGTTTTGGAAAATGTGAAATCTAATAGTGTTGAGCAGAATATGCTATATTCGATTTCGCGATTTATCTCGAATATATAGTCGAATACTAAATACGAATATTCGTGATATTTTTTGGAAATGAAATGATTGCGAAATTTCGCTATCGCGAATGCGAACGCGAATTGCGAATGCGAATGAAATTTCGAGAAATGCGGAAGGAGCACTCTGATTGGCTCAGATTATTCGTGATATTTTATAATACAAAATAATTTGCAAAATTTCGAGAAATGCGGAATGGAGCACTCTGATTGGCTCAGAATATTCGTGATATATTACAATACAAAATAATTGCGAATATTCGGCAAATGCGGAAGGAGCACTCTGATTGGCTCAGAATATTCGTGATATATTACAATACAAAATAATTGCGAATATTCGGCAAATGCGGAAGGAGCACTCTGATTGGCTCAGAATATTTGTGATATATTACAATACAAAATAATTGCGAATATTCGGCAAATGCGGAAGGAGCACTCTGATTGGCTCAGAATATTCTTGATATTTTATCGTAATTGCGCAAAAATGCGAATGAGAAATTGATTGCGGAATTTCGACAGTAACACTCTGAAATCGCATTGCGATTTTTCGGCAATATAAAATGATCGCTGCAGCTACTCGGTCCAAGGTCTCTAATCATACCAGCAATGCTTTTAGACGTCGATGGGGATCTCTAGGATGTGATCTGTTCTAAAAAAAAATTGAAAAAATACAAATATTCGAAATAGCGAATATTCACCGCTAAATTCGGAATATATCGCGAATACTCGAATATGCCATATTCGAGCCGAATATTCGCAATACGAATATTCGTGAGCAACACTAAAAACTAACACTTCTAATATGCATTTTATCCCCCACATAAGTGGAGAGAAAGGGGATTGTAACAGTTACATGCTGAATACCAGTGGTCATCTCAGTAGTTGGCTTAAGGGGCAATATATGTTTGAGGAAGAACTGTAGTAGGGTGGATGACTAGTGTTGGATGAAAGGTTTTAGGCTGGGCAAAAGTTCAGCCAGAACATTAGCTGTTCACACCGGAATTGGCAGGGCTTTGACCGTTTGTTCGGCCAGCCAAACTTCCCTCAATGCACTGTGCAGTTTTACTGTAGTGTCAGTGTAGTGCTTCCGTGCAGTTTTACTGCAATATATTGAAGTGAGTCAGTGCAGTTTTCCTGCAGTATATTGTAGCACATCAGTGCAGTTTTACTGCAGTATATTATAGTGTGTCAGTGGAGTATGTCTGTGTAGTACAGTGCTTTACACTGCATTACATAACATTTAGTGCTGTATACCCCCTTTCTTTGGTTGCTGAATGGTATTTTTTTTGTTTGCTTTTTTTGAAATTGTGAGCTGCAGTTTTTCTGACTCCGGTGCTATAGTACCATCCTTTTAATTTTTTTTATAGTTTTGACATTTCTGCCAGTGGCAGTTCTCAAGTTAACGTGCACCAAACACCACTTTCTATTGATTAAAGTGCATCCAATTACACATTTCCCTGTCTCAATTACATTTGAACACACTCTCTCTGCATACTAGGATGCTGGCCAAGCACTCCAAGGTCGAAATGTAGTTGAGTTGGCTTTACTGAACAAGGTGTAACAATTACAGTCTATACCATATTTTTCTGAATTTTTAATTTCTGGCAATCTTTTGTTTGAATTCAGCTGTCAGTGGGGAAACCGGCTGACAGCCGATGAGTCGGGGGGGTCTACATCATTATAAAAATGTTCTTATAAGATTCTATTGTGATGGAGTTATTTTGTGTCTATGTTATTTTTCTTCCCAAACCACTCAAATATTGGTTTCCTTTCTTATATTGTTTTATTTCTTTTATTTTGTGTTGTATATATATATGAGAGAGAGAGAGAGAGAGAGAGAGAGAGACATGTGTGTGGGTGTGTTGCAACAATATTACTTTCCTTAAAATAAGTCATTATAGAGTTTCAGGAGTTTCAGGAGTGATAAGTGAAAACAGCTGTTACTCCTCACTCCTTTCTGCCCCCTCCATCGAGTGAAGCAAGATGCCCCCCAAGACTGTGAAATATAAGCCACAAGGTCAAGAATAGACATCACAAGAAGAAAGCCATATATGGACTAACGAATCAGATGTGCTCATATGAATGATGTCACTCTGTCTATAAAGCTGTGCTGACAATAAAGCTCCCTCTCTCTCTCATGCTGTTGATGGTGGAGGATGTAGACTAAACTTCCCCTCTTGTATGCGACCTTTACTATTATGAATTTGACTCCGAGGCAGAATGGGTTGTGCCCTGGAGTTGTGCCAGGGGGTATCATTATATCACTATTTCTTGGAGTTTTATGAAATGATCTAATATAAATGATTCCAATAAAGAGAAATTAGTTCCATTAATGTAGAGAAGAGGTACATTCATTCCTGGGGAAGAAATTCATTTTCTTCTAGTAACATTCTTTTCTTTTTCTACAGATTGTGGAGAACTTACCTGAGAGACAGTTCTTGCCCCCACCTTGCATCTGGAATAATAAATAACCAGACACTGAGGACACTGAACCTGTCTGAGAACAATCTGGAGGGTCCTCATTTCAGCGATCTGATGGAAGCTCTGACAATAAGCCAGATAGAGGAATTACAGTAAGTATAACATGAATGACTAAGACAATATTATTAGCTGGGCGAACATTACTGCCAGTTTGTTGTCCTTTTTGGGCTCTCTCTGGGCTCACGTTACTGCCTTCCTCAAGCTGGGTACCATCATCGGACCCTTCAAAACGCTGCGCAACCTTCTGCAGCATGTACCCGACACTGTGGTCGAACAGTTCTGGGAAATCCTCCGTGCATGATGGTGGGGCTAGGGAAGGAGTAACTGGTGATGACCTTGATCCGATAGAATAGCCCGCTTTGGCACCTGCATTGGCAGCCAAGGTAACCTGTGTGACAAATGATGAGGAGGATGAGGATGGCTTGGTCATCCACTCTACTAACTCTTCTGCATGTTGTGGCTCAACACGGCTCAACACGGCCAGCTGCCTAAAAAAAGGACAAGCGTGCCCCGTGTCCATGACCAGCACTGTTGCCTCTAGACACAGAACCTGCTTGCCCTCTTTTATTGGCCTGTGAGTGTCTGCCCTTCCTTGTTGGCCTTCCAGACATACTGTATTTGATGCATTGGAATAGGTACACAAGGAATGGCCTGCAGTGAGATGTAGCTGCACAAAGCTGGCATGTGTATAAATATATACACTATTATACTGCAGATAACTGAATCAACTGCATGCCTGTAGTTTTATTAGGAAGAGAATAACAGGAATTGTTTGCAGTGAGTTTTAGCTGCACACTGTGCCCAGGATACAGTACACTGAATCAACTACCTGCCTGTAGTATTATTAGGAAGATAATAACAGGAATTGTTTGTAGTGTTTAGCTGCACACTGTGCCCAGTATACAGTACAGTGACTTAAAGTGGATGTAAACCCCCCAAATTTTTTTTTTTTTGATATCACAATGTAGAGAATAGGATTTCCTATCATCTGAGCCCAGTCTTACCACACATAGTTAATCCAACGCTGAGCAATCCTCTTTTTACTGTTCAGTGGAATAAAACGGACTTCCCCAGAAAAAGCAAAGTCCGTTACTCCCCCATGCTTTGAGTGACAGGTTATTTACATATCTCGTGCACCAGCCTGCAATCATGCACAGTTTCTATAAACAGTGCACAAATCTCCCTTCTAGCCAGGGGCGTTGCTAGGTGGCAAAAAGACCAGGGGCTTCAGCCCGAAGCCGGCCCGGGGGGGGGGGGATTTGTGGGTGCGGTGGAGTGGATTGTTGACGCACCCCCCCCTCCCCTCGGCTGCTCGCTGAACCACTTTACCCTGCAAACCCTACACTAATTTAAGAAAATAATAAAAAAATTATATATATATATATATATTTTAATATGATGATAAAGTGTATAAGAGTGCTGGCATTTACGTTCACTACAAAAAAAAAACATGGAAAGAGTGCAGCGCTATGTGGTTAAAACCACGTGTGAAATAAATGTTATACCTTGAAGTGTAAACCAATGATATGTGAAAAATGTATTAAAAGAAAAACTAATGCAGAGTCCAAAAAGAACATAATATAGTCTGTGAAGAGTTAATTTCAAAAGCAAATCTGTGAAGGGTTAACTCCCCAAAAAAGACACCTTGCTTGGCAAGAAAGTGAAGATAAAGTTTGGCGAATAATAAGTCCAAAAATTCTCTGGCAATACCCTCGTTTATTTTTGGACTTATTATTCACCAAACTTTATCTTCACTTTCTTGCCAAGCAAGGTGTCTTTTTTGGGGAGTTAACCCTTCACAGATTTGCTTTTGAAATTAACTCTTCACAGACTATATTATGTTCTTTTTGGACTCTGCATTAGTTTTTCTTTTAATACATTTTTCACATATCATTGGTTTACACTTCAAGGTATAACATTTATTTCACACGTGGTTCTAACCAGAAAAGCGCTGCACTCTTTACACCAGGGGTCTCAAACTCCCGGCCCGCGGCCCAGTTGCGGCCCGCAGACCGAGATTTTGCGGCCCGCTGACAAGCCCTCCCCCCGGACAGTGTCATACTTTGCAGCGCAGCGCGGTACCCTTTCCCTGCAGCCCCCCCCCGTACTCATCTTTGTTCCGGCAAAGCAGGGGTGTGCGTCATGTGACGTCAGCAGCGTAGGGCGGCGCTGCCGTCACGCGCCCGTCCGCACTGAAGCGAAGTTGCTCAGAAGCGCTGAGCGCCCTCGCCAGCAGCGTCCTTCAAAGTAAGCTGCTGCTACTGTAATGCCAGATGTGTAATGACAAAAGCTGATGCTAAAAAGGGGTGCTGGGGGGGGATGGTTAGCAGATGCTATCACAGGGTGGTAGGGGGAATAGGGGGTGCTACTGCTGGGGGGGCGGTTGTTGTTGGATGATTGGGAGGCTAGCACCCTCATGTTATTACCACAGGGGGGGGGGGGTGTTGCTGGTGAATGATTAGGGTGCTACTGTTTATCAACACCCCCCAACCCCCCAGCAGTAGTACCCCCATAATCTTTCAGCTGATGCTATTATCACAGGGTGGTAGGGGGAATGAGGGGTGTTGCTTGTGGATGATGGGGGTGCTACTGCTGGGGGCTTGGTGGTGTTGATGAACAGTAGCATCCTAATCATTCACCAGCAACACCCCCCTCCCCTGTGGTAATAACATGAGGGTGCTACTGCCCTTGCAGTAGCATCCAATCATCCAACACCCCCCCCCCCAGCAGTAGCACCCCCATCATCCGTCAGCTCATGCTATTACCACAGGGGAGTAGGGCGATTGGGGGTGTTGCTGGTGGATGGTGGCGGTGCTACTGCCCTGGCAATAGCATCCCAATCATCCAACAACACCCCCCCTACCCCAGCAGTAGTACCCCCATCATCCGTCAGCTCATTCTATTACCACAGGGGGGTAGGGTGTTGCTGGTGGATCTCAATCATCCAAACCCCCCTTCAGCAGTAGCACCCCCCAACATCTGTCAGCTCATGCTATTACCACAGGGGGGTAGGGCGATTGGGGGTGTTGCTGGTGGATGGTGGCGGTGCTACTGCCCTGGCAATAGCATCCCAATCATCCCACAACACCCCCCCCCACCCCAGCAGTAGTACCCCCATCATCCGTCAGCTCATTCTATTACCACATGGGGGTAGGGTGGATGGGGGGGTGTTGCTGGTGGATCTCAATCATCCAAACCCCCCTTCAGCAGTAGCACCCCCCAACATCTGTCAGCTCATGCTATTACCACAGGGGGGTAGGGCGATTGGGGGTGTTGCTGGTGGATGATGGCGGTGCTACTGCTGGTGGGGGGCCAAACTTACTGATAAGCATCTTCAAGCCATATTGAGGGTGTCAGTTGCTTCCTCACTCAAGCCAAATGTTGCTGAGCTGTGTAGGAGGAAGCGCTGCCAGGTCTCTGGCAACAAGAAGTAGGAAGTAAGAGAAACTTATGTTCTTTACAACCGTTAATGTTTAGAACTATTATTAAGATTGCATCAGTTGTACATTTTAAAATTTTGGTCCAATACTTGATGCGGCCCAGCCTCACCCAGCTTATACCTCCAGTGGCCCCCAGATAATTTGAGTTTGAGACCCCTGCTTTACACGTTTTGAACACAGGTGACCTATCTGACCCCCCTGACACACACACTGATCCATCTGACTCCTACTTTCTGCACTACTCACATAGACACTGACCCCCGACAGACACTGACCCCCCCACACAGACACTGACCCCCCCACACAGAGACACTGACCCCCCCCCACACAGAGACACTGACCCCCCCCCACACAGAGACACTGACCCCCCCCCCCACACAGAGACACTGACCCCCCCCCACACAGAGACACTGATCCCCCCCACACAGACACTGATCCCCCCCACACAGACACTGATCCCCGACACCTACAGTAAGCAGACTACTTCCTGCACTTCTCACACCCCCCTCCCCACAGCTCGGTGCAAAATAGTCCTCCTTACCTCATCCTTGTTTCTGTCCCAACTCCCCGCCAGCGCCAGCACCATCCACCCGCAGCCCGCTCCATGGTGCAAGACGCTGCACCTCCAGGCTCTGCACCTGGACACACCGGCCGCAGGGGGGGACACCGCCGCAGGTGGACATCGCCGCAGGGGGACACAGTGCAGGGGCAGAGGACACAGTGCAGGGGGACACACCGGCCGCAGGGACACACACCGCCATAGAGGGACACCTCGGCAAGGAGAAAAAAACCGCCATAGAGGGACACCGCCGCCGGGACACACACCGCCATAGAGGGACACCTCGGCAAGGAGAAAAAAACCGCCATAGAGGGACACCGCCGCCGGGACACACACCGCCATAGAGGGACACCTCGGCAGGGACACACACCGCCATAGAGGGACACCGCCGCAGGGACACCGCCGCAGGGGAACAAGCGAAGGAGGGGAAGGTCTCCCCCCAACATATTCCATATTTCCTGTCGCCCTGTGATTGGACGTATAGCGGTCATGTGCGGAGGCGGGACTTCTAGACAATCGCAGACAGGCCAGCCCCACGCCGCACATGACCCCCATACACCCAATCACAGTGCGCCGGACTGGACAAACATGGCGCTGCGGGCGAGATCAGGGACTGGTCCCTGCTCGGCGGCATTGACTCGGGGCTGGCAATTAAACATTGTAAGCCCGAGACTCGGGGCTTTTCGGTGGCACATTCGGGGCTCCAGCCTCCTTAGCCCACCCCTAACGACGCCTCTGCTTCTAGCTATCCTACATTTGTCTGCTTGTTCTATGTTTTGATTATATGTTTTCAAAACATGAGGCAAGGTGAACCACAGTTCAATGTCATGAGGAAATGCTCCAGTGAACAGCCATCAGAATATACATAGACAAGTGATTAGGGGAGATATATGTAGTCTGAGCTTGAGTGATCTTCTTCTTATTGTTATATTGCAGTGTGTGTCTGAGGTCACCTGATCACATATGCAAAATTCTTATATTATCAGGATGTGTTATGTGGGGGAGGGGTGGATTTCTCACTTTTTATACTTGCACCCATAAGGCTGAATGAATTTAGGGCTGGTTCACATTAATGTGCTGTGCGAGATCGCAGGTGATTTGCACCGCACTGCTGTTCAGATCACATTCGATGTCTGTGTGATGTGATTTTAGCCATCCAAACTGTATAGCTGAAATTGCATCTCATTTGGAACAAACTCGCACAGGACCCTTTTTTTGGTCCACACCAGAATCGCATAGGTGTTCACAGCCATGCAATCCGATTTCATGTCCAAACTGTCAGTTCGCAGTGCAATATGCAAGCCGAAATGGGTGTGTCATTACCATTATATGACACTCCCCAGCAGTTCGCATAAAGCAGTGTGAACTGCCGTGCAAGTCGGGTGTGATGTGGGAACCCGCAGTGGATTCGCAGGGTTCCCGAATCGCACCAGTGTGAACCGAGCCTTGTTGGGAGCAGTCAGATGACATTTGTAGGCTGTATGCTTTGAGGCTTGGTTCACACTGGTGCGATTCAGGAAACCTGCGAATCCACTGCGGGTTCCCACATCACACCCGACTTGCACGGCAGTACACACTGCCATATGCTGGGGAGTGCCATACAAATGGTAATGACACCCCCAATTCAGCTCACATATCGCACTGCAAACTGACAGGACATGAATCAGATCGCATAGGTCTGAACACCCATGCGATTCTGGTGCGGACCAAAAAAAAGGGTCCTGTGCGTGTTTGGGACCAATGGATTTTTTTATTTTTATTGATTTTTACAATAACATTTTTTTTTCTTTTTACAATTTATTTTTGTACTATTTTTAAATATATTTTTTCACAGTGCTTTTGGGAAAGGGGGGTGGGGGGATGGGGCAGTGGTTGGTGTCAGTGGGCTAGTGGTTGGTGTCAGTGGGCTAGTGGTTGGTGTCAGTGGGCTAGTGGACGGTGTCAGTGGGCTAGTGGACGGTGTCAGTGGGCTAGTGGTCGGTGTCATTGGACGGTGTCAGTGGGCTAGTGGTCGGTGTCAGTGGGCTAGTGGTCGGTGTCAGTGGGCTAGTGGTCGGTGTCAGTGGGCTAGTGGTCGGTGTCATTGGAGGGTGTCAGTGGGCTAGTGGTCGGTGTCAGTGGGCTAGTGGTCGGTGTCAGTGGGCTAGTGGGCGGTGTCAGTGGGCTAGTGGGCGGTGTCAGTGGGCTAGTGGTCGGTGTCAGTGGGCTAGTGGTCGGTGTCAGTGGGCTAGTGGTCGGTGTCATTGGACGGTGTCAGTGGGCTAGTGGTCGGTGTCATTGGACGGTGTCAGTGGGCTAGTGGTCGGTGTCATTGGACGGTGTCAGTGGGCTAGTGGTCGGTGTCAGTGGGTTAGTGGTCGGTGTCATTGGACGGTGTCAGTGGGCTAGTGGTCGGTGTCAGTGGGCTAGTGGTCGGTGTCAGTGGTATGGGGGGGTGGTCGGTGTCAGTGGTATGGGGGGGGTGGTCGGTGTCAGTGGTATGGGGGGGTGGTCGGTGTCAGTGGTATGGGGGGGGGTCGGTGTCAGTGGTATGTGGGGGTGGTCGGTGTCAGTGGTATGGGGGGGGTGGTCGGTGTCAGTGGTATGGGGGGGGGTGGTCGGTGTCAGTGGTATGGGGGGGGTGGTCGGTGTCAGTGGTATGGGGGGGTGGTCGGTGTCAGTGGTATGGGGGGGTGGTCGGTGTCAGTGGTATGGGGGGGTGGTCGGTGTCAGTGGTATGGGGGGGTGGTTGTGGTGTCTGTTTTTTTTTTTTACAATTTCATTTTTTACTATCAGCCCTGTGGGGGTGTTGGTGACATGTCAGGGGTCTAAACAGAGATCCCTGACATCTCCCATTTGAGACAGAGAAAGGGACAGAGGACATTCATTCCCCAGTCCCTTCTCTGCATTGAAGATGAATGGAGGGACAGACAGCGTCTCCCCTTCATTCATAAACTGAGCAGAGTAACACACAGGTTACTCTGCTCAGTTATCACAGGACGCACAACGCTCGGTAACGAACGCTCTGTGTCCTGTTTCCGCTCTCCATCCTGACAGACCCCCCCGCCCCCCCCTCGCAGCCCGCGGGAGAGGAGAGAGAAGCCGGCGATGGCTGCGGGGGATGGAGCTGGACACGCGGAGCAGGACGAGGGGGGCGGAGGGTGAAGACACGGTGCGGGGGGGCGGACAAACTGAGTTGGGGTGGGTGTGTGGAGGGGGATGACATCGGGGGAGGGGACGACTTAGGGCATTGAGAAGAACAGACACTCGGGGATGATCGGTGTGACGGGGACAGCTGTGACCACCGATCCCCCCCCCGCATGACTTATTAGGTGAAAGCTGCGGGAGGGAGGAGGGGAAGCAGATGATAAAAAGCCATGCAGGGGGTCGGTGCTCACAGCTGTCCTGTCGCACCGATCATCCCCGACTCTCACAGGACATCAATGTGAGCGCGCTCTACTATTACCCAGAACGTGCTCTTCCTGTCTTGTGCGCGCTCTGGCCAAGGGGAGTGTAGAGGTGGGCGGGAGTCTGCTGACATCATGACTCCGCCCACCAAGCGCCGAACAACAGACCTGCCCACCAAATCTGGACTTTGCGGGGGTTTAAACAGCAAAATGGGGGACATTTGACAGGTAAGGATACATGCAGGAGGCTTGTACGTCCTTATAGAACAGCACCATGGCAGTAGCTTAGAATTGATGAGAGTGGGTGTACATCCTCTTTAATATATTGTAGCTTCCTGAATCAACTGCCTGCCTGTAGTATTATTAGGAAGAGAATAACAGGAACGCTCTGCAGTGAGATCTAGCTAAACTGTATACAGTATATATATATATATATATATATATATATATATATATATATATAAAGCCTGCAATGTATATATGTATATATGTATTAAATATACTGGAATACTGGATCTAACTAAATCAACCTCCTGCTCAATCTAGCTAACTGAAATGAAATGACACTCTCTCTCTCACTCTCCGCCACCACAATACACTACACAAGGCCGACGGCGCAGGCGGCCTTATATAGTGTGGGGCATGTACTTAGTCCCCCTGAGCCATGATTGGCCAAATGCACCCTTTGGCCAATTATAGCTTTCTTTGCTGACGGCACTGTGATTGGCCAAAGCATGCGGGTCATAGTGCATGCTTGGCCAATGGAACCTCATCCCTAATGGATATTGATAAAGTGCTCCTCCACAAAGTGTAGTAATTGGTTATATTATACACTTCCATCACCAGGTGCAATGCCTGCTCACCTTAGAATGCAACCCCCTTTGGTCATACAAAGCTCTCAGTAATGTGTTATAAGATGATCCAGCCTGGGATAGCATCAAGCATCAAGACATTCACAGCATCTTTCAATATAAAGCCATCTGTTTTCTAGATTGACTCGGGAAGAGAAAAACAGGCTTTCATCGTGTAACTAAATCAGGGCCGTAGATAAAGGGCATATAACGATATCCCACTCACATGTTATATCATCTTGTGTATAGCATATCATTTTTATGTAAGACTAATCAGGAAGACACTGCTCCCCTCCTCACCATTACAACCGTGCAACTGAGCCCCCGGATATGACATCAACTCTTCCCGATGTGTTGCATCACCAATCACGTGACCTTTTCAAGGGAAAAGGAAAAAATTCATCTGATTGTTGACGCAACGCATCGGGAGGAGTTGGTGATGTCATAATTGCACGGTTGAGGTGGTGAGGAGAAGAGCAGTTTCTCCCTGATTGGCCATATATCATCTTGTGTATAGCATAACATTTTTATTTAAGGCCAATCAGGGAGAAATTGCTCTCCTCCTCACCTTTTCAACCGTGCAACTGAGACACCGCATATGATGTCACCAACTCTTCCCCTCACGTTTGGTCACCGATCATGTGACTTTTTTCCTTATCCCTTCAAAATACTGAGATTTCTAGCAGTGTAAAGTTTTTTTGTTTCAAAACGGAATGTTAAAGGTACATTTTTTTTAAAGCCTACAGCACCTGGTGATTCCCAGGAGGTCAACAGCACATGGCGGTCTCCCATCCAAGTACTACCCCAGGCGACCATCCTTAGCTTCTGTGTTCTTCCGAGAATGGGCATATTCAGTGTAATTCTGTGAAGATCACAGCCTATGCTGTGAAGATACATGAGCTGCCATTGCAGACTTCTCCTTGTGAATCTCTATGTGCTTGGCTGCCATGTTCATCCCATGGCTTTGATACCTTCTGAGACACTGACCTGAATAGAGCATGCAGATCACAAATTCCAAATGAATGAATTGGCTGTTTTTTTTTACTTTTCCTGATTCGTTTAAAAAAAAAAAATACATTTGTTTTATCATTTTGAATGACGTCTATCAAGCCATTAGATGAACTAAGAATATTTCTATCATGGTGTGAAGATAGATACAGCATGAGGATTCCACTGTGGCCTCACTCCTACAGTATAACCACCTCAAGATCCTGACAGGGGAAGCGGGAGCTGTGGACGTTCAACCTAGCTGCCCTGGCAGCACATCTGAGGCTATCAACCACTATGCTCAACACGCAGATCCTAATGTGCATGCGCCCGGTCCAGCTGGTACTGCTCTTCGAGGAAACACAAACCCACACAAGCAGGCTACAGGGGTGAAGAGAGTGAGGACATCACACAGTTACCACGACAATGTTTTTAGGAAGCATGGCCTCCTCTCTTAGGTCATGGCCACTAACTCGCTGGTAACTCACCGCGGTAACGCCTCCTTTGTCCCGGATTTAAAAGAGAAACAGGGGTAGGGAAGGTAAAAAAATACTTATAGGCATTGGTTACAGCGGTGGGATTATAGCAACTTAATAAATTAAGTTGCTATAGATCAAGTTGCTATAGTCCCACCACTGTAACTAATGCTTATAAGTATTTTTTACCTTCCCTACCCCTGTGTCCCTTTAAAGTCCGAAACAGGAGGCGGTTCATCATGAGCGTGTCTCTATTCCCTTATAAACAGGCAAGTTATCAGCGAGCTAGTTAGTGTGCATGACCTGAGGAAGGAGGCCATGCCTTCGAAACGTGTGACGGCAACTGTGTGATGTCCTCACACTCTTCCCCCATGTATCCTGCTCATGTGGGTTTGTGTGTCCTCAAAGAGCATGCACATTAGGATCTGCATGTTAAGCATGGTGGTGGATAGCATCGAATGTGCTGCCAGGATCCAGGCAGCAGGGTTGAACGTCCACGGCTCCCCCTTTCCCTGTCAGGTGGTTATAGAACTACGGCCACAGTGGAATCCTTATGCTGTATCTATCTTCACACAATGTGAGTTTGACCATTGTAGTGTTTTTAACTTTACCATATTAAAGCCAAATTACACTAGGGCGACTTTGCGCTCTCTTCTTTTGTGTTTTGTCTAGATGTGTTCCTACCACCCAGAGGATCTATAGAGAGCAGTAGCACCATTTGTCTTGTCTAATTATCACCAAAAGCCAGCTGGGTGGCTATACCGAACAGTTGATCAGTGCACCTGCTAGTTTTTTCTTGTGTGTTTATTTTTTGTGAGAATATTTCTATGAATGTTTGTTTGAAAATCTCCTAGTGTATGAGCAGCTTAATTATTGGATCTTCTCACACTTTGTTATCAGCCATGAAATAGTATGTTCCTGTAACCTTTTTATAATCTGATATTCTATAAAGTCCAATAAGTAGTTATTAAAAATGTGATTGTAGGTGATCATACACAGGGGAATCTGATTTAACTGCAATGGCCAATCAGAGTTTTATATCAGCTTCCTGTCACCTGACATGACCATCCGCTATTTGGTGTCAGGGGATCTCCCTATTACTTCCTATAAATACACAGCTCTTATTGGCAGAGATAAAAAGAATATCAGATGAAAACTATCCTGTCCAATCACTAGCGTGATTCCGGGCCTCACACTGTCTGCCGATACCATTCATGCTCCATTCACAAGGAGATTATAGCACAATACGAGTCAGTGGTATTCTGTTCTCATCCTCTGTATGGAGATATCACTATCTCTACACATGGACGACAATATTGGAGGGTCTACTCTATTATAACATTTTTCTTATAAAATTCTATTTCCTGGAGTTTTATAAAGTGATCTAATATAAATGACTCCAATAAAGAGAAATGTGTTCCATTCATGTAGAGAATAGTTCCATTCATTCCTGGGGGTGAAATTCATTTTCTTCTGGTAACATTCTTCTTTTCTTCTACAGATTGTCCTCTAATCACTTGACAGACAGTTCCTGTCCCCACCTGGCATATGGAATAAGAAATAACCAGACGCTGAGGATTCTGATCCTGTCTAAGAACAACCTGGAGGGTCCTCATTTCAGGGATCTGATGGAAGCTCTGCCAACAAGCCAGATAGAGAAATTAAAGTGAGTATAACAGGACAGATTGAGACAATAATATTTTGGGACAATTTTTACTTTCAATAGATTTTTATTTTTTCAAATAAAGGATACAGATAAATTATGACCAAAGGCTGAAATTACAACATCATAACATTCAACAAACCGGGCATAATGACAGTAACAATGACTCAATTGATTTCAAATTACCCAACTGTGGGTTGATTAAAGGAATCTAGCGAGCTTGATAACAGAGGAAGGGGCGGAAAAAGAAGTGTATATGGTGATCTTGCGCTCAGGGGAAACCTGCCTGTCCCGGACACCCCTAATGGGATCAATCTGTGTCCCAGCCAGGCGCCTCCCAATCCGCCTCTTCCTATAAAATTATTTGATGGGAAATTAGTGGGTTCGAATTTGGCTTCATTGAACCTCTAGCTCATACTAACGAAATAAGATAGGCCTATAGTGTTACCAAATTGCCCATATGAATAACCGGACGAAGAACAAAGAACATTACCTTCTAGTCATACAACTGTCTTAAAATAATAGAAGTAAGAAAAGAGAGAGAGAAAAGTGGGGGTAAGAAAAAGGGAAAGGAAGGGAAGCATGAGCCTAATTTGTACTGAAGGATGCAGGTTGCGTGGGATGTACCCCAGTCGCCAAAGGTATACCACAGTGGGATGCCCATGATCCCCACACGGCTTCAAATTTCTGATTCGTGTTTGATAGAATGCTGGCCAGTTTTTCCTGCACCATGATCCACGAAATCTTGCGTTTTATTTCTGCAATGGAAACCCTGGGTTGTCTCCAAGCCCTTGCGATGGTAATTTTAGCCCCGAGGAGCATAAATCGGATCAGCTTCTGATTGGGCTTGGATATACCCGGAATCCGAGCATTTAGGAGAGCTACAGAAGCCGTCCTGGGGACCGAGCAACCAGTGACTGTACAAATGAGGTTAAAAATCCTCTTCCAGATTGGTCTGATTCTTGGACATTCCCACCAGACATGCACCATCGAGCCCAGGAGCTGACAACCTCTAAAGCAGCTGGGATCTGATGATGGGTAGATGGCCGCAAGCCTGGCGGGAGTCATATACCACCTCATAAGGACCTTTAAGTTTGCTTCCATCAGGGAAGTATTTAAGATGCCCTGAAAAGAATCAGAACAAGCTGCCTGCCAGGTCTCCAACTCCCACCCTAGTTGGAGGTCTGCCTCCCAAGCCGTCATATAAGAAGACTTCTCAGTCGGGCGGGTGAGTGAAGAGTAGATGACAGATATCCCTCCCCTTTGTCCCATGGTCTGCCCGCACCAGAGCTCATAATCTGTAAATTTGGGAGGTAGAGGCCTATCCGTCCATAAAGTGTGTAGGAATTGTGATATTTGTTTGAATCTGAATTTTTCAGTGTCAGGGAGGTCTAATTTAGTCACACAGTGGTCTAGGGTAAGAGGGCCTTTGGTTGTGAAGAAGTGTCCTATGCGGTACAGACCCTTATCCATCCACCAACTGAATGCTTTCCTGTCCATTCCAGGTGGGAAATCCGGATTTTGGAATACACTGGCTAGAGGTTGACCCTTCGAAACCAGGGCTGGAAGGTGACGAAATCTATCCCAAAGGGCGTAGGATTGAGAAAGGGAGGGGGACAAAATGGGTGGTCTTCTCTTTTGGGGGCACCAGAGTAAGTATTCTAGGGAGAACCGGGGGACAGCTTGACCCTCTATGTGGACCCAGTCTGGTTTGTCCAGTTTGGAGTAAACTACGGATAGTTGAGCTAGTCTGGCAGCTACGAAGTACTTATATAGGTGCGGTAGTCCTAGTCCTCCTCTTTTCCTATGGTTATATAGAGTGTTTTGGGGGATTCTGTAACCTGACTTGCCCCAAATGAATTTGAGTATTTTGCTTTGTAAAGTCTGCACGTGATCTTTTCTGATGGGAATGGGAAGGGAGCGGAATAGATATAAAATTCTAGGAAGCAAAGTCATCTTTATAGAGTTAATTCTGCCCAGCCAGGAAAGATCATATTTAGCCCAGTTATTCATGTCGGCTGTAAGTTTTCGGTATAGGGGAGGATAGTTATTTGTGTAAAGGGATTCTGTCCGAGCTGTTAAGGAAATCCCTAGATATTTGATAGATGAGGGACACCATTCAAATTTGAATGACTGTTGGAGGAGGGATACTGTAGGAGGTGGAAGGGATACGTTCAAGGCTTGTGATTTGGCATAATTGACTTGGAGACCTGAGAATTTAGAGAATTCCGAAATTACCTTACAAAGGTTTGGTAGGCAAGTAATAGGAGAAGTTAGAAATAGTAGTAAGTCATCGGCAAAGAGCCCACATTTATGAGTTTGATCTCCACATGAAACGCCTCGAATGTCGGGGTTCTGTCGAATGGCTATCGCTAGGGTTTCAATTGCCATTGCGAAAATGATTGGGGAGAGGGGGCATCCCTGTCTGGTACCCCTGGCTATGTCTATTGGAGAAGAGTAGTACCCTTGGATTCGAATTTGGGCCTTTGGTTTAGAATAGAGAGCTTGTATTACCCCCATAAATCTTGGGCCAAAGCCCCATCGTTCTAGTAGGGGGAGAAGATATTGCCAGGACACAGAATCAAAGGCCTTCTGCAGATCAAGAGATAGGAGAAATCCTTTTTGTTTCGGACCTCCGTCCCAGTTGGATTGCAAAATTGAGACAATGTCCACTGCCCTTCTCACTTGATCTGGGCCTTGTCGACCTGGAATAAATCCGACTTGGTCCTTGTGAATATATTTATTAATGAAAGAGGAGATACGGAGAGCTAGAATTTTTGTAAGAATTTTTAGGTCATTATTTATCAGAGAAATGGGGCGATAGTTACAGACTTCTTCTGGGTTTTTATCCGGCTTTGGGATAACCGTAATGTATGCTGTATTAAGTTGCGTACCCAGAGGGGTGCCTTGAGTCTTGGAATTAAAAAAGTTTGTCATATGTGGGACTAGGGTATCTGCAAATGACCTATAATAGAGGGCCGACAGTCCATCTGGGCCTGGGGCCGAGCCCTTTCGGAGGCCCTTGATTACTGTCGCCACCTCTTCAACCGAAAAGGGTGCTTCCAGCCTGTCTCTATGTTCTACGTCTAAGGATGGGATGGGTAGGCTGTCCAAAAAGTTGTCAATCGAATCCCTGGGAATCTGTGGAGGGGCACTATACAGGTCAGAATAGAATGTTTCGAATGCCTCCAGGATCTTTTTAGGGTTGGACGTAGGTTCTTGACCTGCCAAGCGTATCTTGGGTAAGGAGTGAAACCTTGTTTTAGGGGGCAATTTGGTCGCTAACAACTGGCCTATTTTTCCTTTTTGGGTGTAAAATTTATTGCCACTCCAGCGGAGACATCTCTCCGCTTTCGTTGTGAGAGCTAAATTAAGTTCTAGTCTCAGCTTGTCAATATTCTCTAGTAAGGCTAAAGATGGTTTCTTTTTGTGTTGTGCCCTTAGGGTCCTATAAGACTTCTCCAGACGTACAATTTCTGCTTCGTGTTCTCTTTTGATTCGCGTGGAGATCTGAATGATCTTACCTCTAATAGAGGCTTTATGGGCTGCCCAAAGGGTCTCCGCAGAGATATCCTCAACATTGTTAATTGTGAAATATTCTTGAAGGGCTTTATTAATTTCCGTTGTAGTGGTCGGGTTGGAAAGAATGGACTCGTTTAGCCGCCAATGTCCGTTCCTTGCCATACCTGCTAAAGAGCGGATGGACATGATGACCATAGAATGGTCAGATAGGACTGTGTCTCTGATTTGGGCCTTGATCACTGCCGGAAGTACAAATGAAGGAATTAAAATATGATCGATCCTGGCATAGGTATTATGCGGGTGAGAGTAATGAGTGTAGTCTCTCTTTGAGGGATTAGACTCCCGCCAAACATCCGTCAACCCCCTGTCATGGAGTAGTTTGGCAATTTTCAGGCTGACCCTAGAGGGTCTAGTAAGTTGAGCGGACATAGGTCTGGATTTGTCCAAACCCTGGTCAAAAGCCACATTGGAATCCCCCCCCAAATGACTGTGCCTTCTAGAAGTGGGGTTAAAGTATCCAAGATTAATTGGAAAAACGTGTCTTGCCCTTTGTTGGGAGAATAGTATGAGACCAGGGAATATAGATGACCCTCAATTTTACCCTTAACCAGTATAAACCGTCCCTCTGGGTCTTTGAAGTCAGAGAGATACTCAAAATTACAGGATTTGGAGAAAAAGATTGCGACCCCCTTGGTCTTGTTCTCGGCATTAGCCAAGTAGAAGAGGGGAAAGTGAGAGTGGACAAATTTGGGACTGTACCGCCCAGGAAAGTGGGTCTCTTGGATCATGAGAATGTCAAGTCTGAGTGATTTGTAACTATCAAAGATCTTTCGCCTTTTGACTGGGGAGTTCAGGCCTTGAACATTGTGTGTGGCTATGTTGAGGGAGCTCTGTACGTGGTCAGCCATGGGGAACTGAAAAGCAGCTATGTCTGTCTCTACCTCCACTCACCCTGAGATGTTTTCTGTCCTCCCAACCTTGCCATTTGTCAGGATGGACGACTGGCAGCCCGGTGGACACTCCTCGATCGTAGGTACCGCAAGCTGAAAAATAATAAAAGGTTAGGCTCATGTGGGAAAGATGGGGAATAGAAAAGGAAAGGACAGATTTGAAAGAGAGAAAGAGATGGTGAAGAAGACTCCCAATCCAACTAAGGAAAAAGAGAAAGAATAAGAAAAAATACATTCTCGGGGAGGGGAGATGCCCCTCGAGAATTTCTACCAAGGTAGATCAAAAAAGGGCTTGCTCCAGATGAGAACAAGCGACCTCGCCCCCAGAAACCTTCTGGAGTCTAAGGGAGAGGTGGAGGTACATGGGGCCCACCCCAGCCAGGGCGCCCCTGAAAAATTGGTTACAGCAACTATCAAAACCGAAACCGGAAGGAATTGAGTAAATCTAAACCCAGTTTGGTCGGATCTAATTCCGATCCGGAAGTCCCCCCGTCCCCCCCCCCCAACGGGGATCGAGGAGGAGGGGACCTCAGAAGGAAGGTGGGGACAACCCCCTGCGAAAAAATTAGAATAGATAAAGAGATCTTTTTAGCAGGAGAAATACTGTTGAAATATCAATTATCCAAAAAGTTGATTCTTCTGATCAGAGAAAGTCCAAATCTCAGGCATAGGACCGACCAAAAATCTTGAAAGTTCAAGGAGTATATGACCAATGTGTCAGCCGAGATCTGGGTAAGTGGGTCCACTGTCTCTAGCTTTCTTAGATCTCGACCTGGTCCAGAGTAGGGAATTAGGACTGGTGGGGGTCGGTCTCTTGGAGGTGTTTGGGATGCTATGAGAAGTGTCCATGGCGGGTTCTTGCGAGATGAGCTTAAGGCGCTTTAGTAATCTTTCTCCATCAGGAAAGTTTGAGAAGGAGTAGTTTTTCCCTTTATCCGAGAACTTGACCGCAAAGGGGAATGCCCATTTATATTTTATATCCTTTTGGACCAGGACTAGGAGTAGCGGCTTTAATGACCGTCTTCGCTGCATTGTGGAGGGAGAAAGGTCTGCGTATATTTGGACGGGATGACCTTGGCACAAAACACTGGGCACAGAACGTGCTAGTCTCATGACTTCATCCTTTACTGCGTAAAAGTGGGGTTTGGCGATGATGTCCCGCGGTGAGCCGTCCTTTCTGGGTGGTCCCAGGGCTCTGTGGGCTCTATCAAGCTCTAGGCGAACTTGAGGGATGTTTGGAATCAAGTTCTGGATCAAATTTTGTACCGCTGCTGGAGTGTCAGTGATGGATTCGGGCAGCCCCCTGATCCGGAAATTGTATCTCCTGGATCTGCTCTCCAACTCGTCGATCCTGGAAAGGGCCACATCCAATTGCTCCTGTACTGTATGAATATGTTCTGAGTTCTGATCTGTGGCTGCCACCGTTTGATCAAGCTTGTCTTCTATCGCTTCAATTCTGGTGCCCAGATTCTGGAAATCTGCTTTCAAATCTCCTGTTATTTTGGTAGCAGTCTGAGCGAGTCCCCTATCCAGGAGTTCAGCCAGAGCCTGATATAAGTCAGTCACAGAGAATGCAGAAGCTGCTGACAGGGTGCTGACAGAGAATTGAGCAGGCTGGCTCCTTATGTTAGGTCCTATGAGGGGTAGTGCAGAGCCCTCCCTGTTAATCCCCTCCATATTACTGCCTTCCAGGGGTTCTGTGGGAGTTGTTGAGGGGGACATGTCCTGCTGGTAACTTACTTGGACCAGTGGGGTAAAAGGCAGGGGTACCATATTTGGAAATATCCTTCCCTCAGGCATCTCTTCAGCTCCGTTCTTGTGAGGTGCTGCAGCGGCGGCCATCTTGGATTTTTGCCGTTTTTCCAAATGAGTAAAAAGCGGCTTTGAAGTGTCCCTTTAAAGAAATTATAATGATAGGGGGGTGCCCTGATGTCTGGGGGTGCCGTGTATGGTGAAAGCTCCCCTTCCAGCCCGTTTCTGGCTGACTTATGGGCACCGCTGGTCTGGGGTGATGAGGAGCTCCCGGCTCAAGCAGCCATCTTCAGAGCTCCGCGCATGCGCCTCTCATTTTGGGACAATTTTATATCTAAACTGCATAAATAATATATAAATAGGATATGTCATTAAAATCCATCTTTAGACTTGTTAGCGAAATCTGGCTGTATGCAGAGCACACAGACATATATCGTGTCTCTAATAGTAACACATTTTGTCTTAGTGAAATAATCTTTACGCTAAAAGTTTCACTCACCATTCATCTCCTTCCATTCATACAAAAAGACACCATCACTTGGGAAGCCAGAACACAGCATGGGCCTCCACACAGCAGATGCCCATAAATGGATTTGGTAGCACATCATAAACCCTTCCGACAGGGGTACAGTAATAAATAATGATACAGTAATAATTCAATAACAATACAGTAATATTAAAATACAGTAATACAACAACAATAGGATACAGTAATAATACAATAACCAATGAAACCAGTTCCTGATGAGGGGAGCTTATCTGCAGGTGTATGCTTACATCTCAAAACAGTGTTGATCAGGCACCTGAGAAATGACAGGACCATACATCTGCTAAACTGACAATGCATTTGCAGAGTGGACGCACCCAGCAGGTGAATATCTGTGCCTGACACAGGGGCCATTTCGCCGGCCAACACCCCCACTCCACAAACACCCTTCTCCAAATCAGGAAGTGTATCTCAACCAGTCTCAGTCTGCCCCAGTCAGCTCTTTAGAGCGGGCTGCGGGAGAACCAACAATGGGTGCCATTATAACAATACATATTAAATACATCTGCATTAAATTTCCACAACAGACTACATAAATCAAATAATAATTATGTAGATACATTTAATATCCTGTTTGTCTCTATATATCGACAATTTCAGACAGTTGTCTAAAGTTGGATATAAATAAATAAACATGAAATATCTGCACTAAAAAAAAAAGACGTGAAAATGTTTGTGTAAACTCTAATGAAAGAAAATCATCGGCCAGCAGGAAGTCTGATATGCAGTATCTCACAAAAGTACACCCCCCACATTTTTGTAAATATTTTATTATATATTTTCATGTGACAACACTGAAGAAATTACACTTTGCTACAATGTAAAGTAGTGTACAGCTTGTATAACAGTGTAAATTTGGTGTCCCCTCAAAATAACTCAACACATAACCACTGGGAAAAAAAGTACACCCCTAAGTGAAAATGTCCAAATTGGGCCCAAAGTGTCAATATTTTGTGTGGCCACCATTATTTTCCAGCACTGCCTTAACCCTCTTGGGCATGTTCACCAGAGCTTCTCAGGTTGCCACTGAAGTCCTCTTTCACTCCTCTGCTGATGACATCACAGAGATGATGGATGTTAGAGACCTGGCGTTTCTTCAACTTCCATTTGAGGATGCCCTCCAGATGTTTATTAGGGATGAGCCGAACACCCCCTGGTTCACACCAGAACACCACAAACAGGAAAAAAATGTGTGCGAAAAACGCAAACACCGTTAAAGTCTATGGGAGAAGAACATGAAACATCAAAAGCACTAATTTTTAAAAAGTGTATGGTGACCCGGGTACTGCATTTGTATCAATGGCAAAAAAAGTTTTGAAAACTACAATTTTTTCAGGAGCAGTGATTTTAATAATGCTTAAAGTGAAACAATAAAAATGAAAAATTACTTTAAATATCATGCCTGGGGGTCCCCTTAGTCTGCCTGTAAAGTAGTGCATCTTTCCCATGTTTATAGCAGTACTGCAGCAAAATTACATTTACACTATAGACTCTATAACTTTCACAAAGACCATATAATATGCACTTATTTGGGTTATTATTATAATACAGGATTTATATA
Organism: Rana kukunoris; assembly: GCA_029574335.1. Taxonomy (NCBI): domain Eukaryota; kingdom Metazoa; phylum Chordata; class Amphibia; order Anura; family Ranidae; genus Rana; species Rana kukunoris. Next base: position 24,398,648 of record CM056059.1, read on the forward strand.
GTGCCAACAGTTTGCGCAGCACTTTGGTTATTTTTTACCAAAGATATGTAGCAGTATTTTATACTAATTTGTAAAATGTTATGACAGCAACAAAGAAAAAGGCAATTTTTCACAAAATGTGTGGTCTTTTTTGTTTATAGCAAACAAAAAAAAAACACTAGTGATTAAATACCAAATACAAAAGAAAGCTCTATTTGTGTGGGAAAAAAAAGGATGCAAATTTCATATGTGTATGGTGTTGCATAACTGAATAACTGTCATTCAAAGTGCGAGGATACAGAAAGCTGAAAATTGACCTGGGCAGGAAGGGGCAGAGATAAAAGTGCCCTGTAGGTGAATGGTTAATTTATTCATACATTTTCTAGAGGATGGGATAAACAGCTTAATCTCGGTATTTATTTTAGGATGATACAAAGTTATGCAGGGCAACCACATCTGCACAGGATGTAGAAACCTTACATTAAGACCTAAATAAAATTATAGGGTGGGCAACTACATGGCAAATAACGTTTAATGTTGAAAAATTTAAAGTTATGCATTTGGGTGCTAAAAATAGGAACGAAAGTTACTCGCCAGGGGGTGAACCTCTGAGGGAACCTCTGAGGGAATCTAGGATGAAAAAGGACCTAGGGTTCTAGTAGATGTCAGGCTCAGCAATGGCATGCAAAACCAACAGAATATTGGCATGTATTAAAAAGGGGATTCACTTCAGAGATACAATTATAATTCTCCCACTCTACAAGACTCTGGTCCGGCCGTACTGGAGTATGCCATCCAGTTTTGGGCACCAGTCCTCAGGAAAGATGTGCTGGAATTGGAGAGAGTCCAGAGACGGGCAACAAAGCTAATTAAGGGAATGGAGGACCTTAGCTATGGGAAAGACTACAAGCATTGAACTCGAGCGAGAAAGAGAGGTGACACTTGAGAGGGGATATATTAAAAATGTACAAATACTGTACTGGTGACCCTAGCATAGGAAAAAAAAAACTTTTCAGTGAAAGTTAATTTAAAAAGACACACGGCCATTCACATGTGGCCCTCGCACCTCTCTTGCAGCTGCAGAAACGCTCCAGCCCTCCTCTGGTCCTCCTCCAGACCCCTACTTTCTGCTTTCAAGTATTGCATCCAGCTTCTTCCCAGTAGCAGCATACGGAAATGGGGGTGCACTGTGATGTAAGGGAGAGTAAGGGACTCAAATTCTGATGGTGGGGTGGCTCTTGACTAATGTAAGGAGAGGTGATGCAATTGACATCTAATCCTTACAGATACAACCGGCCTTTTTGAGGGCAATCGTAATGCTGATGCGGCCCACAATGAAATTGAGCTTGACACCCCTGGCGTAGAGGGTTCTTTACTGTCAGAGCGGAAAGGATGTGGAATTCTTTTCCACAAGCAGTGGTATCAGCAGGGAGCATCGCTAGTTTAAAAAAAATGATTAGATGGGCACCTTAACGATCACAACATACAGGGATATACAATGTACTATTGACATAAACACTCACCAACTATGTAACTATGTAATTCATCCCTGGGGGGGGGGGGGAATTCAGTTTCTTCTGGTAATATTCATCTCTTCTCCTACAGATTGGATGGTAATCATCTGACAGACAGTTCCTGCCCCCATCTGGCATCTGGAATAAGAAATAACCAGACACTGAGGACACTGATCCTGTCTGGGAACAATCTGGGGGGTCCTCATTTCAGTGATCTGATGGAAGCTCTGACAACAAGCTGTATAGAGAAATTACAGTGAGTATAACAGGACTGACTGAGACAATAATTTTCTGACTTTAAAACCTGATAATGCTAAATAAAGTTTCCTAGAAAAAAAAAATCTTATGACTGGCATAATGCGACAGGTAAAAGCTAGAACCCCCTATCAGCGACTGAAGTTCTTTCAGTAAGACTTTGCGTTTCCTAATCAAAAAATAAATCGATCTCGCCTTTACTATCTTCTCTATGGGCAAACAAAATCCTCACAACTAAGAATTGCAATGAAGTGGAAGGAAAAACTGTATTTTCCTCTGCCAGGAGAACCCCAAAATGGCTCATAATGAGCGAAAGAGTAAAAACAAACTAGGGCTCAATTAACAAAAAATCATCTAAATAGTGGACAACATTGTCAAAACCTGATTCAAAACTAACCACCCAGTGCAAAAATTGTTGCTCTACATAAAGATGGCCTAGGTTATAAGAAGATTGCCAAGACCCTGAAACTGAGCTGCAGCATGGTGGCCAAGTCCATACAGCAGTTTAACAGGACAGGTTCCACTCAGAACAGGCCTCACCATGGTTGACCAAAGAAGTTGAGTGCACATGCTCATTATCATATTCAAAGGTTGTCTTTGAGAAATAGACGTATGAGTGCCGTCAGCATCGCTGCATAGATTGAAGGGGTGGGGGGGTCAGCCTGTCAGTGTTCAGACCATACACCACACACTGCATCAACATGGTCTGCATGGCTGTCATCCCAAAAGGAAGCCTCTTCTAAAGATTATGCACAGGAAATAATATGCTGATAATATAGCCGTTGGATAAGGATCTGCACTAGTTGGGGAAACTAAGGGCCACATACATTTGCGGTGGCGTAGAGTAAGGCATTTACACTACGCCGCCGCAACTTACTAGAGCAAGTGCTTGATTCACAAAGCACTTACCTGTAAAGTTGCGGCGGCGTAGCGAAAATCCCCCGGCGCAAGCCCGCGTAATTCAAATGAGCCGGGTAGGGGGCGTAGAGCATTTAAATTAGGCGAGTTCCTGCGCCGAACATACTGCGCATGCGCCGTCCCAAAAACTTCCCGACGTGCATTGCGCAAAATGACGTCGCAAGGACGTCATTGTTTTCAACGTGTACGTAAATGGCGTCCAGCCCCATTCACGGACGACTTACGCAAACGACGTTAAATTTTCAAATGGCAACGCGGGAACGACGGCCATACTTACCATAGGATACGCCACCTAGGGGGCATGTTTTTCTTTACGCCACGTATCTCTTACGGAAACTTCGTAAAGTCACTGCGTCGGGCCCGCGTACGATCGTGAATTGGCGTATCTCGCTGATTTACATATTCTCGGCGTAAATCAGCGGGAACGCCCCTAGCGGCCATTTTAAAATTGCAGTTCCGATACGATGGCGAAATTCAATTACGCCGCTCGTATCTGAACTCAATCCCGGCGTATCTTGTTTTCTGAATACAGAAAACAGATACGACAGCATAGGTTAGAAGTTACGCGGCTTATCTACAGATAAGCCGCGTAACTTCTACCTGAATCTGGCCCTGACTGTTTGGCTGGACTATCTGCATCAACACTGGTCTGACAGAGTGAAAGCAAAGGTGTAATCTTACCAACAGAGAGTAAAGAGCTTACCTCCCAAGGTTTGGCAATGATGGTTCCCTTATACTTCCTACTGTCATGGGTGTGTCATGGTCTGGTGCTGCATGAGTGCTGCCGGTGTTCTGACAGGAAATGCCCCCTGTCGAATAATGCCCGTCTGGTACTGCGCATGCGTAGCACTTGCGCAGTACGGAGCCACCGAAAGCCTCCGAACATCAGGTGTAAGAGTGTTTGAGTCTCATGACAAATTCTGCCCCCATCTTAGCAACACTGCCCATCATTACAAAATGCGCCTACTTTTGTAGGCATTCGCCCCTCACACACACCCATCATGAAGAAATTCGGCCATTGCAGAGCTTCATGAGCATTGGGAGCGTGTTGCACAATGTCAGGTATTGTGCACAGGCACCGTCTACAGTTGATTGTAAATTCCGATGTTCGTGGATTTCGGCGACTATGTACTGCGCAAGCACATTATTCGACAGGGGGAATTTCTCGACAGGACACTGGCACTGGGGAGCCACAGTTCATTGAGGGAACCATAAATGCCAGGATGTACTGTGACATACTGAAGCAGAGCATGATCTCCCTTCAGAGACTGGGCTGCAGGGCAGTATTCCATCACAGGCTTCCTTTTCAGGTGAGTGCCACATAATTGGCTAGTATGTGATGCATGGCTCAGTGTTTTTCATTTGTGTTTGCTGTCTGAAGTTGAAACCCCTGTATGGAAATCTAGGATAGACTTTTGTTTTCACCCATATGAAAGTTAATTTCCAGGTTCTTAGCTATAATGTCTGTGTGACATGGACTCACTGTATGAACATCTACCACAGAGCTAAACATCTCCCATACCAATATATTAGTTATATTTATAATATAATTAAAAAAGGTCTGCGATTTTACATATGCTGCAGCTCCTGTATGAGGAAAATACATTTTGCACAGGCTTAATTTCTGGGCTTAATTTCTGCATTCAATGTTGTCCAATGTTGAAAAAAAAAATTGCACCCCAAATATTTCCTATCATTAGTACAGGCAGAAAAGGGGTCCATAAGGTCAATGCACTCGGTTTTGGAACACTTCATGACTGATATTGCTATCCCGATTATTATTATTTTTTAAAGGTACTTACATAGCACTATCAATTTACGCAGCGCTTTACATACACATTGTACATTAGTCATTACCCTCAAGGAGATTACAATCTAAGGTCCCTAACTCACATTCATATACTGGGCCAATTTAGACAGAAGCCAATTAACCTACCAGCATGTCTTTGGAGTGTGGGAGGAAACTAGAGAACCCGTAGGAAACCCACGCAGGCACAGGCAAACTCCAGGCAGGTAGTGTGGTGGTTGGGATTTGAACCAGCAAACTTTTTACTGCTAGGTGAGAGTGCTACCCACTACACAACTGTGCTGCCCTGATAAACACATGCAGTAAGCAACTTACTTTCGGCCTATGTCCATTTCTTCATAGTCAAGTAAATTATTGCTGTAATTCTCTCCCAGATCCTCCCTTTCTTCTGTTGTCCTTATAATGCTGATGTCTCGAGTCATAAAGCACAGGGTTCTTTTGGATCATAGTAATGAAGTCCTTTGCATCTATTGGTGACCTGTATGCGATTTTGGCTGTACTCTCCACACACACCACATGCACAGAGCCAAAAGTTAATGTGAGGAACAGGACATAGGATGGAGGGACAGGTTATAATATTTAGTACATACATTTTATTTTTTTTAAGCGTGCAGCGCATATGTAACACGTTTGTAGCACATTACCTGCATTTGTTGTGCAGAAAAATGCAGCATGCTCTACTTGTTTGTAACTGTGAAAAACTGCACTGCAATGATGTGAAATATGTCCATAGGATTACCTTAATTTTGGGCTGTCTATGCAGTTGGAGTGCAGTTCAAAATGCATCAAACTGCATCCAGTGTGAAAGGGACCTAAGTAAGGCACTTTTAGATAAGGTGATTTGGGTACCACAACAGTATTGAAATGTCTCTAAGGACATAAGTGTATTAACGTTGAATGTATTTAGAATTTGGGATTGGATTCACAGACAAGTAAATTGGGAATATAACTCACCATTAATATTTTTCATGGGAAAAACAATTACTTTTTACAACGGAATGAAACACTATTTGGAGAATAAATAATGGATAAAAAAAAGCACAATTAAAGAATATTAAAGGAGGAGACATGTGCACAATAAAGAAATTAAGGCACAAAAGGGATTTAATGACAATTGACGAATTGTGATATCATCAGTTAAGACATTTTATAAGGACATTAAGATCAGTGGAAGACCTAATGCCATTTGAAACATTTCTCAGTTTACAGACGGGACCAAAGCACTGTATTTCCCAGATCCTTACCACAATGGATGAGCCAGTAGTCCCACCTTATGTGGAAAAATGGGAAAGGGAACTTGGTGCTATCTGTAGCGAGCATGAGAATGAGAAAATACAGAAATTGGCATGTAGTATAGCAATAGATATAAACACAATGGAAATGAACTATAAATGCCTGTCAAGATGGTACATAACACCTTACCAAAGCACACAAATATCAAACAGAAAAAAACATCACTCTGTTGGAGAGGATGTGGGATAAGAGGGACAATGGCCCACATATGGTGGGAGTGTCCAAAAATACAGAACTTTTGGCAGGAGGTTATACAACAAATACAGGAAATTATGGGAATAAATATGCCAAAAGACACAGCACCTTACATACTTCATAATTCTAAATTGACAATAAAGCAAGTAAGAGATTGGTGATACCTCATTAAATAAATGCAGTAAAATATCTGATAATAATATCTGCAAACTAATGAAGAGAATTTATAATCAGCATATATATAATTAGTGCAGCAATATTGGTACAAATGTTTAAAAAGTCCAAATAAAGAACGGTAATAATAAAATCTTCCCCACACCATGATGTTCAAAGGAAATCCCAAAGAGCAATTGTGTCACTTTTAGTCAATTAAGTTTCCACAATACGAGTGAGACTTCTGTGACCATCAAAGTGCATCCCCACACTGAATCCAAGACTTACCAGAAGGTTGGAGGTGAAAGCATATATTATATGCTATTATGTGATATTATATAAATGATTCCAATAAAGATAAAAAAGTTCCATTCATGTTCCATTCATTCCTGTGAGAGGAATTGATTTTCTTCTGGTAACATTCTTCTCTTCTTCTACAGATTGTCTTATAATGAGCTGACCGACAGTTTCTGCCCCCACCTGGCATCTGGAATAAGAAATAATCAGACACTGAAGACACTGATGCTGGGTGGGAATAATCTGGAGGGCCCTTATTTCAGGGATCTGATGGAAGCTCTAACAGCAAGCCAGATAGAAGAATTACAGTGAGTATAACATGACTAGGGTATCACAGAAGTACAGTATACACCTAATACATTATTCCCCCCCCCCCCCCCCCCGCAAACTATGTGGTGTTCTTTGGATTGACATAGGAAAATGTCCATCTATGTGGAATTTACCTTGCAAGACTTCTAATTTCCTATATATGTTTACACTTAAAGCAGAGGTCCACACAAAAAGTGAACCTCTGCTTTTCGGAAAACTTCCCCCCCGCTGTGCGTTTCTACAACTTGTGGCAGGTGACGTGCCCAGGTGACATGGCAAGTGGACAATCCACAACTTGTGGCAGGTGATGTGGCCAGGTGTTGTGGCCAGGTGACGTGGCAGATGACAATTCACAACTTGTGGCAGGTGACGTGGCAAGTGGACAATTCGCAGCTTGTGGCAGGTGATGTGGCAAGTGGACAATTCGCAGCTTGTGGCAGGTGATGTGGCAAGTGACACGCTAAATACAAGTACACTGCTGTTCTCTCAGCTGCTACTCACTCTGGTCTCACAAAATGGCTGAAATGGTTAAATAATACTGTTTTTTGAGCTTAGGGAGAGTCTTATGATGTTTCTTAACTAAACGCTTATAAACGCAAACGCGGTAAAATGCATTTAGCCTTTAGAAGACTCGTGTTCAGAAGCGTTTGCACCGGGGTCCCGTGTGCATGGGGCCCTAAAAACAACCTTTCTTAGACATAAAAAAGTTAAATGAGAGAAAATGATAAAAAAAAAGAGGAGAAGGAGAAGAATTCCCACAGATCCCCATGCTCCAAACCACGGCCCCCCTTCCACCCCCCCCCCATGGGAATTGAATGTATCTGATCCTGAGATTCCAGATCTTTTCAAAGCAATGTTGTTGGTCATGAAGGATACTATGTGAATAGTATTTCTTTAAAACTCGAGTTTTAAAGTAATACTATTCACATTTTGTTTATTTAAAGAGGCCTTTTCACTGAAATATTACTTTGATCTGTAAGCGCAGTGGTGGGAACTCAAGAGTGGCAGATTTTGCTTGGTTAACATGTTTTTTTTCATTAAGGATACTAGCCAATTTTGTGTTGATCATGATCCAGGAGATTTTATTCCTCACTATTGCTAGGTTTATCAAGGGAGTTTAGAGAAAGGAATTTCAATGCCATTAGAGATACGATTAATAGGGATGATAAAATGAGATAGTAGAGGATTTACTTTATTTCCTTCATGAATCAGTGGGGAGACAGACTGGGTAATGCAGTTTATTTGTTCAGGCACAATCACATCAGTTGTTCTTCTAACCTTGTTACGACAGTAAGGACACAAGTTCTCTGAATGTCTTCTCTCTTTCTCATGAGTAGACACAGAGTAAAAGCAGATCTTTTAATTGCATCAACATGCATAGGTTCAGCTGTGTCAGAATCTGGAGAAACTCTTGGATCCTTCTGAACAAATTGACTAGCTGAGAATAGCATACCACCATTACTTACAAATATTCCCAGTCTCTCCTTCCTCCTTTCTTTTGAAGGCTTTGAGATCATTAGTAGTCTCTACTCTGGCAAGTTCATCTTTTACCTGTTCCTAGTTCCAAGCGGTAACTGTGATCCAACGTCTGAATTCAACTGTGTACTCAGCAACAGAATGTTTATCCTGCTGTAAACGATGCAACTTTGCTTCAGCAGTAGCGCAGTGGTTGGGATCACCAAAAACCCGATTCATCGTGGCCACAAAAGTCTGCAAATTATTCAGAGTGGCACTGTCTTTTTCTAATCCCAAATCATCCCCAGTCAGGAGGTTGATAACAAACATCCTCCTCCTGTTTTTCAAAAGTGAATGGAGTGGGTCGCATTTAGAAATATATACTACACTGGTTAGGAAACCTCTATAAATTGTGGTGGTCTCCATTAAACTTGGGTGGGTAAGACATATGTTCGATAGCATCATCTCCGGATCGTAGGTCAGGTAATTGTTTGTGCAGAGCTTGGATCTCTTTGTGTTGCCCTTACACCACACTTTCCAGTCCTGCAAAATTGTCTTGGTAGGTGATACCGAACGATAAAAAACAGGATGCGCTACAAAAGTGAAAATCGAACTTAAATGTAAACAAATTACTGTCCAAACTAATTGTCCATATGAGTTTCTAAAAGGTAAATCACAGTCTTATAATAAGCAACATGGATTCAGTACACCAGTGGAATAAGTGTGCAAACGCATGTTAAGGTGACATTCTGATGAGAAGTGCTGATAGAAGATCCCCACCGTGAAGGTATAAAATCTGCTTACCAGATTTCTGGTGGTCTCTTACTTAAAAGAAGACCCCAAAAAGCATGTGGTTGGTTACTGGAAGGTTGAAAATTGGACCAGGTCAGGTGTCAATCCCCACGAGGAAGCGATTTATCGCGAAACCGGTCGGGCGGGACTTTGTGTTGCACCGGATCATCCCCCGCTGAATACATTTTTCCTTACCAAATCGGACAGGTTAGGTTTCTTTTGGATTACTTCCGGCCGGAGTTCCATCTCAAACTGACATTTGCCTGTTTTCTATGTTATCATGTAAGTGAGTTTTTGTCTCTTTTAATAAATCTCAACCTACGGTATTACACTATTTTGGCCTTTTTGTGTCTCTCCATGGCAACTGCCTTTGAGTTCCTTGTCCAACTGACGTGAATGGGGATTGACACCTGACCTGGTTCAATTTTCAACCTTCCAGTAACCAACCACATGCTTTTTGGGGTCTTCTTTAAAGTAAGAGACCACCAGAAATCTGGTAAGCAGATTTTATACCTTCACGGTGGAGGATCTTCTATCAGCACTTCTCATCAGAATGTCACCTTAACATGCGTTTGCACACTTATTCCACTGGTGTACTGAATCCATGTTGCTTATTATAAGACTGTGATTTACCTTTTAGAAACTCATATGGACAATTATTTTGGACAGTAATTTGTTTACATTTAAGTTCGATTTTCACTTTTGTAGCGCATTCTGTTTTTTATTGTTTGTTTTACACTGTTATAGCTAGTGCAGTCAGGTGCAGCTTCAATAGAGTGGTCAGTTGCTCCCTATTTTCACCAATTTAGAGCATTTAGTTGCTCCCTATTTTATTAATTATCAGTTTAGTTTTTTAGCGCAGTTGATCTCTTTTTATTCAGGTGACACCGAACTCCTGCAGCTCCAATTTGCTGCCTGAAAGGAGCCACAGCATTTGCTATAGCGGTCTCCATGTTTTAGGCCAGGTTATTCTGTCACAATTAGGCAACAGACTCCAAGACCGTTGCTATAGCAGTTGCAGGACTATCACTGACCAACAGGATAGGTACTCAGGCAGTTTCCATGGCAGATGACGCAGGCTCACCTAAGCAACAGAGTCTAAGTACTAATCATTGTTTACCACACCTCCTGATGGTGGAGATGGATTTAGCTGCGTGTTAGTACCAGGTTGTGTTCCTCAGGATTGCCCCACCAGGAGGTGAGCAAGCCAGGGTCCAGTAGCATAGGAGCAGGTACAAATCAGACAGAAGCATGGTCAGTAAAAAAGGCAAAAAGTCAGTATTGTGTGGTTGCAGGTTGGGATCAGACAGAAGTGTGGTCGAGAAACGAGCCAAGAGTCGATAACGGGTGGTAGAAAAATATTGATTGTAGGTGATCATACACTGGGAAATCTGATCTTACTGCAATGACCAATCAAAGCCTCATATGAGCTTCCTGTCTCTCTACATGACCATCCACTGTTCAGTGTCAGGGGATCTCCCCATTACTTTCTATGAGTACAGAGTTTTTCAGCAGAGATAAATAGAATATAAAATAAAAATCATTTGTCCAATCATTAGCAATGCTGATTCCGGCCTCAGACTGTCTGCTGATACCATTCATGATTCATATACAAGGAGATTAAAGCACAATACGAGTGATCTAGTCAGGGCTTTTTTTCTGGGGGAACTTGGTGGAACTCAGTTCCACCACCTTTGGCTCAGACCCTTTGGTGCCCGCTCACCACAATCACTTGTGAACACAGAAGTCTGGTTTCTGTGTTTACAAGTGACAGCTTTGTAACCCCCTGAACTCTGCACACTGTATGTAATGCAATTCTGGTATTTAATGCCCCTTTAAGACCCTTCTACTGTTTGTGAAATCTGAACGGGTCGTGGTTGAGTTCCTGCACCTATTTTTTGAGAAAAAAAGCTCTGGATCTAGTATAAATTATTCTAATAAAGAGAAATGAGTTTCATTCATGTAGAGAATAGTTATATTTATTCCTGGGGGACAAATTACGTTTCTTCTGGTAACACTCTTCTACAGATTGACGGATACTCACCTGACAGACAGTTTCTGTCCCCACCTGGCATCCGGAATAAGAAATAACCAGACACTGAGGACACTGGACCTGTCCTTAAACAATTTGGAGGGTCCTCATTTCCGGGATCTGATGGAAGCTCTGACAACAAGCCAGATAGAGGAACTACAGTGAGTATAACAGGACTGATTGAGGCAATAATATTCTAGGATAGTTTATATCTAAACCACATAAATAATATACAAATATGATAATGTCATCAAAATCCATCTTTAGGCTCCTAAATATCTAATCCTGGACTGTTATGTCCAAACTACATAAATCAAATAATAATACTGGACATATACACTCACCTGCCACTTTATTAAGTACACCTGTTCAATTTCTTGGTAACACAAATTGCTAACCAGCCAATCACATGGCAGCAATTCAATGCATTTAGGCATCTAGATGTGGTGAGGACAACTTGCTGAAGTTCAAACCGAGCATCAGAATGGGAAAGAAAGAGAATTTATATGACTTTGAACATGGCACGGTTGTTGGTGCCAGGCGGGGCTGGTCTGAGTATTTCAAAAACTGCTGACCTACTGTGATTTTCATGCACAACCATCTCGCAGGTTTACAGAGAATGGTCAGAATAAGAGAAAAAATCCAGTGAGCGGCAGTTGTGTGGACAAAAATGCCTTGTTGATGTCAGAGGCCAGAGGAGAATAGGCAGACTGGTTCAAGATGATATAAAGTAACAGTATCTCAAAAAAAATACTTGTTACAACCATGGTATGCAGAATATCATCTCTGAAAGCAGAACACATCGAATCTTGAAGCAGATGGGCTACGGCAGCAGAAGACCACACCGGGTGCCACTCCTGTCAGCTAAGAACAGGAAATGAAGGCCACAGTTTGCACAGGCTCACATTGGACAATAGAAGATGGGAAAAACGTTGCCTAAACTGACAAGTCTCAATTTCAGCTGCAACATTCAGATGGTAGGGTCAGAAGTTGATGCAAACATGAAAGCATGGATACATCCTGCCTTGTATCAGCGGTTCAGGTTGGTGGAGTTGGTCTAATAGCATGGGGGATATTCTTGGCACACTTTGGTCCACTTAGTACCAATTGAGCATCATTTAAATGCCATGGCCTACCTAAGTATTGCTGCTGACCATGCCCATCCCTTCATGACTACAGTGTACCCATCTTCTGATGGCTCCTTTCAGCAGGATAATGCATTATTTTACAAAGCTCAAATCATCTCACTGCTGGTTTCTTGAACATGACAATGAGATCACTGTACTCTAACGGCCTCCACAGTCACCAGATCTCAATCCAATAGAGCAGTGTTTTTCAACTCCAGTCCTCAAGGCACACCAACAGGTCAAGTTTTAGGATTTCCCTCAGATGAAATGGCTGTGGTGATTACTAAGGCAGTGAAACTGATCAAATCACTTGTGCAAAATAATGGAGAGCCTGAAAACATGACCTGTTGGTGTGCCTTGAGGACTGGAGTTGAAAAACACTGCAATAGAGCACATTTGGGATGTGATGGAGATTTGCATCATGGATGTGCAGCCTGCAAGTCTACACCAACTGTGTGATGCTATCATGTCACTATGGACCAAAATCTCTGAGGAATTTTTCCAACATCTTGTTGAATCTATGCCACGAAGAATGAAGAAAAAAGGAGGTCCAACTCAAGAAAGTGGCTGGTGAGTGTATTCTTCTCCTGTTTGTCTCCTACATTGCCAATTTATTTAAAGCTGGATATAAAATCAAGACATTAAATATCTGCATTAAAAAAAAAAGTGTAAACTCTAATGCTGCATACACACGACCGTTTTTCGTGACGAGAAAAATGCTATTTTTTAGATTAGTCGTTAAAAACAGTCGTGTGTGGGCTCAAGAGCATTTTTCTCAATGAGAAAAAAAGCCATTAAAAATTTAGAACCTGCTCTATTTTTTCTCGTCGTTTTTCTCATCGTGAAAACGGTTGTGTGTACGCTTTAACGATGGGGAAAAAAACGTGCATGCTCAGAAGCAAGTTATGAGACGGGAAATTAGCATAATCAGCCCAAAGGTTGGCGGCATTCGAATGGAACTTCCCCTTTATAGTGCCATTGTACGTGTTGTACGTCACTGCGCTTTGCTTGAGCATTTTTTATCACGATCGTGTGTATGAAAGGCAGGCTTGAGAGGAATCACGTCGAGAAAAACTTTTTTTTCCCATGACATGAAAAACGGTCGTGTGTACGGGGAATTAGGCCCCATTCACACTGGATGTTTTAGTAACTCTCCTAACAGTGAGTAACGTGTTTAGCAGCGTTTACCCATGTCAACCGTTTTGGCATTATTGTCCAGAATAATTCAATTATTATTATTATAAATTAACATTCAAGCGCTAAACTCGCCTAGGGTTAACACGAGTTTACACACATTTACATACATCAAGAGATGTAGTAGTTAAATATGGTTCCACAATGGTCACCAGCAGCTCCCAAACGACATAGAAAACAACAGTGCTTTCTATAGTGCAGTACCTAAGGTGTTATAATGAACAGAACTTCAACACCCCAGCTTCAGGGCTCGAGTCCTGCGGAAACGCGTGGGAACGGCATCCCTGCACTTTTTTCACAAAAGGAACGCCGTTCCCTTTGCAGGACTAGAGCAGCCTCGAACAGCTGAGCCGTCCAAGCCAATCCTTCACTAAGCGGCGATGCCCAGCATCGCTGCATAGTGAAGGACTCTGGTCAAGTCACTGTCAGGGGTAGGCGAACTGAGCCGAGCAGACTCGGAGCTCCTCCTCTAGGCTCCGCATATGAGCGTATTATTTTTTTATTTTTTGGTGGGGGAGTGGACCTTGGGTGGGAGACCCCACACTTTTTCCCCCAGGACTTGACCCCTGCCCAGCTTCATATATTTCACTGACATTTATTAAATTAAAATACAGCATAAAAACATGATCCAGTAGATCTCACGTGTTGCATGTAAAATCCCACCGCCAGGCTCCACCTCTATGCTTTTCGCCACCATCCACGTAGCTTCATCTGGAGGTAGAGCCTGGTGGTGGGTTTTAACATGCAACACGTAAGAGCTACTGGATCATGTTTTTATGCCGTATTTTTTATTTTATTTTTTTTACTTTTTATGACTCCTTTGTCCATTCTTTTTTTTTAAGTGTATTTTGTGCGTGTACTTGAGAGAGGAGCCGGACTGCAGGAGTTTGGGAGTAGGCAATCTGCCATATTTCTCCATGCCCCGGGTGGCAATGGCAGATGTGAAGCCCAACGGGGCAGAGGGACTCCTCTATGAGGGAGTGAGAGGATCTAGCCCGCTCAGCCAGCCCTGTTAGTCATTCGCCTCTCTTTTTTTAGAGACCGCGTGGCCAAAGTGCGTGCATGTTAACCCAATTTCGAGTGCATGTAAGTGTGGTGGTTTTTGTGGAAGGGGGTGGGCGTACTAAGTGCAGGCTTACCTCGCATTTGTGGTCTCAGCCGGGCTGAGACCACAAAACTCATTTCACATGCAGCCGAGACCAGGATCCGAACCCTTGGCTGCAGAGGTGAACGGCTTGTCAGCGCAGTGCCAATCGTGTTGAGCCAATGCAGCTCCTTTTTATGCTGTATTTTAATTTAATAAATGTGAGTGCAATATTAGCTAATAAAAATGCCAACACACAAAAATGCTGTATAGAAATACGCAAAAAACATGCACAAATCACACATAAAAACAAGCAAAAACTTTCAGGAAAAATGCTCAAAGATGCTACGCTCAGGTGTAAATACATGCATAGTGTGAAGCTTTTAATGACTCTTGTGTTGAGGAGTCTCACTTTTATTATTTCATTTTTTATATTATACGGATTGAAAGTCATATACTAGTGCTGCAGTCTTGCACATTATAAAGCTGGCTATGCACTGATATAATTTAACTTAGGATTTATAATTTGAAGAGTGTTTGTTATTTTAATTATTAGTAGGGGATCGAAGTGACATTTTGTTTTTAAATCACAGTAACAAAATGAACACATTTCTAATTGTGTGTGTGTGTGTAGTTTTCATTCAGTCCATTTTTTTCTAAATAAAATGGTAAACACAAAAGTCTGAAATAATTTTGAATGCAATTCAGAGAGACATCAGACATACTGGGAACTTTCATATGAATGTTCATTTCAAAATCTACTAGTGCATGACCAGTTTTACTCTTTGATCTATACTCTGTTATCAGCCATAAAATTATATTTTCCTGTAACCATGATAAAATCTGATAAACTATGTAGTCCACCATTCAGTATCAGGGGATCTCCCGATTACTTCCTATAAATACACAGCTCTTATCAGCAGAGATAAATAGAAGTTCATATAAAAATCATCCCATCCAATCATTAGCAATGCTGATTCTGGCCTCACACTGTCTGCTGATACCATTCATGCTCGATAAACAAGGAGCTGATATGATTCACACGCCATACACAAGGAGATATTAGGAGATATTAGCGCAATACATATTAGTGGTATACTGTGTTTATCCTGTGTGTTAAGATATCACCATCTCTACACATGAAGGACAATATTGGGGGGTCTACTCCATTATAAAAAATAAATCTCATAAAATTCTATTTCCTGGAGTTTTATAAAGTGATCTAATATAAATCATTCCAATAAAGATAAATGAGATCCATTTATGTAAAGCATGGGTAGGCAACCTTGGCCCTCCAGCTGTGGTGAAACTACAAATCCCAACATGCCTCTGCCTCTAGGAGTCATGCCTGTGATTGCCAGGGTCTTACAATGTCTCATGGGACTTATAGTTTCAAAACAAGTTGGATGGCCGAGGTTGCCTATCCCTGATGTAGAGAATAATTTTATTTATTCCTGGGGATAAAATCATTTTCTTCTGGTAATATTTTTCTCTTAGATTGTTCTATACTCACCTGACAGACAGTTCCTGCCTCCACCTGGCATTTGGAATAAGAAATAACCAGACACTGAGGACACTGGACCTGTATAATAACAACCTGGAGGGTCCTCATTTCAGGGATCTGATGGAAGCTCTGACAACAAGCCAGATAGAGGAATTACAGTGAGTATAACAGGACTAACTGAAACAATAATATTCTGGGACAGTTTAATATCTAAATCAGATAAATATTATAGAAATCTGATAATGTCCTCAAAATCCATATTTAGGCTAAATATCAACTACTGGACTGCTTGGATGTTCAAACTATTAATAATGGAGATTTATTTTATCTCCTGTTTATCTCTATATCTTGCCAATTTATTTTTAATTTGGATATAAAATAAAGAAATTAGGTTATGATAAGGGACCATATCCAAGAAGTTACTGATGAAAACAGTATAATTAGCGGTAATCAGCTTGGGTTTACAAAATATCACTCTTTCCAAACCTACCAACTAACATTCTATCTATGAGGAAGTGATCTGCCATCTGGACAAAAGTAAGCCGGTAGATGTGGTGCATCTGAATTTTGCAAAAGCATTTGATGCAGTGCCCCACAAACGTTTAATCTACAAACTGAGGTCGGTGGCTATAGATCATAGGGTTTGTTATTGGATAAAAAAAGGGCTGTGGGAGTGAGTCCAAAGAGTGGTGATAAATAATGTGTACTCAGAATGGCCTAGAGTGGTTAGTATGGTACCCCAAGGCTCTTTCCTGGGACTAATTCTATTTAAACTATTTATAAATGATAAAGAGAATGGGATAAATAGCTCAATCTCAGTGTTTGCTGATGACACAAAAATATATAGGGCAATAACATCTCAGAATGATATAGAAACTTTACAAGAGGACCTGAATAAATAAATGCAGAGGGCAACTAGATGGCAAATGAAGTTTAACATTGGTAAATGTAAGGTAATGCACTTGGGGGTAAAAATATAAACATAAGTTACTCATTGGGGGGGAGAACCTCTAGGGCATTCCAGGATGGAGAATGATCTAGGGGTCCTAGGAGAAGACAGACTGAGCAATAGCATGCGATGTCAAGCTGCAGCTACAAAAGAGGACATATACACTCAGAGGACAATCAACTCTTCTTTGCATAATGACACAGGGTTGGGTAAACTTTATCTCCGCCATTAACATGACACACAGGTGTATTCAACTTTCCAACAATGGACCATCTTTAGGAGAGGTTGCTGGAGAAATCCCCCCTCCCCTTTCACAGGTAATCCACATACATATAAAAATCCCATAATACTTTGTTCCCAAGGCAGACAGAAACAATAGAACAATGGGAGACAGGCACTTGCCAAACACATAACAACCCCCACCCCACATCAAACCATCTAGCAACCATCTATTATTGTCCCAAGTGAAAGAACCCCTTCACTCTTTCATCACAAACCACACATATAGAACATGAGGCGATTTACTTCGCATGTGCTGCGCTATACAAGTTCTTCATTCATTCATTCATTCAACATATAGAACCCTAGATAACTGGGGTAACACAAAATGCTCAGAATTAATGAGATTTGTTGGTATGAACTTTTGTTTAAAAATCTCATGTATGAGCAGCTTAATTCTTGGATCTTATCACACTTTATCAGCCATGAAATAGTCTTTTCCTGTAGCCTTGTTATAATCCGATATTCTATGAAGTCCAATAAGTAGTAATATAGATGTCATTGTAGGTGATCATACACGGGGGAATCTGATCTTACTGCAATGAAAAATCTCATATGAGCTTCCTGTCACCTGACATGGCCATCCACTATTCAGTGTCATGGGATTTCCCCCATTACTTCCTATGAGTACAGAGCTCTTATCAGCAGAGACAAATATAATATCAGATAAAAATCATCCCGTCCAATCATTAGCAATGCTGATTTTGGCCTCACACTCTCTGCTGATACCATTCATGCTTCATACACAAGGAGAATATAGCACAAACAAGTCATGTCAGTGGTATTCTGTGCTCATCCTGTGTATGGAGATATCATCATTTCTACACATGGATGGCAGTATTAGGAGATTATAAAAATGTTTTTATAAAATTCAATTTCCTGGAGTTTTATAAAGTGATCTCATATAAACTATCCCAATAAATAAAAATTATTTCCATTTATGTATATCCTGGGAGGGGGGGGGGTATTTATTTTATGGTAATATTCTTCTCTTATTCTACAGATTGAAGAATAATCATCTGACAGACAGTTCCTGCCCCCATCTGGCATCTGGAATAAGAAATAACCAGACACTGAGGACACTGAACCTATCTGGAAACAATCTGGAGGGTCCTCATTTCAGGGATCTAATGGAAGCTCTGACAGCAAGCCAGATAGAGGAATTACAGTGAGTATAACAGGGCTGACTGAGACAATAATATTCTGGGACAGTTTTAAATTTAAACAACATAAATAATAGACATGTGCAGACTGGAATATTTGATTTCGTTTTTAAATTTTCGTCTGGAAAATAAATTTATTTAGTTACTCCTGAAAATCGTTTTGATTTATTTCGTTTTTAAGTTGGGGAATAGCTTTCGTCCGAAAATCCAATAATACTTGGTTTCTGTCGAATGGTCAAAGAATATTCAACGGAACTTCGAAACTTTACGCCGAATCGTACATTTCCGGTTGAATATTCTGCCTACAAGAATTCTATGACTAGTAATAATAATAATAAATAATTATATATAATAATTATATAATTATATTATTATTACTAACCATAGTCAACCAACATTAGAATGTTTCTATAGCCTATGGGCGGAGCATTAAAATGTACGAGTGCAGTATATCTTCTCTGTCGAATGTCAAATCTATTATTTCTATAGTGTCACATTTTTTCTCTATGATGTCAAATCTTTTCTCTATTATGTCGAATCTTTTCTCTATAATGTCGAAAAGTACCGTATGTGTGTGTATATCAGGTTCGATAGACAGATTGCTATTTTGTATTCAGTCAGCGTCATGTCGAATCTCTCTATATCGATAACGAAAACGAATGCACATGTCTAATAAATAATATAGAAATATGATAATGTCATCAAAATCTATTGTTAGGCTCCATAAATATCCAATCCTGAGCTGTTATGTCCAAACTACATAAATCAAATAATAATAATGGAGATATATTTCATCTCCTCTTTGTCTCTATATTTAGGTTGGGTATAAAATAAAGAAATTAAATATCTGAATAAAATAAAATAAAATAAAATGTTGTGGAATCTCTCGGGCCTCATGCACACTGGATGTTTTATTAACTCTCCTAGAAATCTTCCTCCTGGAAGCAGAGTTTTGGCCAAAAAAGCCTTATGCCGCGTACACACAATCACTTTTTGTAATGTAAAAAAACGTCGTTTTATCTCACGAAACAAAACAAAATTTTTCAAACCTCATTTTAAAAAACGACGTTGCCTACACACCATAGTTTTCTGAAAATGCTCTTGCAAAGCGCGGTTACGTACACCATGTTCGACGGCACTCTGTTCAATTGAAGCTCCCGTCTCATAACTTGCTTCTGAGCATGCGTGGGTTTAAAAGTCGTTTTAAACGTCGTTTTGCCCACACACGATCATTTTTTATGACATAAAAAAACACATTCTGAAAAACGACATTAAAAAATTGAAGCATGTTCGAATTTTTTTTGGTCGTTTTTCCGAAGACATAAAACAACATTTTGCCCACACACGATCATTTTAAATGACGTTTTTTAAAATGTCGTTTTATTTCATCACAAAAAGTAATTGTGTGTACGCGGCATAACACTTATAAAAGTGTGTAATATGTTTAGCAGCGTTTACCTTTGTCAAGCATTTGCTCATTAATTCATTACATTGACCAGAGCAAATAATTTTATCTGGTCATTGAAATTAATTAATGCTCAAGTGCTAAACTCACCTAGCATTAACATAAATTTAGACACATTTACGTGTGTTTACACGCATCGTGTATTTTTTCTGCCAAAACTCTGCTGGCAGTGTTTTTTTCTGCCTCTAAACTCTTCTGCCACTAAACACCTCTAAGGCCGCGTACACACGATCAAACATGTCCGCTGAAACTGTTCCGCAGACCAGTTTCAGCGGACAGATTCGATCGTGTGTACGGCCTAGCGGACAGGTTTCCAGCGGACAAAAGTTTTAAAACATGCTTTAAAACTTGTCCGCTGGAAACATGTCCGTTGGACATGTCCGCTGGTTAGTACGACTAACCAGCGGACAGAAATCCCCCGCATGCGTCAAATCAATTTGACGCATACGTAGAAGGATTTTATTTCCTGGTTTGGTGACGTAGCGGTGTCAACGTCACCGCCACGTCACCACGTTCTCTGTCCAAAGGGAATTTCGTCCGATGCTGTGTACACACCGCCGGACCAAAATCCGGCAGGAGACATGTCCGATGAAAACGGTCCGCGGACCGTTTTCATCGGACATGTCTCCTTGTGTGTACGGGCCCTAAGGCTCCATGAATCCTAGTAGCTCCTAAACTTGAGTTTTTTTGGCAAAGCTCCTAAAACAACTTCATAAAAGTGGTTTGTCGGGGGAACTTGTTGGGCAGTGCCTGGAGTTGGTGCTTCAATCATCACGGGAACATGGTGTATATGGTGTCAGGATGGTTGAAGCACATCATTTCTAATATAACATTGTAATATAAAATGAAATAGTTCATCTCACCAGAATGCAGAATCAGTGGAAGAGCATGTCACTAGCCACCGTTGCCTGCCACCAGATGCATTTGCCACCGTTGCCTGCCAACAGATTTTCATATCACCTGCCTTCAGATGCAGCTTGTCACTTAGCATATCGCCTACCACCAGATGTTACTTACCACCAGATGTTACTTACCACCATCGCCTGCCACCAGATGCAGCTTGCCACATCATCTGCCTTTAGATGCAGCTTTTCACTTGCCATGTCACCTGCCACCAGATGCGGATTGTAACTTGCCACTGTGATGGACCCCGTACTCAAGAGGAGTATGTCTGCCGTATAAGCTTCCCTTGCCTGGTACCAGCACTATCCATGATCCCTTAGCTCACCCATTCGCTTGTCGAGCCACCAGTGTAGGGTGGAGCAAAAACATTAACTGTTTATTAAAAAACAGGCACAAAGAGATATACACTGAGGGGACAATCCCCCCTTCTTTGCAAAATGACACAGAGCAGGAAAAACTGTACACCTAGTATCACGAGACATGGGTACATTCAAACTTTTCAACAGTAGACAGTCTTAACACAAACCACACATAGAGGATCTAGGATAACAGGGGTAAAATGAAATGCTGAGTCCGGTGTGGTTGTATTGGGAGTTTAGTTAGAGCAGACCAGACTGGGGTTCTCGGTCACCCTGTGCCCCTGAAAGACACATAAGAGGAGCCTGGAGAGCTGAACAAGAAGTTTCCCGACCTCTCTAAGGTAAGCTGGGTTCCATGGGCCCACCACCCAAAGTGACTCCCGTCACAGCCATGTCACCTGCCTTCAGATGCAGCTTGCCACCAGATGCAGTTTGTCACTTGCCATATTGCCTGCCAGTAGATGCAGATTGCCACTTGCCACGCCGCCTGCCACCAGATGCGAATTGTCACGTGCACCAGATGCGGATTGTCACTTAACCAAGACAGTTGCCACCAGGTGTGGATTGTCACTATCCTGCCACCAGCTGATGCTTCCCACTGTTGCCCGCCACTAAAAAATAGCAGATGCAACTAGTCACTTTTTAAATGTGAAGGCAGTTTGGTGGCAGGCAACAGTGACAGCAGAGAAAGAGGCTTTTGACAGTCTCTCTCCAGGTTTTCAGCACATGCACATTGACTGAGTCACAGAGTGAGGTTGGGCAGCGAGGGATGATGTCACTACGATGATGGAGGGTGGGCAGCCTGGCTGCAGAGAGGCCACGACCCAGTACTGGGTGGCAGTCCAGTGGCTGGGGACCTCTGGTTTAGGATTTGCTGCAGTTAGGGGAAGTTAGCGGAGGAAGAATTGCATTGAGGTTAGTAACATTTTGACTGCTGGCCACAAAATGTGCAAAAACGTGTAAAAATTGCAGCGCAATTTTCCTGTGTTTTGCTTTTCCCGTGGCCACAGTCAAAGTAGTTCAAGTATACATAAAGCCTAAAGGTTTATGTGTGAATGGACACAGGATAATATGTTTGAGAGTTTAGAGACAGGAAAAAATGCCAAATACCCCTAGAAGCAAAATCACCCAGTGTGCATGAGGCCTAATAGTGAACACCAGAAACCAGCAAGAAGACCGATATACATCCAAATAGTATAATATGTAAGACTGCAGCACTAGAATATAACTTTCGAACAATATAAATGTGAAAATATAACAATAAAAGTGAGATTCCTCAACACAACATTTCTTATAAGTGTATATATAACAATGGTATGGAGACTATTTCACTGATAATTAGGGACAATAACTTAAAAACAGCATATATAAAAATAATAAAGCAATACTAGTGAGACTCTTAAATAAAAATAAATAAATAAATGGTAATAATGAAAATCCTCCATAATCCACCATAATATAAAATCCTCCACCACAATGTTCAAAGGAAATCCCAAAGTGTAACAGTGTTACTTTGTTTCAACAACATTTTTACAACATGAGTGACCATCAAAATGAATCTCCACAACTGAATCCAATACTTACCAGAATATTGGAGTTCAAAGCCTAATAATTGAGGTCCACAAAAAGAGAAAATAGTGTCGATGACCCATATAAGGCCGCATATACAAAGCCTTCATATATGCAAACAAGTTTCAAAGTAAGCTGCTACCTTTATGAATGGCACCATGTATGATAATGTTAGCATTGGCATCAAAAAGCTGCTATTGGATAGGAGATCCTCTAAGCCCCTGAGGATGCTCTAAGGCTCCATTCACACCTCAGCATTTTGTAGCTGGAAGATCGAAGGTTCAAAATGCTGGAGGAGAAAAAAAATCTATTTTTCTCTATGGAGACAGTGTACATCTCCACTCCAAGTCCCCTGACGCTAAACGCCTGAAGAACACAAAAGTTCTTGGGCTTTTTTTGTAGCTCAAATTGGGCAGATTTGTGCATTTTTATTCCCATAGAAATGAATGAAAATGCGTGATTTACATGTTTTTGTGTGCTTTTGCACATTTTGTCCTACATTTTTGCGCAATTTTCTGCTCAATAAAAAAATTGTGAAAATATATGAATAAATACATGTAAAATAAATACACAAATAACTAAAAATAATAATAATAATTAAATAATAATATGCAATAATAAATAAATAATAATTAACCCCTAACCTTAGAAAATATATTCAATTAAGTATTATCTTATTTTTATTAATAATAATTTAACACCCATACAAATTATATTAATTCATTACTATTATTATTATTATATTTATTTTGTAAGGATGGGTGTTTATTGTTATGATTATTATTGTTGTTATTATTGTCAGGGTTAGGGGTTAATTATGTTAATTATGTATTATTATATAGTATTAATTTATTGTATTTATTTATGATTATATTTATTTGATTATTTATCTTACAATTATTTACTATTATTATTATTAGTAGTAGTAGTAGTAGTATTAACAAAAATAAAACCCTAACCCCTAATCCTAACCCCAACTCCAAATCCTAACCCTAACCTAACTTTAACTCTACCCCCTTACACTAACAAAGAAAGAAGAATTTAAAAACCTAGCAACAAATGATGCAACAGATAATAGTTTTCTATTGGCTAATACAAAAAACGCCAAAGCTTGAAAACACTATATAAAAATCAACATAAAAACTTGCAAAGATTACGCATAAAACAAAGCAAATAAAATTGCTGGAAAAATTCTCAAAGAGGCTACGCTTTGGTATGAATGCACCCTAATTGTATGAAATATGTATAGCCAGCTTTATAATATACAAGACGAAAGCACTAGTATATAACTTTCAATCAGTATAAATGTAAAAATAAAACAATAAAAGTGAGACTCCTCAACACTAAAGTCCTTAGAAAAGACCTCATGCCGCGTACACACGATCACTTTTTGTGATGTAAAAAAATGTTGTTTTATCTCACGAAACAAAACAACGTTTTTCAAACTTCATTTTAAAAAACTACGTTGCATACCCACCATCGTTTTCTGAAAATGCTCTAGCAAAGTGCGGTTACGTACAACACGTTCGACGGCACTCTGTTCCATTGAAGCTCCCGTCTCATAACTTGCTTCTGAGCATGCGCGGGTTTAAAAACGTCATTTTTGTAAATGTATTTTTTTGGGCTTTATAGACTCAATTATTTCTGCAGCAGCTTCTATCCACAGTACATATGTGCCACTTTACAGGTAGGCTAAGGGGACCCCCCAGGCACTATATTGAAAGGTATTTTAAATTTTATGCTTTGACTTTATGCATCAATAAATCGCTGCTCATTTAAAAGTTACGTTTATTACAAACTTGCTCTCTATCTTATGCCACGTACACGCGGTCGGAATTTCCAATGGAAAAAGTCAGATGGGAGCTTTTCCTCGGATATTCCGACTGTGTGTATGCCCGATCGGACTTTCCGATAGACTTATAGAGAGCAGGTCATCAATTTTTCAGACCGAAAAATTCCTATTGGAAAATACGTTCGTCTGTATAGAATTCCAACGGCAAAAAAACATGCATGCTCGGAAACAATTTGACGCATGCTCGGAAGCATTGAACTGAATTTTTCTCGGCTCACCGCTCATTTGGTGTGACCGTGTGTATGCAAGCCAAGCTTGAGCCGAATTCCGTCTGAAAAAACATCCGATTTTTTCCAACGGAAAATCCGTTAGTGTGTACGCGGCATAAGTCAGCTGGAAATTCAGACGGAAAAAGTTTGATGGGGCATACACACAGTCAGAATATCCGATGAAAAGCTCCCATCTGACTCTTTCCATCGGAAATTCCGACCGCGTGTATGCGGCATTACAGTACAAATGACCAATGGAGAAGGAATATTTCCTGTTATATAAGCTGATATCCCCCATCATCCTCCATAGTGCAGTGTCACTTCTTAGTTGGTAAAGTCCTACAAAAAGGTGACAGGATGGTGTAAGGCCCATTACACACAGTACAATCTGACCATACAATCTTTGTACAATTTGCTTTAGATCTTCCAGAACTAAGTAATATGGGGACCTCCCTACAGTAAACTGTCAAATCAATCTCTATATAATCAAACAGGTCTTTATGCATCCTACTTGTTGGTAGATCCAACATAGAGTGTTTAATCAGACTGTAATGTGTGTCAGTAGTGTATTTAGGTTTTGTGCTGCACTAGGCCTGACTAAACTCCTGCAACCCCTAATTTAAATAAGATCCACCCCTTCCTTTCAAGGCCACACCCCTTTCAGTTTAAGACCCACCCTAAAATTTTCGAATGGGGACACTAGCTTTCAGGACACTAGCTCTAACAGTATTGCGCAAGCCAGCGGGGACTCTTTCCTTGCTGTCCCCTGCAAAGTGCTGCTCTAGGCCTGGGCCTTGTTGGCCTAGGCCAGGATACAGCGTTGATGTGTGTATGTGAGCTTAATGGATATTCTGGAGGATGCTGGGAAATAATGTGTGAACATTCTGCTACAATCTGATGTTTGTATTCTCTCTTCTAGGATCAGGGACTTCTCCTTGTCAGAGGAAGCAAGAAGAGAACTAGAAAATCTGAAACAGCTCCGACCAGAACTAGAGATTGTCCTATGATGACCCCAGGGGAAGAGACTCAGCTACAGCTGTTAATGAGAATGGATTATCACAGATGAACTAATACACCAGAACCGGATGGGGAGGGATTCAGTTTTGCAATGAAGGAGGAGAGAAAAACCCCACACAAAAATGAACATTTCATATATACAGTAACCTGACTCAGGGGACACAGCCAGCATTTATCTGTCCCCAGCCTTAATCCTACACAGCCGTCTCCCCCATGTGTTAATTAATTAATATATATGTGTATGTATTTTATATATATATTGTGTTATATGTAGGCATTATAGGACAAGTCCATTGTGCAGGCCACATTGGTATCTGTTAATATAATTAATTACACATATCAAAGGGGACTTGTTGATGTTAATATGCAAGAATACAAAATAGGGATGTAGGCATTCCAGGACAAGTCCATTTTACACATAAAAAGGTGTTAAAGGTTGTACAGGCCACATTGGTATCTGTTAATATAATTGCATATATCAAAGGGCACTTGTTGATGTTAATATGCAAGAATGCAAATTAGGGCAGTTGATGACTGCAGCTGTTTTGGGCTGGGGGTTAATATCTGTCACCCTGAAAGACAGAGGGTAGATCAAAGACCTATGGATATGGCCAATCAAATTGCTCAGCCATTCGGTGTATAGGGAATATAATCTGGAGTTCAGCCTTGTCTTTCTCCATGATTATGAAGGCACAGGTCTAGGAAAAATTGGATTTTTGTCATCTGTTGCAAGTATTGGACTTTGTTCTATGTTGCAAGTCAATAAAAGTGCATCTCTCTGGAAGAATCGGGTTGCTGCTGGAATATAGCTTATATCATCATTATAATAACAACTAATTAATTATCTACACACTATATGATATCACTACACCATGGTGGGGGGAATCCTTGTTTTCTGAATGGAGCCTTGTCCCAATGTGTCACTGCCGGCCTTTCCACACTGACTCTGTCACCTACATGGACTGATCCCTGCAGGAGAGATCAGAACTGGGTTTGTATGAAGCTGTGTTCTGGGAGGCGTACAATACAGAAGGACTCAATAAAAGATGGAGAATGCTGGTGGTCCCCAATGACGGATGGAATGGCAGTTTCTGATACTCTAAGGCCACGTACACACAGCCAGTCCAAACCGATGAAAACGGACTGAAGTTCAGTTTCATCGGTCCAAACCGACCGTGTGTATGCCCCATCAATCTGTTGTCCTTCAGTCCAAAAATGTAGAACATGCTTTAAAATCGGACCGATGGACGCCTACCGATCGGTCAAAACCGATGGTTAGTACGCAAAAGCATCGGTTCAAAACCTGCGCATGCTCAGAATTAAGTAGACGCATGCTTGGAAGCATTGAACTTAATTTTTCTCTGCACGTCATTGTGTTTTACGTCACCGTGTTGGACTCGATCGGTTTTTGAACTTATGGTATGTACGCACATCAGACCATCAGGCCGCTTCAGTGGTGAACCGATGAAAGCGGTCCATCGGACCATTCTCACCAGATGGACCGGTCGTGTGTACGCGGCCTTACTGGTTACCATCAGTCTATCTATTCATCATTACATACACAGCAGGAATTGTTATTTAATGTTCTAAAAGTCTGAGCAACATTCTATATTCAAATGGAATACAAATGCAATGAAATAGAGAAGCAGCATTGGTGCAGTGGTGATAATTAACCACTTCAATACTGGGCATTTTCACCCTCTTCCTTCCCAGATCAATTTTCAGCTTTCAGCACTCTGGCACTTTCAATGACAATTGCGCGGTCATGCTACACTGTATCCAAATGAATTATTATTTTGTTCACACAAATAGAGATTTCTTTTGGTGGTATTTATTCATGACTCTGTTTTGAATTTTTTTGCGATATTATTTTCTTCTTTCTATTTTAAAAGAAGTTTAATAAAATGGAATTTTGTCATAAATTTAAGCCAAAATGTATTCTGCTACATGTCCTGTTAAAGTGTATAATAATTGGTTTGTGTGTTCACAGATGTACGCAGATTATCATGTAAGATTGGTGCAGGTTATCACGGACATATGTGTGCAGATGAACATTGGGACATATGATTTTACTTTTACCTACGTGGAGGACAGGTGTTTTTACTGTATGGGGACATGTGCGGGGACAGTGTTTTGGGGACATTGTGTGGGGGCTTTGTGTGTTTACGTGTGTGGGGACACTAGGGTGGTGATCAGTGTGTAAAAAGCTGTAAAAAACAGCTCATACTCACTGATCATCGGCCAGCTGTAGAAATCCAGTCTCCTCTCCTCACTGACAACTTATGTGTGAGAAAAGGAGAACCGATCCCCTTAGCAACCGGCTCCCTATTTACAGCACATGACGGCTGTGATTGGACACGGCCGCCATGTGATCAGGAGGGCCAATCACAGAGCCCTCCCGATCGGAAATGCGCCATGTCCGGCACCGATTCACACAATTGAGTGTCACACAACTGGGTAGGCTCGGGGCGTGCGCTGCAAAAAAGTAAAAATAAAAGAAAATAGCCTAAATAAGAAAATAAATGCATCCACTACATTTTAGAACTGCAGTATACTGTGTAGCGCCTGGCTACTTTCATAGCCGGTGCTGCTGTAAATTTAGAGGGTGGTCAGAGAGTTGGTTGCCTCTGACCGTGTTTATTTAGCAAAAATGTATGGCCTCTCATCCAGCTTTGGCTGTACTGTGTGTGTACACTGTCGTTGTCTGGGGAGTTGGTTCCACTCCAGACCAACAGGTGGCAGCAGTAGGAGTCAGGGTAGTGTGGATATTTCTCCTCGGCAGCCAATCAGGAGGGTTGATCGCCTCAATGTGCATGCTGGGAGGGGAATTTAGGGGGTGCACCCCATTGGTTCGGGGTCCTCTTCTCTGCCATCCACCTGGGCAGTCGTTCCACCACCCCCATGTGTGGACCACCTGGCCGGGGTGTGTGTTGGAGTGTTCCTGGCAACGGGACCACGTTGGTCAGGAGCAAATTATCTACCTTGTAGACTCAGTGTGTAGACTGGGTCTGCAACTCACAGTAAAGGTCCTGTGCTGTCCGTCCCGAGGGAGGAAGCCGACCAAAGAAGAACCTGTCGGGGGGAATACCAAGCACGAGGCTGGTATCTCAAGAGAGGCCTGCTGCTTCATCAAAGGACACATTGTTTCTGAGAGGCTGAATGATGGTCGCCTATCAGTCCCGAAACTACTAAAGCTGTTCAAGGGAGATCCGGGTGCTTAATCCAGTGTTGAGAAGGATTTTGGACCAAGAATATCTCCACCTTTGGGAAGGTCTGTGGCAGAGACTTTTCTAAAGTTCAGAGTGACACCCTGGCTGCTAGGCTAGTGAGAAAGGCCTATCCAGGTGCACTAAACCCACTCTGGTTAGAGTGGCGACGCAAGTTGTCGTTGGAAGCAGGACTTTTTCCAGAATCCAGTTGTATGTTTGAATCCATTACCTACCACTTCTTCTATCTACTCATCTACTACTAATTTTATCATTTTTACCCCATTGGGTAATAAAGCACAGAAAAAGATACCTGTAGCGTGGACATTGACTTTCTTGCAGCTCTCATCCAGTACCCTAGACGGCGGAGAAATAGAGGTAACATGCCACCCAAATCAAACCAGCAGCTCTTTCGGGGGTAGTGCTACATGTGTATTACATTTTTTGGGGGGGTTTAAGGTGATATAAAGTCTATTTTTTTGTAGTTTTCTTTATGTAGCGGTGCTTTTATCTGTCACCCTGCCAGCCCGGCATTCACTCCCAGCTACTCTCCACTAGATAATGAACTGTCCATCAGCTTTGTTTTTTTTTTTTTTATTGAGGGGGATTAACTTAGATGGGGTAAAGGAAAATGGGCTGTTCAATTCATGATGTGAAAGGGTGGATGTTGGGATGAAGTTCAAAACTACTCAGAGTGTAGTCCTAAAATTCCCCGGGTCTATTTAAACTTTTCATGTTGTATTGAAAATTGAATTTATCAAGGTAATACAATTAGTACTGATATGCATTAAAGTAACAAAGCAGCTAATTTGGTTACCCATCATTTTTGCTATTTCCTTTCAGATCAGTAAAGATAATTTGTTGGTGGTTTTGAGCTCCTGTACTTTGCACACTGCAGTTTATTTTGCTAAAAAATCACAGAGGTTACAGTCACCAGACAGTTTGTGAGAATAAGCTGTCTTAGCTTCCTAGAACAGAAGAACTTGGCATTTGCGGGCTGACCATGTCCTGTTAGTTGCTCGGTCTCAGATTTCAGTGTGATAAGCTTGCTTTGAATCCAGACAAAGTAACTAACATTGCTTAACAATGCTGCCCGGACCATTTTGGTGGTCAAAGACCAGGCCACTTTTGCGCTTCGGCACTGCGTCATTTTAACTGACAATTGCGCAGCCGTGCGACATGGCTCCCAAACCAATTTTTTTATTTTTTGCGCTATTAACAAAAATAGATCGACAATTTTGCAAAAAATTCAATGGGCCGGATTCAAATACATTTGCGTATCTTTCCGGCGGCGTAATGTATCTCATTTACACTACGCCGCCATCACTTAGAGGCCGGATTTACACCTATGCGAATTGGTTGCGGCTTAAACCGCATCTAATACGCAGAACATTTCTAAATACATTGTTTTCAATGAGGCTGGTTCACATATGTGCGATGCATTCGCACTGCGCATTGCAGAAAAAAACGTGTACGGATTTTTTGCCTTGCGGTGCGGCTCAGGTGCGAATTCAGTCCCATTATCTTCTATGGGTACGCAGCTGATTCGCAGATGTGTTCAGTTCTCTTCAGGAATTTCTGTCATTCAGCTCAATACACTTCTCCCCCACTCTCCTCTCCCCTGTAACTTCTCCCAGGTCTCCAAATTCGCAGCTAAAACGCAATGGATCTGCTGAACAATTCTCTTATCTATCTGCAGAGATTACAGAGCTGAAATTCGCACCGCACAAGTGTGGTTCCGGCCTCATGCCGCGTACACACATTCGTTTTTTGCGATGAAAAAAAACTTTGTTTTTTAAAACGTCATTTAAATTGATCGTGTGTGGGCAAAACGTTGTTTTTTGTCTTCAAAAAAACGACCAAAAAAAAATTCCAACATGCTTGAATTTTTTGTGTCGTTTTTCAAAATGTTATTTTTTGTTTCACAAAAAGTCACCGTGTGTAGCAAAAATGTCGTTTAAAATGACGTTTTTCAACCCGCGCATGCCCAGAAGCTAGTTATGAAGTGAGCTTCAATGGAAAAGAGTGGTGAACGTAACCTCGCTTTTTGTGAAAAAAACGATGGTGTGTAGGCAACATCGTCTTTGAAAAGTGACGTTTCAAAAACGTCGTTTTTTACTTCACAGAAAACGTTGTTTTTTTTCATCACAAAAAATGATCGTGTGTACGCGGCATTAGAGGCAGGTGCCGTATTCACAAAGAACTTGCGCCCAAAGTTACGGCAGCATAGTGTATATGTGCAGGCGTAAGCCCGCGTAATTCAAAGTAGGGTGGTAGTGGGCGTGTTGTACGCAAATGAATCATGACCCCACGTAAATGACGCTCTTTTCGAACGGTGCATGCACCGTCCGTGGACGTATCCCAGTGTGCATGCTCGAAATCACGCCGCAAATACTCATTGGTTTTGACGTGAACGTAACTTATGCAAAGCCCTATTCGCGAATGCTTTACACAAACAACGTAAAAAACTGAAAATTCGACACTGTCCCGACGTCCATACTTAACATTGTGTACACCTCATATAGCAGGGGTAACTTAACGCCTGAAAAAGCTTTACGCAAACGACGTAAAAAATGCACCGGGCGCACGTACGTTTCTGAATCGGCGTATCTAGCTCATTACCGTATTCGACGCGTAAATCGACGGAAGCGCCACCTTGCGGCCAGCAACTAAGATACAACGGCGTAAGAGACTTACGCCACTCGTATCTTAGCAAAATTCCAGCGTATCTTGCTTTTTGAATACAGAAAAAAGATATGCCGGCGCATCCTACAACTTACGCGGCGTATCAACAGATACGTTCTTTCTGAATCCGGCCCAATATTTTTTACTTTTTGCTATAATAAATATCCCCAAAAAACATATAAAAAATGTTTTTCTTTACACAGTTTAGGCCGATACGTATTCTTCTACATATATTTGGTAAAAAAAAATCGCAATAAGCGTTTATTGATTGGTTTGCGCAGAAGTTATAGCTTCTACAAAACACATGTGTTTTTAATGAAAGAATAGGGGTACTAGGTACAGATTCCGATGAGCCCTCTACCCCGCAGGCTCCCACAACCACTGGGCCAGGGTTGTGAGGAAGAGGCCCTAGTCTTCCTAAACATAGGGACAAAGGGCCAGATTCACAGAGCGATTACGCCTGCGCAACTGCTGTTGCGCGTGCGTAAGTCTAAATGTGCGCGTGCGTATAGTTGGACGCGATTCACAAAACAATATACGCCAGAAATCTACGTTTTTTGGTCCGGCGTAATTGAATTAGACATTCGCTTCCCTTCGCGCAAAACTGCGCTAGACACACCATTGATTTGCTAGTCAAATATGCTAATGAGGGAGTTACGGGGATTCACAAAAAAACGCAGTTGCTGCGCAGGCTACGCGATGTGCGCAACTGCAAAATGTCCTGTCTAAAGTTAGAGGACCTAAAAGCTGGTCTAAATT
The DNA here is from genome assembly GCA_029574335.1 of Rana kukunoris. Lineage (NCBI taxonomy): Eukaryota > Metazoa > Chordata > Amphibia > Anura > Ranidae > Rana > Rana kukunoris. Next base: position 24,430,971 of record CM056059.1, read on the forward strand.
TTGAAAAAAAGTCTAATTGTCAGATAAAGCAACACTGTTAGTGAGGAGTTCAGCAGTCACACGTGTTGCCCAACAATCTGTATGCCAACATGCCAGGGGCATCGTCGCGCATAGCTATACTACTGACTTTAGATGAACAAAGAAGGATGAGGGCACGGAGGATGGCACTAAGGAGGGCACGGGAGATGTTTTTTTTTTTTTTTTTATTTGCTTACATAAAATTTACAATTTAAATTAATCTAATACAATATTCTTATCTGATACAAGCCCCTCACTCTTCACTTGATATATCACACACGCATAGACATCTTTGGCATGAGTGATTCTGAGGTGTCTCGCATCTTCAGATTCACCCCTCATGCCATCATGGAATTACCACAACCCTGCAGGAGGACATCAGCAGCCCAACACATGGCACCACCCATGACACCCATGACAGCTACATATACAATCAGAGCCCCATCCCCACAGATTTCGAACAGAACATGTATGGGGACAGCTGGCTGGTTGGTGAGTGACATGGGAGTCAGGCATGACTATCCCCTCCCGTGATGCACACCTCACAAGTGGCACATGCATGACTAACATCCTCCTGTCTTTTCCCTTCAAGGTGACTCTGCATATGCACTGGGACCCCATCTCATGACCCCATCTCATGCCAGCTCACATTATGCATCTTTGCACGTTAAACACACACATTAATCATGGCACAATGAGAATGCATGCATGCACACCACTGTGGTCCCTAGCACACACACCCCACATCCTCATCACATTGGATTGGCACCAGTCCACCATGCAGGACTTGTGAGCTGCAACGCCACGCCACGGCTCCAATTATGTCACTGTACATTCATACACCATTCACACAGACCTGGGGATCACTTCTCCACCACAAATGAGGGTGACACCCCTTTTCCCGCAGGAATATCACCCCCACATTCCAAAATCATACACAAACAGAACCAAAAAAATTAAATAAATGACGAGCAAAAAAAAAAAATGCCCAGCAAAAATATAATGTAAATAAAAAATGCCCAGCAAAAATATAATGTAAAAAAAAAATGCCCAGCAAAAATATAATGTAAAAAAAAAATGCCCAGCAAAAATATAATGTAAAAAAAAAATGCCCAGCAAAAATATAATGTAAATAAAAAATGCCCAGCAAAAATATAATGTAAATAAAAAATGCCCAGCAAAAATATAATGTAAATAAAAAATGCCCAGCAAAAATATAATTTAAACAAAATAACAACAAAGAAAACACATAAAAGACAAAAATCACTCTGCAAAACAGTCCCCAAATATCTCAAAGACACAAACAAACAAAAGCACCTTGCTGTATAGGGAGGGATACAAAGGGATGTATTTTTGCAAAGGAAGTGCATTTGTGTCTGTCTATTTATGCTGTCTGCGTAGTTCATAAAGTTGCCCTAGTCCATTTCCAATTTCACTGATTGCGCCGCTCCCGAGTTGTGAGCATGCGCACAACGGAGCTGACATGGTTTCCTTCACGCGCGCATGCGCGAGTCGGCCGGCCCTTCATTTGCATGGGGTCACGGCTCATTTCAATGTAACACGCCCACGTCCCTCCCAATTTGTATTACTCCTCCTTACGCCTCCGGAAAAAACCTTACGTTTGCGCAAGCTCTTGCGTAAAAGCTACGTGAATCGCCGGATTACGCGGCTAGATTGCGCAAGTCTAACGGAAAAGTGGTGCGCTACGCCGGAATGATAATGCGCCGATCTACGTGAATCTGCCCCAAAGTGCTTTTATAGGTGATTTCCCCTGCAGGCCAGCCCCCATGTTAAGGACCAAGCAAAATAGGTGAGTTGGAATCTCTGGTGCACAATGGCTTTATTCTTCTCATGTCTGGGTTATTAATATTCCTGGCTATGCTCTCTTCCTGAAAGACAGGGTAAAACAGAGGGGTGGTGGTATCTGTCTTTATGTGAGAAGTGATCTCAAAGTGAGTGTGAAAGAAGATATTTATTTGTAAAAAAAAATTGAAACCCATTTACCATTTTCTTTCCACATTTACAATCAAATGCCACTTTGTGTTAGTGTATCACATAAAATCCCAATAAAATACATTTACGGTTTTGGTTTATGACAAAATGTGGAAAGTTTTAAAGGGTATGAATACTTTTTCAAGGCACTGAAACAGACAGAACTCATTGACACAAAGTATCACTACAATATATGTTAAACAAAACAAATTAACAAAAAGTATTGCTACAATATATGTTAATATTAAGCCCATATCCAAATAAATAGCTACATTATCTAGTAGTAGTTTGCCACATTCAACTGGACTTGTTCTGTAATATTGAAGACTTTTGAATTTTACCAAAACACATTTAACCACTTTGCAACCGCCCTATGCCGAAAGTACGGCTACAGGGCGATTGCTTGATTCTAAGTGGCCGTTAATTAACGGCCTCTCAGAATCGCGCTCCCGCGCGCCTCCTGAGGCGCGCACACAGGAACATCCGTGACCGCCGGGTCCTCCGGACCCGGCGCATCACGGTAAATCGCCGCTGATAGCGGCGGTTTACCACGTGATCGCTCCGTCCAATGACGGAGCGATCACTTGTCAACAAAGCGGCGTCATGTGCTGACGCCGGTTCCTCCCTCCTCTCTCTGTACCGATCGGTACAGTGTGAGAGGAGAGGGGAGGGAGCGGATGGCAGCAACAGTGCTGCGGGCTGGATCTGTGACAAATGTAGTCACAGATCCATCCATCCCTCCCTCCCTGCTCAGCCATCCCTGCTGCAATACTCTGCAATACTGGGCAATAGTCACCTGGGCATACTCTGCAATACTCAGGCATACTCTGGCAATACTGTGGGCATACTCTGACAATACTCTGGGCATACTCTGGGCATACTCTGGGCATACTCTGCAATACCCTGGGCATACTCTGGCAATACTCTGGGCATACTCTGGGCATACTCTGGGCATACTCTGGGCATACTCTGCAATACCCTGGGCATACTCTGCAATACCCTGGGCATACTCTGGCAATACTCTGGGCATACTCTGGCAATACTCTGGGCATACTCTGGCAATACTCTGGGCATACTCTGGGCAATACTCTGGGCATACTCTGGGCAATAATCTGGGCATACTCTGGCAATACTCTGGGCATACTCTGGGCATACTCTGGGCATACTCCGGGCAATACTCTGGGCATACTCCGGCAATACTCTGGGCATACTCTGGCAATACTCTGGCAATACTCTGGCAATACTCTGGCAATACTCTGGGCATACTCCGCAATACTCTGGGCATACTCCGCAATACTCTGGGCATACTCTGGGCATACTCTGGCAATACTCTGGCAATACTCTGGGCATACTCTGGCAATACTCTGGGCATACTCTGGCAATACTCTGGGCAATACTCTGGCAATACTCTGGCAATACTCTGGGCATACTCCGCAATACTCTGGGCATACTCCGCAATACTCTGGGCATACTCTGGGCATACTCTGGCAATACTCTGGGCATACTCTGGGCATACTCTGGGCATACTCTGGGCATACTCTGGGCATACTCTGGGCATACTCCGCAATACTCTGGGCATACTCTGGCAATACTCTGGGCATACTCCGCAATACTCTGGGCATACTCCGCAATACTCTGGGCATACTCTGCCAATACTCTGGGCATACTCTGGCAATACTCTGGGCATACTCCGGGCAATACTCTGGGCATACTCCGGCAATACTCTGGGCATACTCTGGCAATACTCTGGCAATACTCTGGCAATACTCTGGGCATACTCCGCAATACTCTGGGCATACTCTGGCAATACTCTGGGCATACTCCGCAATACTCTGGGCATACTCCGCAATACTCTGGGCATACTCTGGGCATACTCTGGGCATACTCCGGGCAATACTCTGGGCAATACTCTGGGCAATACTCTGGGCAATACTCTGGGCATACTCCGCAATACTCTGGGCATACTTAGCAATACTCTGGGCATACAGCGCCCCTGTCCCCGCGAGCTCGCATGCAGAAGCGAACGCATACGCAAGTCCCGCCCACATATAAAAACGGTGTTCAAACCACACATGTGAGGTATCTTTATATCATGTTTTGGTGTTTTATGTAATTTTCTAGCAAATAAATGATGATTTTTACATGTAGGAGAGAAATGTCAGAATTGGCCTGGGTGCTCCCTGCATGTTGGGCCTCTGTATGTGGCCGCACTGTGTAAAAGTCTCACACATGGGGTATCGCCATACTCGGGAGGAATAGCAGAATGTGTTTTGGGGTGTAATTTGTGGTATGCATATGCTGTGTGTGAAAAAGAACCTAATAATATGAAAATTTGATGAAAAAAAAAAAATCTTGATTTTGCAAAGAATTGTGGGAAAAAATTACAACTTTAAAAAACTCACCAGGCCTCTTTCTAAATACCTTGGAATGTCTTCTTTCCAAAAAGGGGTCATTTGGGGGTATTTGTACTTTTCTAGGGTCCCAAGAAATGAGAGAGGCTGTCAGTACATCAGGTGTGATGAAATTGATCAATTTTCAGTAATTGGTACCATAGCTTGTAGACCCTATAACTTTCACCCAGACTAAATAATATCCAACATTTTTTTTTTTTTTACCAAAGATATGTAGCAGTATACATTTTAGGCCAAATTTGTGAAGAAAATTACTTTTTTGCAAAATGTTATAATAGAAATGAAGAAAAATTATTATTTTTTGCAAAATTTTGTTCTTTTTTCATTTATAGCAAAAAAAATAAAAACCGCAGAGGTGATGAAATACCACCAAAAGAAAGCTCTATTTGTGGGAAAAAAAGGACAAAAATTTCATTTGGTTATAGTGTTGTATGACTGAGTTATTGTCATTCAAACTGTGAGAGCACCGAAAGCTGAAAATTGGTCTGGTTATTAAGGGTGTTTAAGTGCCCAGTGGTCAAGTGGTTAAGTTCCTACAGTGCCAGGTACCCCAAAATGTATATTCAAAGCTTAAAACACCTTAATCCAATCATAGAATGTGTAAATGTTTATTGTTGGTGTCAGGAATAGGGATGAGCCGAACACCCCTGCGTTCGGGTTCGCACCAGAACCGTCGAACAGACCGACCGTTCGCGCAAACATTTAGAACCCCATTTAAGTCTATGGGACTCGGATGTTCAAATTCAAAAACACTAATTTTAAAGACCAGTATTCAAATTATTGTTGGAAAACATCTTTGAGAACCCGGGTCTTGCCCCAGGGAACATGTATCAATGGAAAAAAATGAAAAAACGGTCGTTTTTTCAGGAGCAGGACTCCTGAAAAAATGACCGTTTTTAAAACTTTTTTTTTCATTGATACATGTTCCCTGGGGCAAGACCCGGGTTCTCAAAGATGTTTTCACAGGCAAACTATAGACACCCAGCAGGTACAATATTTAACCACTTAAGGACCGCCTACTGCACATTTACGTCGGCAGAATGGCACGGCTGGGCACATCAACGTATATATACGTTGATTTTAGTACCCAGCCGTGGGTCACGGGCGCGCGCCCATGGCGCGCTCCCGTGACCCGGTCCGAAGCTCCAGGACCGGGACCGCGGGATTCGCGGACCCGATCGCCGATGCAGTGCGGCGATCCGTCCCTGGAGCTGAAGAACGGGGAGAGCCGTGTGTAAACACGACTTCCCCGTGCGTCTCTGTGGCCGCAGCATCGATCGCGTCATCCCTGTAATAGGGGGACGCGATCGATGATGTCACACCTACAGCCACACCCCCCTACAGTTGTAAACACACACACAGTCACAGCAAAAGTCACAGCGCCACCTGTGGTTAACTCCCAAACTGCAACTGTCATTTCCACAGTAAACAATACAATTTAAATGCATTTTTTGCTGTGAAAATGACAATTGTCCCAAAAATTTGTCAAAATTGTCCGAAGTGTCCGCCATATTGTCTGTCACGAAAAAAATCGCTGATTGCCGCTATTAGTAGTAAAAAAAAAAACTTTTATAAAAATGCAATAAAACTATCCCTTATTTTTGTAAACGCTATAAATTTCGCGAAAACCAACCGATAAACGCTTATTGCGATTTTTTTTACCAAAAATACGTAGAAGAATACGTATCGTCCTAAACTGAGGAAAAAAATGTTTTTTTTTATATATTTTTGGGGGATATTTATTATAGCAAAAAGTAAAAAATATTGCATTTTTTTTTTAAATTGTCGCTCTATTTTTGTTTATAGCGCAAAAAATAAAAGGTGATCAAATACCACCAATAGAAGTCTCTATTTGTGGGGAAAAAAGGACGCCAATTTTGTTTGGGAGCCACGTCACACGACCGCGCAATTGTCAGTTAAAACGACGCAGTGCCAAATTGCAAAAAGGGGCAAGGTCCTTTACCTGCATTTTGGTCCGGGTCTTAAGTGGTTAAAGGAATTTTTTTTATTTTTTTATTTTTTTAAGTTAAGCATCATTAAAATCACTGCTCCAGGAGCAGTGATTTTATTGATGCTTAAATAAAAAAAATAAAAAAATCCTTAAAATATTGTACCTGCTGGGTGTCTATACCTGTGATAACGTCTTTAAATAGCACAATCACCTGCCTGCCAGTAAATTAGGAAGAACTGATCTATCTAAGCTATACAGTGTATAAATATATGTACAACTCCTAGGGATGTATATATATCCTCTACACACTGTAAATTAAGCTAAACTGACTAGCCTGCCTGCTCTATCTAGCTATATAAAAAGACAATCTCTCTGTCTCTCTGACTGCTTTCATTAACAAGCCGGAACACACTACACGAGACCGCCCAGCAGGCGGCCTTATATAGTGTGGGGTGTGTGCTAAAGCTCTGAGCCATAATTGGCCAAAGCCACCCAGGCTTTGGCCAATTATGGCTCTTCGTTTCGCAGTGAATTATGGGCCGTTTTGCATCACTAGAATTTGGCGCGAACGACCGCTTTTGTTCGAATTTCGTCAAACGTACGAACAGACAATGAACACGAAGCTCATCCCTAGTCAGAAAGCCTGACAGGAAGAGATGCAGATGAGTTTGTACATCCACTCTATTTCCATTTATAAAAACAGGCTGCCAGAATTTCTTATGCCTATTCTGGGACAAAGTTATTTTTATACTCATTGGCCCAGATTCACAGAGAGTTGGGCGCACATTACGCCGCCTTAGCACAAACGCCGTACGCCATGCCGGCCCAGCACAGAGAGGCATGCACTGTATTCAGCAAGCTATTGCTCCCAACGTTGCGTCTGTGTGGCGTGTTTTTCAAAGGTGCAGACCGGCATAGGTGGAAGTGGGCGTGACCCAATGCAAATGATAGTCCGAGCATGATGCAGTGTTTTACGCCCAGCGTATCACGAACTGCGCATGGGCCGTGACGTAGCCATGATGTGAATGCATGAAACTGCACCCTTATGCGCATGCTCACAACCACGCCGGCACAACTGCCTAAGCTACGCCGGATCACCATGTACGCCGTGAACGTAATGTACGCCCAATACGCCGGCCCGTGTTCTGTGGGGCAGACCTTTGCATGTCTGTTGCATGTCTGTTGCTGGATTGCGCTTCATCTATGGGAAATAACTTTACACCGGACGTACAATTTACGCGCACCTTGCGCACCTCGCGCAGCATGCGTCGGGCGCACGTACGTTTGTGAATTACCGTATTTCCCTCATTTTCATGTTTAAATGCCTAATCAATGGGAGCAGCAACATGCGTCCAGACAAAAAGTTGTTAGGATCCCAGCGCTCACAGCACTCAATCTGTGCACAGGCACGTCAGAATCGCGTCATGGCGCGTGCCCGCGCATCTGGGGCGTGGTGCGGTGGCGCGGCGCGTGCACGAGTGCGCGGAGGTGCACGCCCCCTCCCGGGACCAATCAGAGACCTGACAGGCCTACTTAAACCAGCTCCTGTCTTTGCACAGGTTGCTGGTTTATCGTCAGCTCTGTGTAAAGTTTTGTCAGTTTGATTCGTACCCTTTGACCCGGATTTGCTTCCCGACTCAGCTCTCGCCTGGAAACCCGACCTCGGCTTGTTTTGGACTTTTGCTGCCTTCTTTAACCTTCTGACCTCGGACCGTGACCTGGATTTGCCTCTGTCTCCTGACCATGAACCTTGGCCTGCACCCTTGGACTTGTCTCTGCTTAAATCCTGAACCCGGACTTACTCTGTACCCCGGATCTGCTACCGTCCGACGCACACATACGCCAGTGCAAATTTACACTTACGGGTGCACATTTGCACTTACGTCGGCGAATCTGGGCTATAGACATCAACCTAGGTTTAGATCCAGCAACAAACATCAGCAGATTATATAGGTATGACATGATTACAGCAATTCATATAGTAAAATATACATCAATAATACACGTGAAACATAGTGTGCCAACATAAAAATATGGAAAGGAGATCTGAAAGTTTAAAAACTCACAATGATATTAAATGTTGATCCATAAGGGCAGAAATTGGTATAAAAACAAATATCTAAACATATGATTAAAACAGAAGAGTTGCATCCTATTTTGCTTGACACGTTTCGTGCAATTCACTCCACTTCCTCAGGAGCAGGTGCACTCTGCTTAGAAATCAGCTCCAAATGTTAACACGTGGTGCTGAGGACCAAGGGCTGTCTGGGAATGACCACATCATGAACTGAGGAAGTTGTACCCGTCAACGTCAGGTCTTTGTATAAGGACCATGGAGAAAGTGAAAGTCTCCAAAGTGAGATGATTGATGGCTGATCTAACATTCCACAAACGATTCTTACGTGGACTAGAATATCATACCAAGTGTGGTGCCAAGTGTCCATGAGAGAGGTGTCAAGCTTTTTTTCCAAATTGATTACCTTTTTTTGTTTATAGCACAACAAATAAAAACCGCAGAGGTGATCAAATACCACAAAAAGAGGAAAAAAAGGATTACTCAAAAAAACAAAGAATAACCGATGGTCGGACTTTGTAGGCAGAACAACAATAGAAATACCAAAAAATTATATTTATTACAAAAAAATACAAATAGAACAATACAGTGTTCAAAGATAAAAAAACATACAAGATATTAAATGTATGAGTTGTATCCCTTGTGCGTCTACGCGTTTCACCATGAGGCTTCTTCAGGACAAACAACAAGAGGAGACAGTGACAGAGAACAAATCTCACTATCTGAAATTAGATATATTGTTGTCCTGCCTACAAAGTCCAATTATTGGTTATTCTTTCTTTTTTGAGTAATCCTTTTTTTCCTCTCTCAGTTGCACGGATGTGGCATTGTGAGTGCTCCCCCTTCCCTTTATTACTATTCAAATACCACCAAAAGAAAGCTCTATTAGTGAGAAAAAAATAAGAATATTTTATTTGGGTACAGTGTCGCACGACCGCACAATTGTCAGTTAAAATAACACAGTGCCGTATCCCACAAAATGGCCTGGTCATGAAGGGCGGTGAATCTTCCAAAGGGTCAAGTGGTTAAAGGAGAAGGTTTGAACTTGAGTATTTGTCACTAAGCCCAAACAGCTGTGTAACGGGAATCTTTTACCCTTCTCTTTTTGGAAAAAAGTCACATCATCTTCACATGGCTAACCTGTAAAGAGGACAGAAAGTAACACTTTAGAAGACCTTATGTGTATGTATTTGGTAGCAGCACAAGCTTTCATAGTTGGGCGTTCCCTATATCAGCCATTCAGAATCCACGCTTTGTAAAGAGCAGTAGGGATGTGAAAATACCTATAGACGCCAATCATATTTCACCTTTCATAAATTCAGAACAGTCAGGGCAATGAAAGCTGGGAGCTGATTGGTTGATGTAGAATACTGCATTGTGCTTAATGCTCTAAAGCACATGTGTAAAACACAAGGCCCACCGGGCCATTTCATGTGGTCCTTCAAAAAGAGAATAGTAGCTGATAGAGTACCAACATCCCTGAATTGCATATATACTGTAAGGAAAAACCCTCAAAATTAGACTTTAACGGTACTGGGTCAGTGTTGTATCAAATGAATGAAAAATGTTTCTAAATAGTATACAATTTAACAAATCTGTATTAATACAAGTTGTATAAAACATTACAAAACATCATAAAAATTATGGAATAGTGTTCTGGACACTGTACTCAAGTTGGAATTGCCAAAAATAGAGCATGGAAAATTATGGACACCCAACGTGTTTCGAATTAGATTTTTTTCTTCAGGGGTGCATACACATTATAGAAAGGAAATTACTTTCTTGATAAGCTCTGAGCACATCTTGAATGAAGAACCAGAATTAAAATGTTGGTGGCATTTGTCCTCTAAATGTCAACAAAGGGCGACCAGACCAATGCCCAAACAGTGAGTAATTTAGGTAATTCACCACGGGCAAGTGGGAACATGTGCTAAAACAGGAAAGTCCATGCAGTGCCAACAGCTTTTGAATGTGCAGTCACCAAAGGTCATGAAAAATCATTTTACGTGGTGTATATGTAGTGTTTCACCACCTGTATATCTTTACTAAGCATGTGGACATCACTCATGACAATCCGTTTGATATCCGATTGGATCAATATGTGGATAAAAACATCAATAGAGAGCGAAAGCGGGTCTATCCCAAATACTGCATAAAGATGTGGTATTTAGTGTTGCTCACGAATATTCGCATTGCGAATATTCGCTACGAATATTGCATATTAGAGTATTCGCAAATAACTCGAATATCGCGGCGAATATTCGCTATTTCGAATATTCGTATTTTTCAAATTTCGCAATCAATTTCGCATTATTTTTTATATATATAAAAAATATATATATATAAAAAATATATATATAAAAAAAAAATAGCGAAATTTCGCATTTTTTTTATATATATATATAAAAAATATATATATAAAAAAAATATATATATATTAAAAAAAAATAGCGAAATTTCGCATTGGCGAAATTTCGCAATTTTTTTTTTTATAAAATATCACGAATATTCGATATTAACGAATATTCGCGAATATTCTTCGAAATATTCGCGAAATATCGCGAAATCGAATATGGCGTATTCCGCTCATCACTAGTGGTATTGGGATTAAGCTGTATGAATGGTCGCCAGGTCTGAGGACAAATGGGGTCCCATTCAGCGTGTAAGGCCTCATACACATGACCGAGGAACTTGTCGGGCGAAACACATCGTTTTCCTCGTCGAGTTCCTTGTTAGGCTTGTCGAGGAACTCGACATGCTTGCTTTGCGTACACACTGTCAAGACCAAATCTCCTCGTTCTTCTCCGTGACTTCAATACATACTACAGCAGGGGAAGTTCAATTCCACTGGCACAACCCTTGGGGCTGCTTTTGCTAATCTCATGTTACTGCGTGTTAGGAAAAAGTTTGGTAAGTGACATTTTCACTTTTCAGTCTGTTTTTTTTTCCATTACAAACGTTACTTTTACAGAAGGTTTGCAGGTTTCTTAGCATACACAGGAAACCAGCCCGACGAGGAACTCGATGAGCCAAATTCGACTCCCGTCGAGGAAAAAGAGAACGTGCTCTCTTTTTGGCTCGTCGAGTTTCTCGGCAGTTTCCTCGTCGAAAAATTTACACACGACCGGTTTCCTTGGCAAAACACGTCTCCCAACAAGTTTCTTGCTGGATTTTGCAGAGGAAACCGGTCGTGTGTACGCGGCCTCACACTACATATATGCCACTAAAATGATTTTTCATGACCTTTGGTGACTGCGCATTAAAAAGCTGTTGGCACTGCACGGATCGGGGGATTTGTAGTGGAGAAGAATCTGGGGTTTTTGGTAGATCATAAGCTCAAAAATAACATGCAATGCCAAGCTGCAGTTTCCAAAGCGAGCAAAGTCCTTTCTTGTATAAGAGAGGTATGGACTCCAGAGAGAGAGATATCATTTTGCCCCCCTATGTACAAATCATTAGTAAGACCTCATCTAATTTTTGGGCACGAGTTCTCAAAAAGAATATCGGGGAACTGGAGAAAGTGCAGAGAAGGGCAACCAAACTGATAAGAGGCATGGAGGAGCTCAGCTATGAGGAAAGATTAGAAGAACTAAATGTATTCACTCTTGAGAAGAGGAGAATAAGGGGAATATGATCCACATGTACAACTATATAAGGGGTCCATATAGTGAACTTGGTGTTGAGATATTCACTTTACGGTCAACACTGAGGACAAGAAGAAACGAGATTTCATCTACAAATACGGAAAGGTTTCTTCACAGTAAGAGCTGTGAGAATGTGGAACAGACTCCCTCCAGAGGTGGTTCTGGCCAGCTCAGTAAAGTGCTTTAAGAAAGGCCTGGATACTTTCCTAAATGTACATAATATAATTGAGTACTAAGATTTGTAGACAAAGTTGATCCAGGGAAAATCTGATTGCTTCATGGGGGATCAGGAAGGAATTTTTCCCCTGCTGTAGCAAATTGGATCATCGCTCTGCTGTTTTTTTTTTTGCCTTCCTCTGGATCAACTGTGGGTATGGAGTTGGGTGTATGGGATGTACTGTGTTTTTTATTTTGTTTGTTTATCTTTTTTATGGTTGAACTGGATGGACTTGTATCTTGTTTCAACCTGACTAACTATGTTACTATGTAACTTTTCTGTTTTAGCACATGTTCCCACTTGCCCCTGGTGAATGACCTGATCATAATTACTCGCTGTTTGGGCATTGGTCTGGACGCCCCTTGTTGACATTTAGAGGACAATTGCAACCAACATTTTAGTTCTGGTTATTCATTCAAGATGTGCTCATAGCTTATCAAGTACGTAATTTCCTGGAGCTGTGGTGGCTCAACGTGATTGGCACTGCGCTGACAAGCTGTTCACCTCTGCAGCCAAGGGTTCAGAACCCGGTCTCGGCTACATGTGAATTGAGTTTGGTGGTCTCAGCTGGGCTCCCGGTGGGTGTGCTATGCAAGGTACGCCTGTGCTTAGTACACCCACCCCCCCCCCCCACAAAAACCACCACACTTGCACGCACACAAAATTGGTTTAACTCACACGCACTTTGGCCATGTGGTCTCTAACATAAAAAGAGAGGCCAAGGACCTACGGGGCTGGCTGGGTGGGCTAGGCCCCCTCATAGGGGGAGTCCCTCTGCCCCGTTGGGGCCCCAGTTGGGCTCCCAAGAGGAGCAGGTAAGGCAGGGTGAGTGGGAGGCCCCCCCCTCACACCCGCCATTGCCACCAGGGGCATGGAGAAGGATGGCGATTGCCTCCGGGAGAGGGTCTGCCTACTCCCAACTCCTGCTCCTCTCTCGAGAGTTCACACGCAAAAATACACTTTAATTAAAAAAAGAAAAAGAAGAAAACCTAAATCGATGTTGGATGTTCAGCATTTTCCATCCTCTGTTTTTGGCAATTCCAAGTTGAGTATAGTTTCTGTAATTTTTAAGATGCATGTAATGTTTAGAAAACTTGTATCAAGAAAGATTTGTTAACTTTTATCCCTTATGCACACTGGACCTTTTTTGACGTAGCTAATGACTGAAAAATGTATCTACATAGTATAAGTATTTAGATACATTTATCAGTCATTAGATACAACACTGACCCAGTACTGTTAAAGTCCCATTTTGAGGGTTTTTCCTTATCTTTTATGTAGCCCTTGCACCTCAGCCACGGCACCCCTTGTCTCCGCCTCCCCTGGTCTCAGCATTCAGCAGATTCTGGCAGTCCAGTCCTCCTCTGGTCCTCCTCCAGACCCTGTGCTCTCTACTTCCCAGCTTCTTCCCAGCAGCAGCACAAGGTAAGGTGGTTGTACAGTGATGTAAGGGTGGGTGGGGATTGCTCTAAAGTATACCATCTGATTGCAGTCTTGTTTCATTTTACCAAAACTTTGTTATAGAAGAACAAACTTTAAAGGGGTTGTAAAGGAAAACCAATTGTTTTCATAATAAGCATGCTTTACCTGCAGACATTCCTCTTTTCACTTCCTCATTGTTCATTTTTGCTCAGAAGTTGCTCTATTTCTTCTCTGTTCTGTTCACTTCCTGCTTGTCTTATTGTTACTCACCACCGTGAAGGGAGGCTTTACTGCGGTGGTCAGTGATGTGCTCGCCCCCTCCTGGAACTACATCTGTGCGGCAGGATGCTCTTCAAGGAGGTGTGAATTACTGGGCTTGCTGCAATGCATACTGGGAAATGTAGTTCTTACATGAACGAGCGCCGCAAACCAGGAAGTGAATAAGAGAACAGAAACTGGAACGCCGGAGGTGATATAGATGAAGGAATTTAATAGGTATTTACTTGTTTTTTTAACAGAATCATTACACTATTCTGTCTGTCTACCTTGCAGACATTAATTTTAGGCAAAACATTTTTTTCCTTTACAACTCTTTTAACAATACATATCGTTTGTATCAAATCAGGCAGGTCCTTGCAACACAAAGCTGATGGTAGATCTAAAGGAGTTTGTACAATTAGATTGGATAGTATATGGCCAGTTTTAGAATGCCTACAATGTATGTTTAATAATATAAGGTTAATATTTTATTTGGGATTGTTTATCTGCTATTAATTGCTAAAAATTATTTTTATAAGTACTCACTTTATTCTGGTTTCCTCCTGTTCAGTAAACACAGTAGAGGCGGAGCTAATGATAGAATAATCAGAATGGGTATGTAGATATACAATTTTATCCAACAGGTTTGATCTGTAATAGGACAAAAAGATTCTCTGAAAGACGAGATTTGATATACATTTTACAAAAAAAACAAGGTAGACTTAAAGTGGACATTTGCCCATTAACCACTTAAGGACCGCTGCATTATGCACTATTTACGTCGGTAGAATGGCACGTCTGGGCACATGGACGTACAGGTAAGTCCCCTTTAAGATGCCCAACCATGGGTCGCCGCCGGTGGCGCGCTCGCAACCTGGTCCTGTCCTCCGTGACCGCGGCCATGGGACCCACGGACCCGATCGCCGCCGGTGTCCCGTGATCGGGTCACAGAGAGGAAAAACAGGGAGAAGTAAGTATAAACAAACCTTCCCCGTAATTCCTAGTGTGGCTGTCAGTGATCGTCTGTTCCCTGTGCTAGGGAACGACAATCAGTGATCTCACATGCACAGCCACGCCCCCTACAGTAAGAACACTCCCTTAGAACACACTTAACACCTACAGCGCCCCCTCCTGGTTAACCCCTTCACTTCCAATGACATTTTCACAGTAATCAGTGCATTTTTATTGCACTTTTCAATGTGAAAATGACAATGGTCCCAAAACTGTGTCAAAATTGTCTGATGTGTCCGCCATAATATCACAGTCATGAAAAAATCGCTGTTAGCCGCCATTAACCACTTCCCGCCCGGTCAATAGGAGATTGATGTCCGGGAAGTGGTTATGAAATCGTGACTGGACGTTCTCCAACTGCCTACACGATTTAATGCCGCGCACGCCCGTGGGGGCGCGCAGCGCGGCGATCGGTGATGCGGGGTGTCAGTCTGACACCCTGCACCTCCGATCTCGGTAACGAGTCTCCGGCGGAGGCTCGCTACCACGTGATCAGCCGCGTCCAATCACGGCTGATCACAATGTAAACAGGAAGAGCCGTCGACGGCTCTTCCTCACTTGCGTCTGACAGACGCGAGTGCAGGAGAGCCGATCGGCGGCTCTCCTGACAGGGGGGGTTTGCGCTGATTGTTTATCAGCGCAGCCCCCCCTCGAATGCCCACACTAGACCACCAGGGAGTGCCCACACTGGAAGGGCAAAAGTAAAATAAAATTTAAAAAAAGGGGCAAAAAAAAAGTCAGGATTTTTTTTAACCACTTGACTACTGGGCACTTAAACCCACTTAATAACCAGACCAATTTTCAGCTTTCGGTGCTCTCACATTTTGAATGACAATAACTCAGTCATACAACACTATAACCAAATGAAATTTTTGTCCTTTTTTTCCCACACATAGAGCTTTCTTTTGGTGGTATTTTATCACCTCTGCGGTTTTTATTTTTTTCACTATAAATGAAAAAAGAACGAAAATTTTGTAAAAAAATGAATTTTTCTTCATTTCTATTATAACATTTTGCAAAAAAGTAATTTTTCTTCATAAACTTGGCCTAAAATGTATACTGCTACATATCTTTGGTAACAAAACAAAAAAAATTTAGATATTATTTCGTCTGGGTGAAAGTTATAGGGTCTAAAAGCTATGGTACCAATTACTGAAAATTGATCAATTTGATCACATCTGATGTACTGACATCCTCTCTCATTTCTTGAGACCCTAACATGCCAGAAAAGTACAAATACCCCCCAAATGACCCCTTTTTGGAAAGAAGACATTCCAATGTATTTAGAAAGAGGCATTGTGAGTTTTTTGAAGTTGTAATTTTTCCCACAATTCTTTGCAAAATCAAGATTTTTTTCATTTTTATTTTCTTTCCACAAAATTTTCATATTAGCGGGTTATTTCTCACACACAGCATATGCATACCACAAATTACACCCCAAAACACATTCTGCTATTCCTCCCGAGTATGGCGATACCCCATGTGTGGGACTTTTTGACACAGCGTGGCCACATGGAATGGCGCCAAACTTTGCGACTTAAAAATCCCCATAGGCGACGCTTTAAATATTTTTACTGGTTACATCATTTTAGTTGGAGAAGAGGTCTAGGGCCAAAATTATTGCTCTCGCTCTAACGTTCGCAGCGATACCTCACATGTGTGGTTTGAACACCGTTTTCATATGTGGGCGGGACTTGCGTATGCATTCGCTTCTGCATGCAAGCTCACGGGGACAGGGGCGCTGTATGCCCAGAGTATTGCGGAGTATGCCCAGAGTATTGCAGAGTATGCCCAGAGTATTGCAGAGTATGCCCAGAGTATTGCAGAGTATGCCCAGAGTATTGCAGAGTATGCCCAGAGTATTGCAGAGTATGCCCAGAGTATTGCAGAGTATGCCCAGAGTATTGCAGAGTATGCCCAGAGTATTGCGGAGTATGCCCAGAGTATTGCGGAGTATTGCCCCCCATAGTATGCCCAGAGTATGCCCAGAGTATTGCGGAGTATGCCCAGAGTATTGCGGAGTATGCCCAGAGTATTGCGGAGTATGCCCAGAGTATGCCCAGAGTATTGCGGAGTATGCCCAGAGTATTGCAGAGTATGCCCAGAGTATTGCAGAGTATGCCCAGAGTATTGCAGAGTATGCCCAGAGTATTGCGGAGTATGCCCAGAGTATTGCGGAGTATGCCCAGAGTATTGCGGAGTATTGCCCCCCATAGTATGCCCAGAGTATGCCCAGAGTATTGCGGAGTATGTCCAGAGTATTGCGGAGTATGCCCAGAGTATTGCGGAGTATGCCCAGAGTATGCCCAGAGTATTGCGGAGTATGCCCAGAGTATTGCGGAGTATGCCCAGAGTATTGCGGAGTATGCCCAGAGTATGCCCAGAGTATTGCGGAGTATGCCCAGAGTATTGCGGAGTATGCCCAGAGTATTGCGGAGTATGCCCAGAGTATTGCGGAGTATGCCCAGAGTATTGCAGAGTATGCCCAGAGTATTGCGGAGTATGCCCAGAGTATTGCGGAGTATGCCCAGAGTATTGCAGAGTATGCCCAGAGTATTGCAGAGTATGCCCAGAGTATTGCGGAGTATGCCCAGAGTATTGCGGAGTATTGCCCCCCATAGTATGCCCAGAGTATTGCGGAGTATTGCCCCCCATAGTATGCCCAGAGTATTGCAGAGTGTTGCCCCCCAGAGTGTTGCCCCCCCCAGAGTATTGCCCCCCCCAGAGTATTGCCCCCCCCCCAGAGTATTGCCCAGCATTGCAGAGTATGTGCAGCAGGGATGGCTGAGCAGGGAGGGATGGATGGATGGATCTGTGACTACATTTGTCACAGATCCAGCCCGCAGCACTGGCGCTGCCATCCGCTCCCTCCCCTCTCCTCTCACACTGTACCGATCGGTACAGAGAGAGGAGGGAGGAACCGGCGTCATCAAATGACGCGGTCTGTTTACATCTGATCGCGCCGTCATTGGACGGCGCGATCACGTGGTAAACCGCCGCTATCAGCGGCGATTTACCGTGATCCGTGACCCGCCGGGTCCTCTGGACCCGGCGGTCACGGACATTCCCGTGTGCGCGCCCCAGGGGGCGCGCGGGAGCGCGACTCTGGAATCACGTTATATAACGTGATCCCAGAGTTAAGCAACCACCTTGCCGCCGTTATTTTTCGGCAGGTGGTTGCTAAGTGGTTAAATAAAAACATGCCAGTAAAAAAAAAGAAGGGTGCCAGTCAGTGCTCACACATGGGCACTGACTGGCAACATAGATTCATCAGTGCCAACCCTCAGTGTCCATCAGTGCCACCCCACAGTGTCTATCAGTGCCACCCCTCAGTGCCAATCCATGCCCAGTGCCCACCTATCAGTGCCCATCTGTGCCACCCATAAGTACCCATCAGTGCCACTCATAAGTGCCACCCATGAGTGCCCATCTGTGCCGCCTATGAGTGCCCAGTGCCGCCTATGAGTGCCCATCAGTGCCGCCTATGAGTGCCCATCAGTGCCGCCTATAAGTGCCCATCAGTGCCCCCTATGAGTGCCCAGCAGTGCCACCTATGAGTCCCCAGCAGTGCCGCATACCAGCGCCGCCTAACAGTACCCATCAGTGCCACCTCATCGGTGCCCATCAGTACTACTTCATTGGTGTCCATCAGTGCCACCTCATCAGTGCCCATCAGTGCCGCCATATCAGTGCCTGCAATTGAAAGAGAAAACGTACTTATTTACAAAAAGTTAACAGAAAGAAATAAAAATGTATTTATTTTTTCAAAATTTTTAGTCTTTTATTAGTTGTTGCACAAAAAATAAAAACTGCAGAGGTGATCAAATACCACCAAAAGAAAGCTCTATTTATGGGGAAAAAAGGACGCCAATTTTGTTTGGGTACAGTGTAGCATGACCCCCAATTGTCATTCAAAGTGCGACAGTGCTAAAAGCTGAAAATTGGCTTGGGCGGGAAGGTGCGTAAGTGCCTGGTATGGAAGTGGTTAAAAATGCCATAAAACCATCCACTATTTTGTAAACGCCAATCAATAAACGCTTATTGCGATTTTTTTTTTACCAAAAATATTTAGAATACGTATCGGCCTATATATATATATTTTTGGGGATATTTATTATAGCAAAAAGTAAAAAATATTGAATTTTTTTTTAAATTGTCGCTCTATTTTTGTTTATAGCCCAAAAAATAAAAAACGCAGAGGTGATCAAATACCACCAAAAGACGCCAATTGTGTTTGGGAGCCACGTCGCATGACCGCGCAATTGTCAGTTAAATCGACAAGGTGGCGAATCGCAAAAAGGGGCCTGGTCCTTTACCTGCATAATGGTCCGGAGCTTAACCCGTTAAAATAACCTTTTTCTAGCTTGTCTCAACTCCCACTTCACCAATGGGAGAACTTTTTTTTTAGAAAGGTTTCTTACCTTTTCTGTGCTGCCCCCAGGAACGTCTATCCTGCTTGCTTGCCTAAGCAAGAACAATGTTAGATCCCTGGGAATCCACATCACACACGTCTCAGGTGGGAGATTTACTGAAGTGCTGTAGGTCTCTGGGATTTGGCAGAAACCTACAGCACATCTGCATACACGCGGAATGAAATAGAGGACACAGCCATCCCCTACTAACAAATGACTATATTTCCAACTGGTTGCTAGGGCCAGCGTTGCCTGGCATCTTGCAACCAGTGACAATTTACTCTCAGACAGTGAAACCGGGAGCGAGGCCTGCGCCTAGTGCAGCACTGTTGTCCCCACCCACCTCGGCACTAGTGTTGAGCGGAATACGCCATATTCGATTTCGCGATATTGCGCGAATATATAGAAGAATATTCGCGAATATTCGTGATATTTTATCCAAAAAAATTTTTGCAAAATTTCGCTAATGCGAAAATGATTGCGAAATTCTCATAAACGGAGATCATTTCCTGTATTGCCAAAACTAATATGCACTAAACACTAAGGCCGCGTACACACCATCGGACATATCCGATGAAAACGGTCCGCGGACCATTTCCATCGGATATGTCCGATCGGGAGTTTGATCCGATGGCGTGTACACACCATCGGATCAAATTCCCCGCCGCCGGACGGCGTGGTGACGCGGTGGTGACGTTGACGCCGCCGCATCACCGCCACGTCACCGCACCAGGAAGTAAAACACTTCCGCGCATGCGCCGAATCCATTCGGCGGCGGCGCGGCGGCGGTGGGGGACGACATGTCTGCTGGTAAGTGTACTAACCAGCAGACATGTCGGGCGGACAGATTCCCACCGGATAGATTTCAAAGCATGCTTTGAAATCTGTCGGGTGGAGAAATCTGTCCGCTAGCCCATACACACGAGCGGAGATGTCTGCTGAAACGGTCCATCAGACCGTTTTCAGCGGACATATCCCCTCGTGTGTACGCGGCCTAACTCTACACTAACTCTACTTAAAAGAAAGGAGAATAAGGGGGCAAAAGAAGGGCGGAGAAGATAATCGCACAATATTCCTATTGCGCGATTATCTTCTCCGCCCTTCTTTTGCATCAGAGCCAATCAGAATAACTTGAATATTGGGCAAAAGGAATATCGCGCAATATTCCTTTTGCCGAATATTCGAGTTATTCTGATTGGCTCTGATGCAAAAGAAGGGCGGAGAAGATAATCGCGCAATATTCCGTTTGCCGAATATTCAAGTTATTCTGATTGGCTCTGATGCAAAAGAAGGGCCGAGTAGCTGATGCGATTCTTTTATGTTGCCGAAAATTCGCAATGCGATTTTTCGGCAACATAAAAGAATCGCATCAGCTACTCGGCCCAGGGTCTCTAATCATACCAGCAATGCTTTTAGACGTCGATGGAGATCACTAGGATGTGATCTGTTTTAAAAATAAATTTGAAAACATACGAATATTCGCCGCAATATTCGAGTTATTCGCGAATACTCGAATATGCAATATTCGTAGCGAATATTCGCAATGCGAATATTCGTGAGCAACACTTCTCGGCACCTCCTCCTTCTCCGGCACCTAGCGGCAAGCAGCAGGGACTGGTGTGATATTCACTCTCCTTCTACGCAAGTGGCTCATGCAGAGGGAGTGACAGCAGCACTGCTTCTTGTGGCAGGCTATGAGTGGCAAGCGGCACTGAATCTGGTGGCAAGTGGCACATTCATCTGACAAATAACCCGCCGCCAAATTCCCCATCGACCCCGAGGCTAAATTTCCCCCACCCTCTCATTTTTTGGGGGGGAAGGTGAGAGAGGGGGGTGTGTCCCTGAATGTCAATTTGGAAATGTGGTCACGCTAGCAGGGCATCACGCTGCTGATATCTACAAAGTTTCAGAATTCAAAAGGTTTGTGCACATACAGTTGTGCTAAAGGTATGTCCTAGATCCCAGGAACATTCAGAAGTTCTGCACGTGCCCAGAATATGTTATGATGATGGCAAAAAGGGTGAAATGAGAACATCCTGGGTGTGAAATTCATTCTTATTAGTTACATTAGATTGCATACTAAAATCTGGCTGTACAATCACATAAAAGCAGGGCTTTTTTTTCAGAGTAGGTCCCCCCTTCTGGATCACCCCTTGTGACCACTCCCCTACCCACTTCTGAAAACTGTCCATTGGTTCTACCCCAACCCACCTCGCAGTACAGTACTGCTCCTTTTAGAGAAAAAAGTATCATTTTGTGGTGCATGGATCATGGCAATCTGGTGACGTGGCCTGTAAAACCCGCCCCTTTTTTTGGGTGAATGGGTAGAGGTACAATGTACCACATACTCATTCACATAGGAGGGGTAGGATTGGGGGGCCCTCTTTCTTAAACTCCCACAACCACCTCCCAGGGTTGTTGGGAAGAGACCTTTGTCCCCATCAACATGGGGGGTTATTTATGAAAGGCAAATCCACTTTGCACTTAGAAGTGCAGTCGCTGTAAATCTGAGGGGTAGATCTGAGATGAAGTTCTGCTGACTTTATCATCCAATCATGTGCAAGCTAAAATTATGTTTTTTATTTTTCTTGCATGTCCCCCTCAGATCTACAGTGACTGCACTTCAAAGTGCACTTGTAGTGCAAAGTGGATTTTCCTTTAGTAACCCACCCGTCATGTTGAGGGCATAAAAAAAGGTGGGAACATATGGTAATTAGGAAGGTGCAACACCAGTAGAACTGTAGTTAAAGGATATTTCCGGTACAAAGAATTGTGAAGTTATTTACCGAAGAAATCTAACCTATTTTAACATATTCTGTAGTCTATTTAAACTACAAATATCAACAAAAACATTTACATTAATAAAAATAGCTTATATACGAATGGTGAAATTTTAAATAAAGTATTAAAAATGGGTGTTAAAGCGGAGGTTCACCCTAAATATAAGATCTCCCATGTGATCCAGCATACTGGCGTCAGCGCCAGTATGCTGTTTTTTTGTTTTTTTTTAATCGCACACTTACTGTATTATTGTGGAATTCCTTTTTTGTCCCCCGCGGTGGACGGCTGTAGTATAGCGCGTCACATCTTCCTAAAATACCCGATATGGACTCGGGTAATCTCGGCGAAAATGCGGCGCCTGCGCACAGACCTAGGAGCTGACTGCGCAGGCGCCGTATTTCTCCGTGTCCTATTTCGGAGGGCGTGACACGCCATAGCCGTAGGACTCGGAGAAATATGGCGCCTGCGCAGTCAGCTCCTAGGTCTGTGCGCAGGCGCCGCATTTTCGCCGAGATTACCCGAGTCCATATCGGGTATTTTAGGAAGATGTGACGCGCTATACTGGCGCCGTCCACCACGGGGGACAGAAAAGGAATTCCACTATAATACAGTAAGTGTGGGATTAAAAAAAAAAAACCCAGCATACTGGCGCTGACGCCAGTATGCTGGATCGCATGGGAGATCTTATATTTAGGGTGAAATACCGCTTTAATCCTTTAAAAACCCTGAACTCTACCTATTAGGCCGTGTACACACGGCAGAGATCCTCGACGGGCAGAACACATCGTTCCGCCCGTCGAGGTTCTCTGCCGGCCGTCGAAATCGGCGACCCGTCCGTCGGGAATGGCAACCAGCCATTCATCCAGGCGGGCCGTCGAGGAAATAGAGAGCGTGCTCTCTATTTCTGCTCGACGGGCTTCCCGACGGGAAGCTCGCCGAGACCGTACACACGGCCGAGGTCCTCGCTGGAATGCACATTCCAGCGAGGTTCTGGCTGGTTTCCAGCGAGAACCTCGGTCGTGTGTACACGGCCTTATTGTTGTTTTTTCACCATAATCCCGGCAGATCTTCTGCACAGAGACATTTTTACAATCAACTGGTTTCTGTACAATACACATTGGCCCGGATTCACATACATCGGCGCATATATATGCCGCCGTAGCGTATGTCTTTTACGCTACGCCGGCGCAGCGCGTAGAGGAAAGCATGGAATTCACAAAGCAAATGCTCACAACTCTGCACCGGCGTAGTGTATATTCTTTGGCATAAGTGGAAGTGGGCTGGAAGTGGGCGTGATCCATGGTAATGAAGCGTGACCCCATGCAAATGATGTGCCGAGTGAACTGTGCATGTGTCGTGTCGTGGCCGCATCCCAGTGCACATGCTCACAATCACGTTGGAACAACTGCCTAAGATACGTCGAATCACTGCCTACGGTGTGAACGTAACTTACGCCCAGCCCTATTCACATACTACGTAAACTACGTAAAATTCGATGGCATTCGTTCCCTGGTCCATACCTTTGTATGAGTTGTGCCTCCTATATGGGGAATAACTTTACGCCGGATGTACGACTTACGCAAACCGCGATTATTATGCGCCGGGCGCAAGTACGTTCGTGAATCGACGTATCTCCCTCATTTCCATATTTAAATAGGAAAATCAATGAGAGCGCCAGATGCGTCCAACGTAACTATGCGCCCATGATACGCCGGCGTAGGCAAGTTACGCCGGTGGACTGAAGCCTGTTTTTAGGCGTATCTTAGTTCACGCACAGATACGACGGCGCATATTTACACTTACGTGGCGTATCTCGAGATACGTCGGCGTAAATTCTTTGTGAATCCGGGCTTTAATCTCCATATCCCAGGACTTGGGCTGCAGTGACATTTTTATTGTGTCTCCAGTGTTTATATTCAGCATTGTAGAAGAAGCATGAAAACATTTACATATATATATATAAATGTGGAAATTACACAAATGCATTTTTAAAGAAAGCTGTAAAAAATGGTATTATAAAGGACAGGAGGCAACCCTACACTGTACATGTGGTCTTAAACTTTTGAATGACACTGTAATTATCCTTTAAAAATCCTTAATGGTCTTGTACCTTCTATACCCGTTGGCATTATTTTATTTCTACCATAATCCCGGCAGATCTTCTGCACAGAGACGTTCTTCCGGTCAACAGGATTCTGTACTATACACATAATCTCCATATCCCAGGACTTGGGCTGCAGTGATATTTGTATTGTGTCTCCAGTGTTATTATTCGGCATTGTAGAAGAGTTTCCATGTTTGTTGTTCCAGATATAGGACAGAGCTGATGTGTTTGTTGAGGTGGAACATCGAAGAGTCACATTACACCATTCACCATCGTTCTTCATATCTGCACCTTCTATGGTTGGAACAGGAACATAGTCTATAGGGAAGAACACACTTATGTTATGCATGTTTGTATGCTTAGCAAACAATTTAAGAAATAAAGTAGTATGGTGAATCATTGAATAAATCCTGCAGCAAAAATGACGAAAAAAATTGTGCCCCCCTCTGGTAGAGCAGTTTATATTCAACAATTGCCAGTGACACCTGGAAGATGTTGGTGGGAGGCACTGGATCTCAAATTGAGTTAGTTCCTTGGCTAATAGTAATTAGTCTGGGCTTGTTCTGCAATGTTGAAGACATTTCTTGGCTTACCAAACCACTTATTCAGTTTTGTGTATTAGTAATGTATCCCTGGCATTCATTAGAAATTAAGAAGCTTCTTGGAGAAGTGTCTTCAACATTACAGAAGAAGTTAAAGTGGATGTAAACCCCCCCCCCCCCAAAAAAAATGATGTCACAATGTAGAGTATAAGATGTCCTATCATCTGTGCCCAGTCTTGTCACACAGAGTTAATCCAGATCTGAGAAATCCTCTTTTAATGTTCAGTGCAAATTAACAGGATTCCAGATAAAAACTTGCCAAATTCCAAAGTCCGTTTCTCTGTTATTGCTTTCAGGGACAGGTTATTTACATATCTAACTTGGACATGTTTATCATAACAAGAGGTGATCCAAAGTTCATTGTATATTACTAGGATGTGTTATGATGTTATATCACCTCATGTTATGATAAACAAAACATAACATATGATAAACATGTCCAAGCTAGATATGTTAATAACCTCTCACTCAAAGCAAGAAGAGAGAAAACTGACTTTTTATTTAGGCAGGGTTTTATCTGGAAGGCTGTTCATTTTCACTGATCATTAAAAGAGGATTTCTCAGATCTGGATTAACTCTGTGCGGCAAGACTGGGCACAGATGATAGGAAATATTATACTCTACATTGTTTACATCCACTTTAAGTTGAATGTTTGAATGGAATGCTTTCCAGTGCTGATGCTTAAATACCCATTTGGATCAGAGGACACATCCAGCATTGTTTCATTGAGCCTTGGAAGTACTGGCAAAGGCTCTGTGAGCACAATTGGAAGTACTGGCAGAAGTTCTAAGAGCATCATTGGAAGTACCGGCAGAGGTTCTGTGAGCACCATTGGAAGTACTGGCAGAAGTTATAAGAGCATCATTGGAAGTACTGGCAGAGGTTCTAAGAACTTCATTGGAAATACTGGCAGAGGTTCTGTGAGCACCATTGGAAGTACTGGCAGAAGTCCTACGAGCATCATTGTAAGTTCTGGCAGAGGTTCTAAGAACATCATTGGAAGTACTGGCATAGGTTCTGTGAGCACCATTGAAAGTACTGGCAGAAGTTCTGGGACATTTCGCAGTGGATATTTAATTTTCTATTTCTGACATACACTTACTCACAAATGATGACTGCTGCTAGCTCCAGAGCACTCTGCACTAATTCACTGAACTTCTGGGTAGAGAAGCGAGCACATTTAGCATTTCAAAAGGGTACCAGTCATTTGGACAGTTCAAGCTTATGCTGCTGTTCATTGAGCTGCCTGCAGAGGGAAGGCATAGGAGCAGAGAAGTGGCTTGCCACCATAGGCTTCTCATACTATTAACTGTGTTGACACATGAACTTGGCTGAAGTCTCAGATGGAAGCACATCCTGGGATCCAGCAAGAGGATGGTTCCACCCTAAAGCTGGCCATACACTAGTAGAATTTCATTATATATTTTTTTTAGCAGACACCCTAGAGAATAAAATAGCGGTCATTGCAACTTTTTTTTCTCGCACAGTATTTGCGCAATAATTTTTCAAATGCCCATTTTTTGGGGTAAAAAAAAACGGTTTCATGAATTAAAGAATAACAAAACAGTAAAGTTAGCCCAATTTTCTTGTATAATGTGAAAGATGATGCTACGCTGAGTAAATAGATACCTAACATGTCACGCTTTAAAATTACGCACACTCATGGAATGGCGCCAAACTTCGGTACTTAAAAACCTCCATAGGCGACGCTTTTTACAGGTTACTATTTTCCAGTTACAGAGGAGGTCTAGTGCTAGAATTTTTGCACACGCTCTAACACACGTGGCGATACCTCACATGTGTGGTTTGTATGGTGTTTACTTTTGT
Source organism: Rana kukunoris (assembly GCA_029574335.1). Taxonomy (NCBI): domain Eukaryota; kingdom Metazoa; phylum Chordata; class Amphibia; order Anura; family Ranidae; genus Rana; species Rana kukunoris. The sequence continues at coordinate 24,457,696 of CM056059.1, forward strand.
GGGCGGGACTTCCATGCCTGAGGGCGAGCTATCGGGGACAGGGGTGTTTAATAAATATATATATATATTTTTTTATTTTACTTAATTTTTTTTATTTTTACAGTTTTTTTTATCACTTTTATTCCTGTTACAAGGAATGTAAACATCCCTTGTAATAGGAATCACTGTGACAGATCCTCTTTATGCAGGCTTAAAAGCATGAGATCGTTAAAAAAAATATTCACTGATCTCATGCCAACAGCCGCGAATGCAGCTTTGTTTACTTCCAGGTACCCGGGCATGGCGTCACAACGTCGCGCCCGGGCCTCCCACGGTCATAGAGATGTCGTGAGCCGGCGCCGGACAATTAATTCTCCAGGCCCCCAAAGGCATGTGAGAGCCCGGAAAAGCACCGGATGGAGGTGGAACTGCCGCTATGATCGTTCTTATCATGCACAGAATCACAGAGAGTTCTGGGAGACTGGGCCACAGTGCTGTTTCTCGGAAGTTTGGTCCCCTCCTCCTTCCTCCATTGGTGGACCAATTAGAAAGCTCAGCGTGCTTCACGCATGCGGAGTAGGGGTTCCCTTAACAGGAATGGCGGCGGCAGCACTCAGAGATTGGCTGGGCTCCCTGGACAGGTAAGCGTCCATACATTAAAAGTTAACAGCTAATGTATTTGTAGCTGCTAACTTAATTTTTCATGAGGGGGGCTCAAGACAGCCCAGAGCTGCACCGTTATGGTGAGGTTCCAGAACCCAGTCAGCTGGCTGATGTTTGGGCTGTGTGGACATGTGATGTGACCTGCAGGAATTTCTTTTCAACTGAAGGCTGGTATACATAGGCTGCTAAGTCTCACATAGGCTGAATATTGGTCGGTATAAGCTGGTTCCATACCTACCAACTTCTATCAAACTGGCATGCTGGAAAAGCAGCAGTTGATCGACATTTGATCAGCACTGGGAGCCAATGGCTGTGAGCACTGACCGGGGTATTTTGGCAGGGGGAGTGGCCCCCAAATAGCTCAGTGGGGGGGGGGGGTTGCTGTACTAACATTGCATAGTTAATACAGGAAACTCCTCGCAAGCTCTTCAGGTTTTTATCGCTCTGCGTGCTGGGTTGAATGAAAAAAAAAAACTGCCTGTGTGTACCAGGCATGCGTTTTAAAATGATGTTTGTAATTATAAACTGATATCTGACAAATTCCTGTGCACTAATGCCGCGTACACAAGACCGTTATTCATGTCATGGAAAAAATTCCGCTCGAGCCTGCCTTGCATACATTAGGCGGCGTACACACGACCGAGGTTCTCGCTGGAAACCAGCGAGAACCTCGCTGGAAGCTGCATTCCAGCGAGGACCTCGGCCGTGTGTACGCTCTCGGCGAGCATCCCGTCGGGAATCCCGTCGAGCAGAAATAGAGAGCATGTTCTCTATTTGCTCGACGGCCCGCCTGGATGAATGGCTGGTTGCCATTCCCGACGGGCGGGTCGCCGATTTCGACGGCCGGCAGAGAACCTCGACGGGCGGAACGATGTGTTCTGCCCGTCGAGGTTCTCTGCCGTGTGTACACGGCCTAAGATCGTGATAAAAAATGCTCGAGCAAAGCACGGTGACGTACAACACATACGATGGCACTATAAAGGGGAAGTTCCATTAGAATGGCGCCACCCTTTGGGCTGATTATGCAAATTTTCCTTTCTTATAGCTTGCTTCTGAGAATGCACGTTTTTTTCCCCGTCCTTAAAGCCTACACACGACCATTTTTTCACGACCAAAAAAAATAGAGCAGGTTCCAAATTTTTTAATGTCCATTTTTCTCGTCAAGAAAAATGCTCCGGAGTCTACATACTACTGTTTTCCACGACCAATTTAAAAAGTGGCATTTTTCTCGTCATGAAAAATTGTCGTGTGTACGCGGCATGATAAAGATCTGAGATATTTTTGCTCATAAAAAGGCACAATAACAATGATCACTGTCAGTAGACATCCTGAAACTTTGTAACACTTGGCTTAGCCCTGTTATGAAAAAAAAAACAAACAGCTTATTAAATTCTACCCTTTTATATTATTTGTGACCAAGCAGGAAATCATCAGATTAAACTGATCATGCTGAATTGGTCTAAAGACTTTGGTAAACATGGGGTTAAGTTTATGTATACAAAGCGCAGAGATATCACTACATACCATACACAGTGAGGTTGTAGATTTTCTGATCTTTACTTTCGTCAGTAAAAGTTATAGTTCCAGCATACAGCCCACTGTCCTTCAGTCTCAGCTCTCCAATCCTCAGTGATCTTCCATTATCCATGGTCTCCAGTCTTCCTTTAAATGTATCTTCAATTACAGTAAGCTGATTATTTATATAAGATGCCATTATGTGGGTTTGGAAGTTCCAGTAGACATGTTTTACAAAACGTGATGAATCCACAGAAGGTGACAGGAGGATGAATTTGTTTACAAGGCCATTCACTCCGATAGGGACATCTCCTCCTGTAAAGACAAAAAGGTTAGAGGTTTATGGGTGAGCATTTTATCCTTGACCTTAGGTGGCAGATACTAATGCCGCGTACACACGGTCGTTTTTTGCGATGAAAAAAAACGACGTTTTTTAAAACGTCATTTAAATTGATCGTGTGTGGGCAAAACGTCGTTTTTTGTCTTAAAAAAAACGACCAAAAAAAAATTCCAACATGCTTGAATTTTTTGTGTCGTTTTTTAAAACGTCGTTTTTTGTTTCACAAAAAGTCACCGTGTGTAGCAAAAACGTCTTTCAAAGCGACGTTTTTCAACCCGCGCATGCCCAGAAGCTAGTTATGAAGCGAGCTTCAATGGAAAAGAGTGGTGAACGTAACCTCGCTTTTTGTGAAAAAACGATGGTGTGTATGCAAAATTGTCTTTGAAAAGTGACGTTTCAAAAACGTCGTTTTTTACTTCACAGAAAACGTCGTTTTTTTTCATCGCAAAAAACGACCGTGTGTACACGGCATAACGGTATCACCCAGGGCCGCCATCAGGGGGAGTACAGGCATTACGTAGCGGTGAGTCTGTAAAAGCACCGGAGGGTGGCAGGAGGGGGGGGGGACGTATTGCGGAGTATTGCAGGGTATTGGAGTATTGCAGAGTACTGTGCAGGGATAAAAAAAAATTATTTCAGTCTTCTCAGCCTAGAGGTGAGATGTGGGGTCTTATTGACCCCATATCTCACTGTAGAGAGGACCTGTCATGCTATATTCCTATTACAAGGGATGTTTACATTCCTTATAATAGGAATAAAAGTGATCAAAAAAATTATTTTTTGGGGGAAAAAGGTGTCAAAATCAAGTAAATAAATAAAGTAAAATGAACAATAAATAAAAAAATTTTTAAAGCCCCCCTGTCCCATTGTGCTCGCGTGCAGAAGCAAACGCACACGTAAGTCTTGCCCACATATGAAAACGGTGTTCAAACCACACATGTGAGGTATCGCTTTGAACGTAATGCCGCGTACACGCGATCACTTTATGTGATGAACAAAAATGACATTTTTAAAAACATCAATTTCATTGACCGTGTGTAGGGGAAAACGTTGTTTTATGTCTTGTAAAAAACGACAAAAAAAAAATTGAAGCATGCTTCAATTTTATGTGTCGTTTTTCAAAACGTCGTTTTTTGTTTCACAAAAAGTCACTGTGTGTAGCAAAAAAACGTTGTAGAAAACGACGTTTTTCAACCCGCGCATGCCCAGAAGTTAGTTATGAAGAGAGCTTCAATGGAAAAGAGTGGTGAACGTAACCTCGCTTTGCTAGAGCATTGTGAAAAAAACGATGGTGTGTAGGCAACATCGTCTTTGAAAATTGAAGTTTCAAAAATGTTGTTTTTTACTTCACAGAAAACGTTGTTTTTTTCCATCGCATAAAGTGATCGTGTGTACGCGGCATTAGAGTGAGAGCAATAAGTTTGGCCCTAGACCTCTTCTCCAACTAAAAACATGTGACCAATAAAAATAATTAAAGCGTCGCCTATGGGGATTTTTAAGCAACGAAGTTTGGCGCCATTTCACGAGTGTGTGCAATTTTGAAGGGTGACATGTTTGGTATCTATTTACTCAGCGTAACTTCATCTTTCATATTATGCAAAAACATTGGACTAACTTTACTGTTTTTTTTTGTATTTTTTTAAGCACAAAACTGTTTTTTTTTTTTTTTAAACACGCGTTCATAAAATTACTGCGAAAATACTGTGCAAGATAAAAAGTTGTAATTGTATTCGCTAGGGCAGGGGTGTGAAACTCAATTTCATTGTGGGCCGCATCAGCATTATGATTGCCCTCAAAAGGGCCGGTTGTATCTGTAGGTTAGATGTCCAGAGCATCCCCTCTCATTACATTGGATGTTAAGAGCCCCCCCACCATCAGACGTCGAGTCCCCCACTCTCCCTTACATCACAGTGTACCCCCCTTTCCTTAAGCTGCTGCTGGGAAGAAGCTGGATACATAGCTTGAAAGCAGAAAGTAAGGGTCTTGAGGAGGGTGAGGGCCACATGAAATGGCTTGGAGGGCCGGATTCAGCCCACGGGCCTTGTGTTAGACACCCCTGCTTTAGGGTCTTTGCTAAAGAAGCATATATAATGTTTTGGGTTTCTATGTAATTTCCTAGCAAATAAATGATGATTTTTCCATGTAGGAGAGAAATGTCAGAATTGGTCTGGGTGTTCCGGAACGCCTGATGGTGCTCCCTGCATGTTGGGCCTCTGTATGTTTCTACGCTGTGTAAAAGTCTCACACATGGGGTATCGCCATACTTGGGAGGAATAGCAGAATGTGTTTTGGGGTGTAATTTGTGGTATGCATATGCTGTGTGTGAGAAATAACCCGCTAATATGACAGAAACAAGATTTTATATTTTTTTTTTTACAGAATTTTCAGTCTTTTTTCTTTTATAGTGCAAAAATAAAAAACTTGAGGTGACCAAATACCACCAAAAGTACAATGTTGTATGACTGAGTAATTGTCATTCCAATTGTGAGAGCACCGAAAGCTGAAAATTGATCTGGTTAGGAAGGTGGTTTAAGTGGCCAGTGGTCAAGTGGTTAAACAGTTTTCTGTAGATCTCGGGGTTCTCTTTTTTCCAACGAACATATGTCCAGCATCTGCAACGACTCCCATACTAAGTTTGGGAACCATGGCTGTCATATGCTTTTCCCACTCTTCCCCCAGCCAGTTTAGGTCAATGCTCCACAGTGACGGCCCTAACCAAAGGGTCACTAAAGGAACAAACAAATGGGCTGAAATGACTGTTTACAGGGTATAGAGACATAAAAGTTAACTGATTCCTTTTAAAAATGATTAAAAATAGATAAAAATCAATCATATAATCAACCTACAGTTCTAGTTTCGTTTTTGCTGTTATTTCCTGCCTCTCTGATGTACAGAGCCAGAGAGCCAATAAAGGGCAGTGATGGTTTGTCTAAAACCCATCAGCACCAATCTAGTTTCAGTTTACACACAGTAATCACACCTCCTTGATTAGTGACCACAGTGAGAAAGCTCCCAGCACTGTGGTTATCAGAAAACAGACAACCAGGAAGTGTGGAGATCAGAGCAGGATTACAGCAACATCAAAGCAAAAATGAACAATGAGGACATGAAAACAGCACTGCAGTAAGGTAAAGGAAGCTATTTAGCTGAAAAAAAATTCCTTTAGTGACCCTCTCTGTTCCTCCTTCTTCCTTGCTTCCCTTAGCCTTTCTTGGCTCCTTTCCTGTCAGGTACACACTCCCTCTTTTTTTAGCACCACCTTTCTGCTTCACTTTCTCCTGAGTTCCAGTTTGCCTCTCTCCTCAGACCTGTATAAGCTGTATATGGCACCACTGTATGGGTATTGGTGGGGCCAGGGGATGCCCCATTGGTTTGGGGAACCTTCCCAGGACAACTTTGCCCCTGGCGTCCTTATGAAACAGGCCTATTTTCTATTGCTGTGTTATTTCTCGTTTTCACCTTTATGTTTACATCTTTTGGCTGCTTTTTTAGCTAACTTGTGTGATAACTCTCAATGCTAGACCCTGCTTGGGTTAACTCAAATAAAATTATTGAAACAGAAAACAGAGTTCCAGACAAAAAGCCTTATATGCCCTTAACCACTTCCCATCCCTTCCCATGTACAGATGACATCCGCAGGAGGGATCACCCATCATGGGCGGGCGTCATATGACGTTCTGTGCTTCCTGGCCGTCTAGGGGACGCTCCCCTAGTGTTAACCCCATCCCTGCCAGTCACATTTAAGCCTTGTACACACGGTCGGACATCCAACAAACTTTCCCTTGGATTTTTGTCCGAAGAGAGTTGTCCGGTCACACCCATAGCATACACACGCTCAGACTTTTCTTTAAACTTTTCTATAACTTTCCCATCATCACATGGTTTTTCTGCTCTTTTCTGCTCTTTACCGCCAGCCTTTGGTTAAAGAGGAGTTCCACCCAAAAATGGAACTTCCTCTTAATCCACTCCTCACCCCCATACATGCCACATTTGGCATGTAATTTTTTTGGGGGGGGAGTGGGGGCTTCAGTAGGAGTGGGACTTCCTGTCCCACTTCCTGCTTCCGCCGAGGGGCTGATAAGGCGAGAGGCGTAATCGCCTTATTTCAGCCCCTCCCTGTAGGCGATGGCCTAGGACACTGACAGGTCCTAGGCAATCGCCTGTCCAATCAGCGACGAGCCGCGCCGCGCGCATGCGCAGTGCGGCTCGCGCATGCACAGTGGGTGCCCGGCCGTGAAGCCGAAGGCTGTCACGGCTGGGTGCCCACAGTCGGGATGGAGACGCCGACTGGGGAGGGGGGGAGAGGAGCGGAGCCCCGGTCGGCGCATCGCTGGAACGCAGGAGCAGGTAAGTGAGTGTTTATTAAAAGCCAGCAGCTACACTTTTTGTAGCTGCTGACTTTTAATAAACACATTTTTTGGCTGGAACACCCCTTTAACTTCTGCTATTGTTGGTTGATTTTAACATTGGTTCTGAGCATGCGTATTTGTACTTTGTACAAAAGTCTGATGGTTTGCTGTACACACGGTCGTACAAGGCACCATCAGACTTTTGTTGCCGAAAAGTTTGTCCGTTTGCAGACCAAACTTTTTGTCCGATAAAACCCGAAAAAGTTGGTCAGATGGAGCGTACACACGATCCGACAAATTTGAAAACTTGCAGATTTTGAAGTTTGTTGGCAAAAAGTCCAACCGTGTGTACGGGTCTTTACACAGTAATCAGTGCATTTTTATAGCACTGATCTCTGTATAAATGTGAATGGTCCAAAAAATGTGTCAAAAGTGTCCAATATGTCCGTCGCAATGTCACAATAAAAAAATCACAAATCGCTGCCATTACTAGTAAAAAAAAAAAAATCCCATTATTCTATCCCCTATTTTCTAGATATATAACTTAGGTCGCGTACACACGATCGGTCCAACCCGATGAGAATGGTCCGACGGACCATTTTCATCGGGTCACCGTTGAAGTGGCCTGATGGTCTGATGTGCGTACACATCATCAATTCAAAAAGTATCGTGTCAGAACGCGGTGACGTAAAACACAAAGACGTGCTGAAAAAACGAAGTTCAATGCTTCCAAGCATGCGTCGACTTGATTCTGAGCATGCAGGGGTTTTTGAACCGATGCGTTTGCGTACTAACCATCGGTTTTGGTCTGATGGTCAGGCTTCCATCAGTCCGATTTTAAAGCAAGTTTTAAAACTTTGGTCCGAAGGACGACAGACCGATGGCCCATACACACGGTCGGTTTGGAACAATGAAACTGGACTTCAGTCCATTCTCATCGGGTTGGACTGATCGTGTGTACGCGGCCTTACATTCACAGACATGGCTAGGCGTGATGGGAATTGTGGTTCCTGAACAACTGGAGGGCCATAGTTTGAAGACCCCTGCTATAACTTTTGTGCAAACCAATCAATATACGCCTATTGCAATTTTTTTTTTAACCAAAAATATATAGAAGAATACATATCGGCCTAAACTGAAGAACATTTTTTATTTTTTATTATTGTGATATTTATTATAGCAAAAAATAAAAAATATTGTGTTTTTTTCAAAAATGTCGCAAATAATAAAACTAGTGCCAAAAATAAAAACCGTAGAGGTGATTAAATGCCACCAAAAGAAAGCTATATTTGTGGGAAAAAAATACATAAAAATTTAATTTCGATACAGTGTTGCATGATTGTCATTTAAAGTGCGACAGCGCTGAAAACGAAACATCGGTCTGGGCAGGAAGGGAGTGGAAATGCCCTGTATTGAAGTGGTTAAAAAAAGTAAAAATTATTTAGTCTAGGTTCACACATGGGGATCAGGGAACAGATGTAATTCCTGTACTTGCAGACACCTACGGCCAAAACACACTGCTCTTTAGCAAATGTGAAGGGCTGCCATTAATTCTTAATGGCACCCCCATGCACACTGCAGCGCATGTTGCCTGAAGCGCAGTGTGTTTTTGGGTACAGGAAACCACACTATGTAGTTCTGTGTGGATGCCCTGTGGGTGCAATTTAGAAAAAGGGTTGGGCATTTTTTTCTCACGTCTCCAGCATGTACAGCAGCCCATTCAAATAAATGGGCTGCTGTGCCCGCGCACACGCACCCGCACACGCACAGAGACACAAATTCTGAATGTGAATCTAGCCTTAGGTAGCTAAATTTGTTGCAGGATTGTCAAGTTAATGCATACTGACGCTACTGAATTCAGCCTGGACATCTAGGCTTCTGGGCATGTGAGGGTACATGGTTATTGGAATGGAAGTAAACTCCCTTGGTTGTTTTTTACCTATAGGTAAGTGTGACAAATCCTCGCCCTCAACAGGACTAGGTCCGCCGTCAATGCTTCCTCTGTCCAGAACCAGCACTATTCAAGCCTTTTTAGCCCACCCAGTCACCAGCCATATTTCAGTGTTGGGTGAAAACCAGCAGACTCCTTATTCAAGCACATGGTACAACAGATATATAACTCAGAGTCACTTCCCCCCACCCTTGGATTCAGGGCGGGTTAAACTGTCCAATGACAATAGACACATAGGTCAGGTGTTTTCAACTTCTCATCAGTAAACAGTCTTATCAGCAGGGGGGCTGCTGGAGGAGTCTCCCTCCCTCTTTCTTCACAGCAAACTAGGGTGACCACATTTTCCGGATTGCCCATTTTGCAGGTCTGTCCCGGGCACCTTCATTCCAGGACAATACAGTGTCCCGGAATGAAACTGACTCAGGCCAATCTGATGCCCCCAAAAAAGGCCGCCACATCACTGCTTTACTTACTGACAGTACTTGTCCTGGCCGGGAATGCCTGGAGGAGCACAGTCCCCATCCCCTGCTTGTGATTGGAGAAATCATAAATCCTGCCTCTTGTGTCCAATCACTGTGCTGTGATTAGTTACAGCACAATCTGATTTTTGGGAAGAGGGGTGTCCTTAATGGTAGTTTGGAAATGTGGTCACCCTACAGCAAACACACTTACAGATCCCATAATATTTGAGGCAGACAGCCACAATCAAGGCAGCCATCAGGAATTATGGGGCCCCTTACACAGCTTCAGGCATTGGCCCCCTGGAGCAGAGGACCAGGGAGGGTTCTGCCCCCTCAAATTGAGAAGCGAGAGAGGGCTGCCGTGAATTAAGAAGCGGGGGATGCCACAGCTAATTGAGAAGTGGGGGGGGCTGTGAATTGAGAAGCGGTGGGTGCCACGAATTGGGGGTTGCCCTGGGTACTTCTGGGCCCCTTCCAAAAAAATAAATATATATATATATATATATATATATATATAAGGGGGTAACCATCCGGGCCCCTAAAGACCTCTGGGCCCTTTAATAAAAAAAAATATATATATATATTTTTTTTAAATAAATAAAAGGTGGGGGTTGCCACCTGGGGCCCTGGGGACCTCCTGGCCCTTTAATAAAAAAAAACTTAAAAAAATATATATAAAAAAAACATTAAAAAAAATATATATAAAAAAGGGGGGGGGGGTGTTGCCATCCAGGGCCCTGGGGACCTCTGGGCCCTTTAATTAAAAAAAATATATATAAAAAATTGTAAAAAATAAATAAAAAAAAGGGGGGTTGCCATCTGGCTGAAACATGTCCGACGATCCGTTTCTAGCGGACATGTCTCCTCCGGATTTTCGTCCGACACACCATCAGATGGAAATCCCTTCAGCCAGGGAACGCGGTGACATGGCGGTGACGTTGACGCCGCCACGTCACCAAACGAGGAAGTGAAATCCTTCCGCGCATGCGTCGAATCCATTCAACGCAAGCGCAGACAGTTCTGTCCGCTGGTTAGTGTACTAACCAGCGGACATATCCAACGGACAGGTTTGTAGCGGATAAATTTCAAAGCATGCTTTGAAATTTGTCCGATGGACAAACCTGTCTGCTCGCCTGTACACACGATTCGATTGTGTGTACGCGGCCTAAGTATCGCCTAAACGCACACCATTTGGGAGATACTTGTGAAGCTGCTGGTGACGTCACTGGCGCATGCGCTTTGAAGGAACTACATAACCCATGCTGTTCCTTTAGAGCCACGGGCCATGAACAGCAACTCCCGCAGGCATGCAACGTCATCGCGACTCATCCACTGAATCCGGAAGGAAGACCAGGTGAAGATGAAAACATGCATACTCCTGGCTTTGTTTTAAGGTACGTTTCACATAATGTGCTAAGCACATTATGAAATTTTCTTGCAAGGGAAAATTATTATTTTTTTAATAAGTTTACTACTGCTTTAACATAATGATACATTTACTTACATTAAGTTGACTATAAATAAATATATAAAAATATTATAATAATTACTCTATGTCAATATGAGGAAAAATCATATGGCTTATTTCTATGATGTGTATAATATGAGAACAGGAAAAGCTACACATACACGTTATGAAATAATACAGAGCGCTCTATACGGTGTACTGACCTGTAACAAATAGAGAAGGAAATATTGAAAGGACCAAGAAGCATTCAGGTAGATGTTTCATCATTGGCTGTAAAATGTAACACTGAGGGGCAGACGGCAAGAGAATCAAAATAAGTGACTGCTAAATTTACAGTCGTGTTTGGAAACCGCAGTTTCTTGCACAGAGGTAATTAACTTAAAGAAGTGTGAAACCACAACTACTGATATCCTGGGAGGAGAGGACTGCACACATCTCAAACAGATCTGTTAATCAGTAATCAACAAAATTAGGTCTTTAATTCTTTAGATTTCAACTATTTTAATATGTTCTGAAGATGTCAGCTGTACAGTGGCGGCTGGTGCTCAAATTTTTTTGGGGGGCACAAACGTACGTAAAAAGAAAACAATTGCAGCCTTACTGTGCCCATCAAATTCAGCCACTGTTCCCATCAAATGTCACCACTGTGCCGTGTCATCAATTGTCGCCACTGTGCCGTGCCATCAATTGTCGCCACTGTGCCAACAATTGTCGCCACTGTGTCCATCAATTGTCGCCACTGAGCCATGCCTTCAAACGCAGCCACTGTGGCATCAATTTTCGCCACTGTGCCCATCAATTGTTGCCACTTGTTTCCCACATTCTGAAATAGGAATACACAAACAGGATAAACGACAAACATGATAAACACGATGGCCCGGATTCACAAAGGGACTTACGTCAACGTATTTACTGATACGCCGCGTAAGTCCACGGACGTGCCGTCGTATATATGCGCCGTATTCTTGAACTAAGATACGCCTGAACTTTTGCTTCATCCAACAGACGTAAGTCTCCTACACCGTCTGGTCTTGGGCGCATATTTACGCTGGCCGCAAGGGGCGCTTCCATAGATTTACGTGTCAAATATGTAAATGAGCAATATACGCTGATTCACGCCGTCGCTGTAATCTACACCGTTTACGTAAGGCCCAGCATAAAGTTACCCCTGCTATATGAGGCGCAGGTCATGCAAAGGTATGGACGTCAGAACAGCCGTCAAGTTTTTTACGTCGCGTACGCCGTTTACATAGTACTACGTGAATAGGGCTGTGCGTAGGTTACGTTCACGTCGCAGGCGTATCTTAGGCAGAAACTTTGACATAACTGTGAGCATGCCCACTGGGATGCGTCCAATATACGACGCATGCGCAGTTTGTTTTTTGAAGCTCAGCCCATCATTTGCATGGGGTCACGCTTCATTTTAATATATCACGCCCACTTCCACCTACTTTGAATTACGTCGGCGTACGCCGACAACTATACGCTACGCCGGCGCAACGTTGAGCTTATATTCTTTCTGAATACCATGCTTGCCTCTCAACGTTGCGGCGGCATAGCGTAAAGAAGATACGCTACGCCCGCACAAAGATGCGGCCGGGTATGTGAATCTGTGCCGATAAGTGCACAAGAATATAAAAGGGGGAATGCACTAATGAGGAATAATTTTGCGATAATCTGTGTGGGGGGCGGAGGAGGAAGGGGGAGGGGAGAGGCACTGCTCCCTCCCATTCCCTTTGTCCCCCACTTTTTTTCTCTCTTTCTTTCTTTTTTGTCTTTGGTTTGTTTGTATTTACAAATGTTTTGTATTTTGTCCCCGGTGGATGTTTGGTATACATGTATGTGATGTAAAGAAATATACAGAAAATAAAAATAAAGAAATATGCAAAAAAAATTGTCGCCACTGTGCCCATCAATTGTCGCCACTGTGCCCATCAATTGTCGCCACTGTGCCCATTAATTGCCACCAGTTTGCCCCCTCAAAAACCGCCAGATTGCCCTGTAAAATGCTGCCAGATTGCCCCCTCAAATACCAACAGATTGCCCTCCGACCGACACTTACCCTTCTCGGGTCAGCTATCCTCCCTCCAACCTCCACTAATCCCTCAATGTCTTCTTCTGCCCTTGATGTTGCTTCAGCCAATCAGGTTACGGGTAACCAGACTTGGTGAACCTGATTGGCTGAGAAGCGTGTCAGTGTTAACTAGGGAACGCACACCCTGTGCGTCCCCTGGTTAACTATTTGGAAGCCAGTTAGAACCAACAGGCTGTAATCAGAAAGCCTATCAGAGCCGCTAGCTTTCAAAGCTAACCAACTGCTGTTATTCAGATGGCTGGCGCTCACCAGGGGGCCGGCCATCAGAATAGTGGGCAGCAGCGGCACCGGCGACAATACATAGATTAATGCAATGCATGAATCTATGTATTGTTCACTTTAGTGACAGTGCAGAAGAGAGAGGGGGCGGCGCTCCGGCTCCCACTATGGACGCACCGCCACTCCAGCTGTACTAAAAGTTTGGCTGGAGGTGGGCTTTTAAAGCAAAAGTGTAAGAAGAATAGAAACTCTACACGTATTTAACACCCTACTGCTCGTGGTTCCCCAGAGACCTGGAAATTATTTTAGTGGTTCCTCTAAAGGTTCCTCTTAGGCCGCGTACACACGATCAGTCCAAACTGATGAAAACGGACTGAAGTTCAGTTTCATCGGTCCAAACCGACCGTGTGTACGCCCCATCAGTCTGTTGTAATTCAGTCCAAATTTTTAAAACTTGCTTTAAAATCGGACTGATGGACGCCTGACCATCGGTCAAAACCGATGGTTAGTATGCAAAAGCATTGGTTCAAAAACCTGTGTATGCTCAGAATCAAGTCGACGCATGCTTGGAAGCATTAAACGTTGTTTTTTTCAGCACGTCGTTGTATTTTACGTCACCGCGTTCTGACCAGTGGTGGCCCGCCCATATGGGCGCACGGGCGCCGCCGCCCTCCCACAGTCACAAAAAAAAAAAAAAAAACGGGCCCTTTAAGAACTTTTATTCGGCTAAAATGTCATTTTGACATTTTAGCCGAAGTTCTGGCGGCCGTCTTTAGAGGGCGCTGCAGCGCCACCCCCTCTCGCAAGTAACACACGTTCAATGCAATACATTGAACGTGAGTTACTGTTGCCAGCTGCCTGGTCTATTCGTATAACCGGACATGGGACGCCGGTTACCCGAATAGCGGCAGCTGGTTGGCTGAGGGGAACTGCCTATCAAAGCCAGCGGCTCTGATAGGCTTTTCCAGTGCCGCCCTCCGGCTCTCGGAAGTCTATGCTCGGAGCACAGGCAATCTGCGGTCCTTGCATTAGACTGACAGCCGTTTCAGCCAATCAGGTTCCCGGATTCTGGTTATCAGGAACCTGATTGGCTGAAGCTTCTCCACGGCGGCAGAAGACATCGAGGGAGGACATGGAAGCGTCAGGTAAGTGTTTTTTTTACAGGGAAAGGGGCATCATGGGGCACAGTGGCATAATGGGGCACAGTGGGATCATAGGGCACAGAGGCGACAATGAGCACAGTGGCATGGGGCACAGTGGTGACAATTGATGGCACAGTGAATGAATATGATGGCATGGCACAGTGGTGACAATTGATTGCACAGTGACTGAATATGATGGCATGGCACAGTGGTGACAATTGATGCACATATGACTGCACATACAATTGATGGCATGGCACAGTGGTGACAATTGATGGCACAGTGGTGGCGTTTGATGGCATGGCACAGTGGTGACAATTGATGGCACAGTGACTGCATTTGATGGCATGGCACAGTGGTGACAATTGATGGCACAGTGACTGCATTTGATGGCATGGCACAGTGGTGACAATTGATGGCACAGTTGCTGTGTTTGATGGCATGGCACAGTGGTGATAATTGATGGCACAGTGGCTGCATTTGGTGGCATGGCACAGTGGCTGCATTTGGTGGCATGGCACAGTGGCTGCATTTGGTGGCATGGCACAGTGGCTGCATGTGATGGGCACAGTGAGGCTGCAATATTTTTTTTCGTCTGCGCTCCCCCAAAAATTTTGAGCACCAGCCGCCACTGGTTCTGACACGATCGGTTTTTGAACTGATGGTGTGTATGCACATCAGACCATCAGTCTGTGAACCGATGAAACTGGACTTCAGTCCGTTTTCATCAGTTTGGACTGATCGGGTGTACGCGGCATTAAAGTTTGAGAGAGGCTGTTTTAGTTGTTGTTTGTCTTGCGGCCAAGAAGATGAAGGTCATAAGTTTTCTTTCATGTTTGGTCAAGTTATAGATTAGCGTATTTTGTAAGGCTTATTATTATAATAGTATAGGATTTATTTAATGTCAACAGTTTGCACAAAATTACAAAAATAAGGAAGACAGTCAGAGGCGGCTCTAGACTTTGTGAGGCCTTAGGCAAAACTTGACATGGGGCCCCACTCACACCCATGATGGGAAAAATAATTCAAGAACAAGAGCCTCTTCCCCACAACCCTGGCCGGTGGTTTTGGGGGTCTGCGGGCAGGGGGCTTATCGGAATCTGAAAGCCACCTTTAACAAGGCGGCCCCCAGATCCTGCTCTTTAATAACTAAGGGGAGGGGGCCACCCAGTGATGTCACCTGGTGAACCTGCCACCTACTGACTTCATTGACTGAGGGCATGCTGGGTCATTGACATCACAGAGGGGTGGTGTCTCCGATATTGACTGGTTGTTAATTTGCCTAATTAAAGAGCCGCCTCTGAAGACAGTACAGTTACAATACAATTCCATACAAGAAGTTTAAGGGGGCCCTGCTCATGAAAGCTTACAATCTATGAAGGAGGGGCAAGTGATACAAAAGAAAAATATGGTGGCTCTTTAAATGAGGTAATGGCACATACATTAACCTCCATCCCTGTATTTGTATAGAAAAAGGGGAAGAAAGGGCGGGACTTTGCATGAAGTGCGTGAGGGACAAAAACAGCAATAATTTACATGTCTCAAGTGTATGATATACATTGTAGTCTAATTTAATAATTGGTACAAAGGTAGCTCTATTCTAATAAAATCATATAAATATATACACATATAGGGCCAGTTTAAAAAAAAAAATTACGTCGCCGTATCTCCAGATACGCCGCGGTAATTTCAAATGTGCGCCGTCGCATCTTTGCGCTGATTCACAAAGCGAGATACACCGAACAACATGGCTTCGGCCGTCCGATGGAACTTGCCTACGCCGGCGTATCATGGGCACATAGTTACGCTGGACGCATTCGGCGTTCCCATGTTAAATATGCGAATGAGCAAGATACGCCGATTCACGAACGTACGTACACCCGACACAGTAATCTACGCCGTTTACGTAAGGCGTTTTTCCGGCGTAAAGATAAACCACCAAAAAGATGGCACATTCCATGCAAATGTATGGACGTCCGAACAGCCGTCGTTTTTACGACGTTTACGTAAGTCCTGCGTGAATGGGGCTGTGCGTAATTTACGTTCACGTCATAGGCATTTACGCCGACGTATCTTAGGGAGTTTATGCAACGTGATTCTGAGCATGCGCGCGCATGCCCAGTTTGACCGGCTGTTCATTTACATGGGGTCAAGCTGAATTTAAATAGATGACGCCCACCTCCTTCCTACTTTGAATTTGGCGGTCTTACGCCGGCCAATTTACGCTACGCCGCCGCAACTTACGGAAGCAAGTGCTTTGTGAATACAGCACTTGCCTCTCTAAGTTGCGGCGGCGTAGCATTAAGAAGATACGCTACGCCCGCACAAAGGTACGCCGCGGTACCTTAATCTGGCCCATAGACAGATATCTGCATGATAAGGAAATACTCTAATCCCCAAACATTGGGAGAGATGAGAGAGTATACAAAATTGTAGCTAACAGCTTTATTATACAAAGATAGTACATAGTTAAAAACAGGCCATATAAGGGGTACACATGGGTTAATCATGATACAATCCACGAAGCAAAAAGTCTCTAAACCGCGCCTGCGCACCAACTAGGAGCCGTGTAGAGCTGACTGCGCAGGCGCCATATATACTCGCAGTTCGGCTACTTTCAAAAACTCATGCCGCTCCTTAACCGCCAGGGGGAAGTTTTTCTGAAGACGTCAATCATCTGTGCGAAGTCCCACATGACACTGCGCCTCTGCATAGGAACCAGGGCCATCTTAAAGGGTCGCTAAAGGAAATTTTTTTTGTTGCTGAAATTACTGTTTACAGGGTATAGAGACACAAAAGTTAACTGATTTCTTTTCAAAATTAATACAATAGATAAAAATCAATCATATAATGTGCCTGCAGGTTAGTTTCACTTTTAAACTGGCTTCATGTTTCTGTGAAGTAAAGAGACACACAGAACAAAAACAAACAAATCCAGGGCAGTGTTTTGTTTTTAAAATGAATCTGATTGGTTCTGGGAAGTTTTAGACACACAGTAATGACAGCTTAGACCATCGTGAGAAAGCTCCCAGCACTGTGGTTATAAGAAAACAGACAATCAGGAAGTGTGGAGATCAGAGCAGGATTACAGCAACTTCAAAGCAAAAACGAACAATAAGGACATGAAACCAGTACTGCAGTAAAGTAAAGGAAGCTATTTAGCAAAAAAAAAAAAATTCCTTTAGTGATCCTTTAATGCAAGGGCACTCCCGAGCACTGCCCGGGGGCCCCGGGTACATAGGGGCCCCACAATAATCTTGCATTACATCATGGTTGCCAACTGTCCTGGATTTGCTGGGACAGTCATGCTTTTTACTAAACTGTCCCGATATGGTCGTGTCTTGTAACCTATACTGTGCCCTCCTGATCCCAGTGTTGTGCCCTCTTGACCCCCTGTACGGTGCCCTTTGTGTTGACTAGTCTTTGATTTATGGAATGCTTTCCTTTTGTAAAAATCTATTTTTATTGAAAGTACTAATGAATATCTGTTTAATTATATCAACTATTTATATTTATTTCTTGAAAGTAGGTGTGTAAATTGGGGGGGAAGGTGGTAGGGGCCCCAGGGTATTACTTTGCCCAAGGGCCCATGATGCTATTAAGATGGCCCTGATAGGAACGCCTACTCCCGTGGGAGGAAAATAGCAATAATACAGTATGTACAGCAAAAAACAAACAGCATACTGTAAATGTTGGAAGTATGCAGAATGTAATCATCTGATTTAAACCGTCTTTCAAATGTATCACTGAGCCGCCGTACACACGGCAGAGAACCTCGACGGGCAGAACACATCGTTCCGCCCGTCGAGGTTCTCTCCCGGCCGTCGAAATCGGTGACCCGCCCGTCGGGAATGGCAACCAGCCATTCTTCCAGGCGGGCCGTCGAGGAAATAGAGAGCGTGCTCTCTATTTCTGCTCGACGGGCTTCCCGACGGGAAGCTCGCCGAGACCGTACACATGGCCGAGGTCCTCGCTGGAATGTGCATTCCAGCGAGGTTCTCGCTGGTTTTCAGCGAGAACCTCGGCCGTGTGTACGGCGGCTCAATGATGCTTGTTTTCCCCTAACCTTTTTGGAATACACCGTATATACTTGAGTATAAGCTGAGTTTTTCAGCACTTTTTTTTGTGCTAAAAAAAAAACCCCCATCGGCTTATGCCGCGTACACACGACCTTTTTCACGACATCAAAAATGCCATTTTTTTAATTGGTCATTAACCACTTCCATACTGGGCACTTACGCACCTTCCTGCCCAAGCCAATTTTCAAGCCAATTTGAATGACAATTGCGAGGTCATGCTACACTGCACCCAAACAAAATTGGCGACCTTTTTTACCCACAAATAGAGCTTTCTTTTGGTGGTATTTGATCACCTCTGCGGTTTTTTATTTTTTGCGCAACAACTAAAAAAGACCGACATTTTTGAAAAAAAAAAAGTTTTTATTTTTTTTCTGTTAATTTTTTTTGTAAATAAGTATGTTTTCTTCTGTAATTATGGGCACTGATATGGCGGCACTGGGGGGCACCGATGAGGTGGCACTGGTGGGCACCAATGAGGTGGCACTGATGGTGCACCGATAGGCAGCACTAATGGGCAATAATAGGCGGCGCTGGTACGCTGCACTGATGGGCACTCATAGGCGGCACTGATGGGCACTCATGGGCGGCACTGGGCACTCATAGGCAGCACTGATGGGCACTCATGGGCGGCACTGATGGGCACTCATGGGCGGCACTGATAGGTGGGCACTCGGCATAGATGGGCACTAAGGGGTGACACTGATGGACACTGGGTGGCACTGTTGGACACTGGGTGGCACTGAGGGGTGATACTGATGGCATTGCTAGGCACAGTCAGTGCCCATATTGTCAGTCAGTGCCTATTTGTGGGCACTGATTGGCATCAATTGCATTTAAAAAAAATATATATATATATATTTTTTACTATTTGTGCTCTATTGAGCACTCCCTGGTGGTCCAGTGTGTGGATCCGAGGGGGGGGGCTGCGCTGATAAACAATCAGCGCAAACCCCCCCCCCCTGTCAGGAGAGCCGCCGATCGTCTCTCCTCTACTCGCATCTATCAGACGCGAGTGAGGAAGAGCCGGTCAACGGCTCCTCCTGTTTACATCGTGATCAGCCGTGATTGGACACGGCTGATCACGTGGTAACGAGCCTCAGGCGGAGGCTCGTTACTGAGATCGGAGATGCAGGGTGTCAGACTGACGGGCGTGCGCAGCATGAAATCCTGCAGGATGTCAATAGACGTCCAGTCAGGATTTCACAACCACTTACCGTACGTCAATCTCCTATTGACCGGGCGGAAAGTGGTTAAAAACGTGAAAAATGGCCATTTAAAATTTAGAACATGCTCTAATTTTTCTCGTCATTTTTCATGTTGTACGTTACCGTGCTTTGCTCGAGCATTTTTTTTTCCACAATCGTGTGTATGCAAGGCAGGCTTGACAAGAATCATGTCGATTAAAACTTTGTTTCTTCTAGGACAATAAAAATGGTCGTGCGTACCCAGCATTAAACTCAGATCACCTTTTTGCGTCTGATCTCCCAGACTTTGGGGACCCGGCATCGGCCAGCTGTAGGTCCCCAAACATGGCACACATATAGCCCCACTCTTCCTCTAAAAGTGTGCAAAGTCTGGGGGAGCTACGGCCGGGGAGCACAGATTTTTCAAAGCCGGGCATCCCTTCCATAGACTCCCATGTTAAATGGTAATTTCTCCAGTGAGTTTGGGGACCCAATACCAGCCAGTCGTAGGTCCCCTGAACCCGAACCTTGGCACACTTGTAGCCCCAATTCTCCTCTACAAGTGTGCAAAGTTTGTTGTCTGGGGGACCTACAGCTGGGGAGCACCTATTTTTCGAATTTGGGCACCCCCTTCCATAGACTCCAATGTTAAACATCAGTCTTGTATAGTGAGGTATGGGCACAGTGAGGCATGCATATGGACACAGTGAGGCAAAGTGAGGCACAGTGAGACATGCCGATGGACACAGTGAGGCATGGGCACAGTGAGGCATGCCCATGGACACAGTGAGGAAAAGTGAGGCACAGTGAGGCATGCAGATGGACCCCCCCAAGGCTTATACTCGAGTCAATAAGTTTTCCCATTTTTTGTGGTAAAATTAGGTGGCTCGGCTTATATTCGGGTCGGCTTATACTCAAGTATATACAGTATTTCTTTAAATGGAAAAACATCAAAGTATTTTAAAAAAAATGGTGTTCCCAACTAGATACCAGCTTGGGACAGCAACATGTTGACTGGTATCACAGTGGCAGCAAGTGACCAAACACATTCATCTCAATACTGCCCATATTGAAGCTTGCTTTGAAAATTGTCCACTCCCAAAGCACTGGGACTAGTTTTGGTGGGCTTGGGCTTCTGAGGACCATGCTGGTCCAATAAAAGGAGTATGCTGACACGTGGGGTGGTCTTGTGTGCCATCTTCCTGCCTACCCCTCCCTTGGCTGTAATTAGGTAGCTGGTCCATCTGTGATGTACTAATGTAAGAGGTCATTGATCCAGAAGAAGGTCCATAACCAGTTCACCATGACTGCATGTTGTTGGGCTTCTCTTTTGTAGTATATGTTATCGGAGAGAGCTGAAACTTGAGGATATGTCCCTCAGCCTGACCAGTTGTGTAACAGGAATTGTATTCTTCTCGATTTGTAAAAGTTACATCACCTTCACATGGCCGACCTGTAAAGAAGATATTTAGAGTGTTACTCTTTAGAATAGTGGTCCCCAACCTTTTTGGCACCGGGGACCGGCTGCGTGGAAGAAAATTTTGCCAAGGCCCAGGTTGAGGGGAGGTTGGGGATGGCATGCGGGGGTTAAGCGATTTTTCGCGGGCAATTTGTCAGTGCAATATTTCTATTACATTGTAGTAATAAATGAAATAGTTAAACCCACCATAATGCAGAATCAGTGGCAGCCTACCCCCCACATTACATTCCCAACCTCCACTTTAATATCCTCAGCCCCCCTCACATGACAGTTCTTGGTCACCCCAATTTAACTTCTTCAGGCCCCCCCCCCACATTACAGTCCTCAGTCCCCACACTCCAGTCTCGGTCCCCCCACATTACAATCCTCAGTCCCCCCACACACTCCAGTCCTCAGTCCCCCCCACACACACTCCAGTCCTCAGTCCCGCCCCACACACTCCAGTTCTCAGTCCCCCCCACACACTCCAGTCCTCAGCCCCCCCCCCACACACAGCTCTAGACCCCATGCACAATACCCCCTACATCTCTAGACCTCCTGCACAATACCCCCCCCCCACACACACACACACAGCTCTGGACCCCCTGCACAATACCCCCACACACACACAGCTCTGGACCCCCTGCACAATAACCCTCCCCCCCACACACACAGCTCTGGACCCCCTGCACAATACCCCCTACAGTTCTAGACCCCTGCACAATACCCCCCCACACACACAGCTCTGGATCCCCTGCACAATACCCCCCCCCCCTACACACACACAGCTCTGGACCCCCTGCACAATAACCCCCCACCCATGTTGTATAGCTCTGTGTTCGTTCCTACCTTACTTTTTGCACTTTCCTATTCAAAATCACAAGTTCATGATTGGCTGCTAGTACCACCTAGCAACCAATCACCTTCAACTCCTCTGGCATTTCCTGTCCTCTGTTCAACACTTTTTTTTTTTCTGCTTGCGGCAGCCATTCCTGTGTGTGACTGTCACCCCAGTAGCGGTACAGTCCGCACTCGACTTGGGCACCCCCACACCTTGTGACAGCTGGGCTCTCCCTGCACGGTCAGGGTTTCGCTGCTCTACCACGCCGCGCTGTTTCTGATGCCACAGCCACCCGACACCCCTTCCTAACGTGTGACACCCCGGGCGAATCTCCCCGCCCCCTAGTTAGTATGCCACTGAATAGCGCGTCGCATGCGCCTGGATGGAGGGCCGAGGTAACAAACAGGTGATTGGCTGCTAGGATGAAGGACAGTCCTAGCAGCCAATGGCCTGTTTGATAACCTCAGGCAGCCCCGCCCTCCACCCAGAATTGTTCCGCCTCCTGCTGTCGGCTCTGTGAGGATTACAGAGCGACGGCAGGAGGAATAAAAGTCTCATGCCGCCTGCTCGCACCCGCGACCTGGCTGCAGAAGAGCTGCGGCCTGGTAGTGGGCCGCGGATCGGGGGTTGACAACCTGCATAATGGTCTGGGTCTTAAGTGGTTAATCACTACAGTGTTTTTTTTTTTTTTTGCTAAACAAACGGAAAAAAAAGAAATTAAAAAAAGGGAGGGACACAGCTCACCGCCAACCGCCGCGCTGCGCACCAAGAATGGGAGGACATTATATGATGTCCATCGAAAACAAGAGAGTCCCGCTCATTGTAAAATAAACCGGGTGGGAACTGGTTAAACAAGTTAATGGGGTTGATTTATTTAAACCGGAGAGTGCAAAATCTGGTGCAGCTGTGTATTGTAGCCAATCAGATTCTAACTTCAGCTTGTTTAATTAAGCCTTCACAAAAAAAATGGAAGCCGTTTAGTTTAGATTAGATCAAAGATCTCCAAACGTTCTAAACAAAGGGCCAGTTTACTGTCCTTCAGACTTTACGTGGGCGGACTGTGGACATCATGATTCGAAATTGTCCCAGCATCAGTTTGCGTAAACAATGCCCCATTGTTGGTGTCGGTGAGAGCAATAGTGCCTCGTTGTTGAGGTCATTGGGGGAACCGAGCTCCATTGTTGGTGTCATTGGGAGGAACAGAGCCTGATCTTTGGTATCTTTGGGAGGAACTGTGCCCCATCATTGGGAGGAATGATCCCCCCTCATTGGTATCATCAGGCCTCATTGTTGGTGTCATTGGAAGGAATGTCCCCCATCATTGGTATCATCGGCCTCATTGTTGCTGTCGTTGGAAGGAATGGTCCCCCATCATTGGTATCATCAGGCCTCATTGTTGGCGTCATTGGAAGGAATGGTCCTCCATCAGTGGTATCATCGGGCCTCATTGTTGGTGTCGTTGTAAGGAATGGTCCCCCATAATTGGTATCATCGGGCCTCATTGTTGGTGTCATTGGAAGGAATGGTCCACCATCATTGGTATCATCTGGCCAGATTGTTGGTGTCGTTGTAAGGAATGGTCCCCCATAATTGGTATCATCGGGCCTCATTGTTGGTGTCATTGGAAGGAATGGTTCCCCATCATTGGTATCATCGGGCCTCATTGTTGGTGTCATTGGAAGGAATGGTCCCCCATCATTGGTATCATCTGGCCAGATTGTTGGTGTCGTTGTAAGGAATGGTCCCCCATAATTGGTATCATCGGGCCTCATTGTTGGTGTCATTGGAAGGAATGGTCCATCATCATTGGTATCATCGGGCCTCATTGTTGGTGTCCTTGGAAGGAATAGTCCCCCATCATTGGTATCATTGGGCCACATTGTTGGTGTCATTGGGAGGAACTGTGCCCCTTCATCGGTGTCAGTGAAAAAAAAATACTGCCTCAAGAGCCTGATAAAAACAAGCAAAGGGCCGCATTTGGCCCCTGGGCCATAGTTTGGAGACCACTGTATTAGATAAACAAGGCAATGGGGTTGATCTACTAAAACTCCACATGGCAAAAAATAATTTTCTTCAACATTTTCAGTATTTTTTTTTCATTTGTTTAGCAAAAAGTTAAAAGCCCGGTGGTGATTAAATACCACAACAAGAAGCTCTATCTGTCTATTTTTTTTTTTATATATAAAATTCCATATGGGTACAGTGATACACGAGGCCTCAATTTTCATTTAAAGTGCGATAGCGCTGAATGCTGAAAATTGGCCTGGGCAGGAAGGGGGTAAAAGTGCCCTGTACTGAAGTGGTTAATTATTTATTTAGAATTGCATATCCACTAGTAGGTGCTAAAAATGATTTTATAAGTACTTACTTTATTGTGGTTTCCTCCTGTTCAGTAAACACAGAAGAGGCAGAGATAATGACAGAATAATCAGAATGGGTATGTAGATGTACAATTGTATCCAACAGGTTAGATCTGTAATAAGACAAAAAGGATTCTTTGTAGAATTAAACTTGTTATGTACTTAACCAAGAACACAGATATAGACTTAAAGTGTTTGTAAAGGAAAAAATTTAAAATAAAATAAGAAACATGTTATACTTACCTGCCCTGTGCAATAGTCATCCTCCTCTTTTTAGGTCCCCTGCTGGTGCTTTGGGTCCCTCCCCTTTGCCAAGTGCCATAAGACACAGAGTATGGTCCAGCCCTGCCCCTGATTCATTCTCACTGCCTGTGATTGACAACAGCATCTCAGCCAATGAGGAGGGAGATACCTGGGAGAGCCACTGCTCTCATGCATATCGCTGGATCGAGATTGGGCTTAGGTAAGTATTAGGCTGGATTCACACCTATGCATTTGTAATACTTTTTGTAATACTTTTTGCAGTGACGTCACACGCCCAGCCACACCCCCTACAGTAAGAAACACACATTAGGGAACACTTAACCCCTTCAGCGCCCCCTACAGGTTAACCCCTTCACTGCCAGTGTCATTTTCACAGTAATCAGTGTATTTTTATAGCACTGTTTGCTGTATAAATGTGAATGGTCCCAAAATGATGTCAAAAGTGACCGATGTGTCTGCCATAGATCATCGTTCTGCTAGTAAGAAAGACAGAGGCCCAGATTCACAGAGCAATTACGCCTGTGTAACTGGTGTTAGACAGGAGTAATTTCAAATTTTGCGCGCCGTATCACTAGTTTGAATCCTCAAACCATGATAAGCGGCTTCGGGCTTCGATCCGAGAGGCTTACGTCTTCGTAAGCCTTCGGTTCTACGCTGCAATATTTTTGCGGCCGCTGGGAGGAGTCCGTGTCGTTTTCAGCGTCGGGATATGCAAATGACTTTTTACGGCGATCCACGAAGATACGAGCGGTCTTCGCAATCACTGACGTCATTTTTTTGCTACGTACTGTTAGACCAGCTATTTGCTGGTCTAATGGTGCGTAGCCCATGTTAAGTATGGCCGTCGTTCCCGCGTCGAACGTAACTCGTTCGGGAATAGGAATGTCCGTAAACGACGCTACTCAAACAACGAATGACGTAACGACGTGATTTCGCGCAATGCACGGCGGGAAATTTCTGAACGGAGCATGCGCAGTTCGATCGCCGCGGGAACGCGCCTATTTTAAATGCTTCACGCCCCCTACTCGCGTAGATGGCTTGCGCCGGGAGAAATACACTACGCCGCCGTCGTTTACTAGACAAAATCTACCGGGATTCCACATAGAGCCAGGTAAAATACGGCAGCGTAGTGTATTTCTGATATTCTACGCGAATCTAATTGTATGTGAATCTGGGCCAGAGATTTTGTGTTTCTGCTAAGCAGGAACATTGATCCCTGTCTTTATTTAGTTAAGCCATCCCCCAAAGTGTTAGTAAGTACACAGAGGGAACACATTTAACCCTTTGAACGCCCTTGATGTTAACCCCTTTCCTCCGTGTCATTAGTACAGTGACGGTGCATTTTTTTTTAGCATTGATCGCTGTATTGGTGTCACTGGTCTCCAAAAAGTGTCACTAATGCCGCGTATACACGATTATTTTTCGGCATGAAAAAAAAAAAACATTGTTTTTCAGCATGTAGAAAAAACTATGTTTTTCCAACTTCATCATTAAAAACGACGTTGCCCACACACAATCGTTTTAAAAAATGATGAGCAAAGAGCGGTGACGAACAACACGTACGACGGCACTCTAAAGGGGAAGTTCCATTCAAGCTCCTGTCTCATAACTTACTTCTGAGCATGCGCGGGTTTAAAACGTCGTTTTTAACGTTGTTTTGGCCCACACACGATCATTTTTTACAACCCAAATAACGACATTTTTTAAAACCACGTTAAAAAATGAAGCATGCTCGAATTTTTTTTTTTGGTCGTTTTTCAGAAGATGAAAAACGATGTGAAGCCCACACACAATCATTTTAAATGACGTTTTTAAAAACGTTGTTTTTTTTTCATGCCCGAAAAATCATTGTGTGTACGCGGCATTAGTGTCAGATTTGTCCGCTGCAATGTCACAGTCCTGGTAAAAATCATTGATCGGCGCCATTACCAGTAAAAGCAATAAAAATGTAAAAGTCCATAAATCTATCCCATAGTTTGTAGATGCTAGAACTTTTGCCCAAACCCATCAATATACGCTTATTAAGATTTACCAGAAACATGTAGCAAAATACATATTGGCCTAAATTGATGAAGAAATTCGATTTTTTTTTTTTTTTATTCAATATGTTTTATAGCAGAAAGTTTAATTTTGTATTTATTTTTTTCAAAATTGACTGTCTTTTTTAGTTTATAGCACACAAAATAAAAACCTTAGAGGTGATCAAATACTACCAAAAGAAAGCTCTATTTGTGGGGAAAAAAATAACCTCAATGTTATTTGGGAAAAGCGACACGACCATGCAATTATCAGTTAAAACAACGCAGTGCAGTATGGCAGAAAATGGCCTGATCAGAAGGGGATACAACCTTCCGGAGCTGAAGTGGTTAATGTAATTCTATTTATGTTGTATCATTTACTGGTAGTATGTATGGCCACCATTGACTGTAGTTGAATGTACTGTATGCATCTGTGCAGACATCACTGGGTCTCATTTATCAATCTTAAACTATAATAAATACAAGACTCTGGTCCGGCCGCACCTGGAGTATGCTGTCCAGTTATGGGCACAAGTCCTCTGTAAGGATGTACTGGAAATGGAGCGAGTACAAAGAAGGGCAACAAAGCTAATAAAGGGACTGGAGGATATTAGTTATGAGGAAAAGTTGCGAGCACTGAACTTATTCTCTCTCGAGAAGAGACTCTTGAGAGGGGATATAATTTCAATTTACAAATACCGTACTGGTGACCCCACAATAGGGATAAAACTTTTTTGTGAAACAGAGTTTAACAAGACACGTGGCCACTCATTAGAATTAAAAGAAAAGAGGGAGAGAGGGTGGAGTTAGTGGTCAAGAGTCCTTTTTTGATATATGGCACCTCATCCCTAAAAAAGGCATTAAAGAGGTGTGGAGGGGAGGGGGGATTATAGCGGTGTGGGAAAAGAAGTAGTTATAAGTAGAAACCAAAGAAGACTGCATCAGTATTCAGTACAAAAGATTTTTTATTTTAAATATTTGAATTACTTAATAAGTTAGTACACACAAACAAGAAAAAAGGAAAACCATAAGAAAACAAATATAATAAAACCACAGTTGGGAGTACTCGTTGGAATATATGGTAAGTGATCCA
The DNA here is from genome assembly GCA_029574335.1 of Rana kukunoris. Taxonomy (NCBI): domain Eukaryota; kingdom Metazoa; phylum Chordata; class Amphibia; order Anura; family Ranidae; genus Rana; species Rana kukunoris. Next base: position 24,485,176 of record CM056059.1, read on the forward strand.
GACAACCCTACTAGTTTCGCCAGGTATGGCTTCTTCAGGGGATTTTATAGCCGGATCGTTCCAGTTATGAGAACTCTAGTGCAGAGAGGGATTTTTAAATTAGAACATATATTTCAATGGATACAAAAACAAAACACAGCAAAAAATGGTTCACATTAACATCATTATGGAAGGTGTGACTAGGGTCCGTGGCGGGACGAAAACAGGCCAGGTACCCCACCGAACCCAACAGGTGTAACAGGAATACAGGGGAAGGATAAATTAGTGGCTGGCCTGACTGATTATTCGCAGATGTGAACAACACAAGTGCGAATAAAACAACAGAGAGGGAAAGAATAACCCCTTGTAAAAGAGAAGGTACAAGAAATTAACCTACCCGGATGGTGAACCTGCTTACATGCGGATGGACCTTTAGAAGGAAAAATGGTTTCCTAAAGGGCAGGAGGGTGCCCTCACATATGGGAAGTAACTTGAATAGATATAGGTGAATCTAATAGTTGACAATAGAAAAAAGACATCTTGATTACGAGGGAATAGGTATGGTATATGTGTAGCAAAGTATACATATCATAAACATGTCACCGAACAAAAAAAAAAAAAAAAAAAAAAAAAAAATAAAAAAAGTTATGTAAAAGTACCTACCTTCAGAAATCAGTGCTATTAAGCTAGATTGAAGAGTAGATGAATCACCTTGCAGATCAGCTAAACAGGTGATAAGGGCGTTATGCAGTCAGTGTAGCAGTGACCCTTATTTGAAACAAGACTTCCAAAGACTAAATGCGGGGTGCCATAGGCACGCAGCATAGAAAGAGTCCAATCGATTGAAGGAAAAAATCAAAGGAACACTATAGACAATAAAAAATAAAGATAAAAATAAAAAGGGGAGATGTAAAAGCAACATAAGAGCGATAGCATATCTGTAAAAGGATTAAACAGATTTTGAGGGACTTACAGCAACAGTCTTTGTCTGGAAAGCAGCCTTCCAAAAGGTTGGACATAGCGTGCCAGGTGGTGTCTGACGGAGGGAGGTTCCAAGTGGTGGAATTTAGGGTAAGGATACACTGAATAGGGAAAGAGGTAGCATAAGAGCAAAGAAGTGTCTCTAGATAAGCAGGCAAACTGGAAGTATATAGTTCTATAGATGTAGAGGTTACCTTGATGTTGCCACACAGAGGGATAGTAGTCCTAGCAGGTTGGGTTATAGTGGAAACTGACAAGGCTATAAATAGCCAGCCCAATTAGTGAACGATTGCGTCACAAGGAAGCCGCGGCTATTGCGTTTGCCGCCTACAAATCCCAAGGTGCATCACGGCATCGACAAACGTCATGACGCCATCATCTTGCGCTCAGTCACGAGGCACGGAGAGAAAGAAAAAAGAAAGAAGGAACGAAGACAGCGCGCGCATCACTGCTGCGGTAGACACACAGAGATGTCATTTCAGACAGGGGGAGGAGGGGCGTGATCAGGGAGATCGCCGCCCATCCGCCCGTCGAAATGATACACAGCGTGCAAAGCATTGCTGGAGAATGAATAGTAATCAAGGGAAATAAAAAAGGAAATGATTTTTCTTAGAGTAAAAGAGGAAAAAAAGGGAAAAAAAGAAGAAGGAAAGAATTTTTTGAATATTACAAAAGCAAAGTCACTTATTTAGGTATAACTGATTAATATAAATACTCAGTTATATAAAATTATATAGAGGATAGTATAGACAAAAGGAACAACCAGATGCAGCAGGATATAACAAGGGGTATTGAGCTCACTGGGAAAGGGGGAAGGGATGGGGGAGAAGGATAGGGGGAGGGAAGAAAGGAGAGGGAAGGGAAGGAAGGGGGGGAGGAGACAAGGGGGGAAAAACCAAACTAAGGTTGGGTAGAGGGACCATATGGGGGAGAGAGCCCACTCCCAATAATGGGCTGTATCCCCGATTGGCAAAAAACGTCCCGCCACGGACCCAGGCCACACATCTAAAACATCGCATAACATGCCAATCCATAGGAGTCGTCTACCTGGCCACTTGCCAATGTGGAAGCTTCTATATTGGCAAAACTAAAAGGCCATTTTTCAAGCGTATCAAGGATCATGTGTCCCCCCTATATAAACGATTAATGACCACCGCTCTCAATAGACATGTAGGTTGCCTACACGATTTTGACATCAATTGTATTAAATTTGCAGCCCTCGAACATGTCCCTTCACATGTTCGCGGGGGAGGTATCGACCAGACCCTATTGCAACTTGAGACCAGATGGATCCATGTCCTAAATGCCGTAAAATTTCCTGGTTTGAACGAATATATAAGTTTTAAACCTTTTTTATAATTATAATCTCATAATTTTATCTTCTTTCATATATCCCTCAATACCCCTTGTTATATCCTGCTGCATCTGGTTGTTCCTTTTGTCTATACTATCCTCTATATAATTTTATATAACTGAGTATTTATATTAATCAGTTATACCTAAATAAGTGACTTTGCTTTTGTAATATTCAAAAAATTCTTTCCTTCTTCTTTTTTTCCCTTTTTTTCCTCTTTTACTCTAAGAAAAATCATTTCCTTTTTTATTTCCCTTGATTACTATTCATTCTCCAGCAATGCTTTGCACGCTGTGTATCATTTCGACGGGCGGATGGGCGGCGATCTCCCTGATCACGCCCCCTCCTCCCCCTGTCTGAAATGACATCTCTGTGTGTCTACCGCAGCAGTGATGCGCGCGCTGTCTTCGTTCCTTCTTTCTTTTTTCTTTCTCTCCGTGCCTCGTGACTGAGCGCAAGATGATGGCGTCATGACGTTTGTCGATGCCGTGATGCACCTTGGGATTTGTAGGCGGCAAACGCAATAGCCGCGGCTTCCTTGTGACGCAATCGTTCACTAATTGGGCTGGCTATTTATAGCCTTGTCAGTTTCCACTATAACCCAACCTGCTAGGACTACTATCCCTCTGTGTGGCAACATCAAGGTAACCTCTACATCTATAGAACTATATACTTCCAGTTTGCCTGCTTATCTAGAGACACTTCTTTGCTCTTATGCTACCTCTTTCCCTATTCAGTGTATCCTTACCCTAAAATTCCACCACTTGGAACCTCCCTCCGTCAGACACCACCTGGCACGCTATGTCCAACCTTTTGGAAGGCTGCTTTCCAGACAAAGACTGTTGCTGTAAGTCCCTCAAAATCTGTTTAATCCTTTTACAGATATGCTATCGCTCTTATGTTGCTTTTTACATCTCCCCTTTTTATTTTTATCTTTATTTTTTATTGTCTATAGTGTTCCTTTGATTTTTTCCTTCAATCGATTGGACTCTTTCTATGCTGCGTGCCTATGGCACCCCGCATTTAGTCTTTGGAAGTCTTGTTTCAAATAAGGGTCACTGCTACACTGACTGCATAACGCCCTTATCACCTGTTTAGCTGATCTGCAAGGTGATTCATCTACTCTTCAATCTAGCTTAATAGCACTGATTTCTGAAGGTAGGTACTTTTACATAACTTTTTTTATTTTTTTTTTTTTTTTTATTTTTTTTTTTTTTTATTTTTGTTCGGTGACATGTTTATGATATGTATACTTTGCTACACATATACCATACCTATTCCCTCGTAATCAAGATGTCTTTTTTCTATTGTCAACTATTAGATTCACCTATATCTATTCAAGTTACTTCCCATATGTGAGGGCACCCTCCTGCCCTTTAGGAAACCATTTTTCCTTCTAAAGGTCCATCCGCATGTAAGCAGGTTCACCATCCGGGTAGGTTAATTTCTTGTACCTTCTCTTTTACAAGGGGTTATTCTTTCCCTCTCTGTTGTTTTATTCGCACTTGTGTTGTTCACATCTGCGAATAATCAGTCAGGCCAGCCACTAATTTATCCTTCCCCTGTATTCCTGTTACACCTGTTGGGTTCGGTGGGGTACCTGGCCTGTTTTCGTCCCGCCACGGACCCTAGTCACACCTTCCATAATGATGTTAATGTGAACCATTTTTTGCTGTGTTTTGTTTTTGTATCCATTGAAATATATGTTCTAATTTAAAAATCTCTCTGCACTAGAGTTCTCATAACTGGAACGATCCGGCTATAAAATCCCCTGAAGAAGCCATACCTGGCGAAACTAGTAGGGTTGTCTGGATCACTTACCATATATTCCAACGAGTACTCCCAACTGTGGTTTTATTATATTTGTTTTCTTATGGTTTTCCTTTTTTCTTGTTTGTGTGTACTAACTTATTAAGTAATTCAAATATTTAAAATAAAAAATCTTTTGTACTGAATACTGATGCAGTCTTCTTTGGTTTCTACTTATAACTTCTTTTCCCAGGCACCGCTATAATCCCCCCTCCCCTCCACACCTCTAAAAGAAAAGAGGTTTAACCTTAAACTACATAGAGGGTTCTTTATTGTAAGAACTGCAAGGATGTGGAATCCCCTTCCACAGGTGATGGTTTTAGCATCTTTTCAAGAAACTATTAGATAAGCACCTGAATGGCCACAACATACAGGGATATACAATGTAATACTGACATATAATCACACACATAGGTTGTACTTTATGGACTTTTATCTTTTTTCAACCTCACCTACTATGTAACTATGGTTTGGTTCAGTTTAGCTGATTAAAGTTTTTAAGTCTTTGAAAGATTAAAACATGTTTACTACTTACCGTATTTTTCGCCTTATAAGACGCACTTTTTCTTCCCCAAAACTGGGGGGGAAGCGTCTTATAAGGCGAATACACAGTTTCGCTTGACCGATCCGCGTTCCGGAGTACACCGCCGCCGCGGTCTTAGGAAAGACCGCAGCTTTGGCCTAGCTCCGGAGCGGTCGGCCATCTTAGTACACCCAACGCGCTGACGTCATCACTGCTCTGCTCGTGGATCTGTTTATCCCTAGCAGAGCGCGCGCCATGCCATGCATCTGCATCTGCAACAACAGTGAGTTGTGAGTTGTGGGGGGCAATGTTACTGGCTATAATTAATATGTGGGGCAATGTTACTGGCTATAATTAATATGTGGGGCAATGTTACTGGCTATAATTACTATGTGGGGGCAATGTTACTGGCTATAATTAATATGTGGGGCAATGTTACTGGCTATAATTACTATGTGGGGCAATGTTACTGGCTATAATTACCATGTGGGGCAATGTTACTGGCTATAATTACTATGTGGGGGCAATGTTACTGGCTATAATTACTATGTGGGGCAATGTTACTGGCTATAATTACTATGTGGGGCAATGTTACTGGCTATAATTACTATGTGGGGCAATGTTACTGGCTATAATTACTATGTGTGGGCAATGTTACTGGCTATAATTACTATGTGTGGGCAATGTTACTGGCTATAATTACTATGTGGGGCAATGTTACTGGCTATAATTACTATGTGGGGCAATGTTACTGGCTATAATTAATATGTGGGGCAATGTTACTGGCTATAATTACTATGTGTGGGCAATGTTACTGGCTATAATAACTATGTGGGGCAATGTTACTGGCTATAATTACTATGTGGGGCAATGTTACTGGCTATAATTAATATGTGGGGCAATGTTACTGGCTATTATTACTATGTGGGGGCAATGTTACTGGCTATTATTACTATGTGGGGGCAATGTTACTGGCTATTATTACTATGTGGGGGCAATGTTACTGGCTATTACTAATGTGGGGGCAATGTTACTGGCTATTATTACTATGTGGGGGCAATGTTACTGGCTATTATTACTATGTGGGGGCAATGTTACTGGCTATTACTAATGTGGGGGCAATGTTACTGGCTATTACTAATGTGGGGGTGGTCTGATGGTGATGTCGAGTGGGAGGCAAATATTTTACTACAGTATTTGGTTTAGAATCTTTTTTTTCTACATTTTCCTCCTTTAAAATTGGGTGCGTCTTATATGCCGGAGCGTCTTATACGGCGAAAAATACGGTATATAAAATATTTTTTTTTACAGGTAAAAGTTTAGAAATGGAGTGCCACTATGTTAGCAAAGGTTTCCTTTCAGACTCTCTCTGGTTAAAATTCTACAAATAAACAGGCAGGGAGATGGGAATGAGTCTCTGTGTATATTCCAGCTTGAACTATTGAGCTCTGTAGATAATTCTATTGAACAGAACAACTAATAATAGATATAAAAAAAGAATCTAGAGCCCCACCTGCTGGGTGTATTTATTAATCTAACATATTCATATGTGATAGTTCATAGTTACCTGGCAAAAAATATATATATATATATTTTACAGGGGGAGGGGACCCATAACCCGACCAGTTTTGTCACTGTGAATATCCCGCACTGATCATACATTATGGGTCTAAAGAGGGGGTCTGTAATGTAGGGGGGGTTTGCACTGTAGGGGGGTTTGCACTGTAGGGGGGTCTGTACTGTAGGGGGGTCAGTACTGCAGGGGGGGGGTGTGTGTAACATACAGGTGTCCAGAGCTGTGGGGGGCTGTGTAATGTAAAGGGGTGCAGGGGGGCTGTGTAATGTAAAGAGGTCCAGAGGTACAAGGGCTGTGTAATGTGAAGGGGTCCAGAGGTGCAGGGTGCAGTGTAATGTAAAATGGTCCTTAGGTGCCAGGTGGTGTGTAATGTAAAGGAGTCCATAGGTGCAGTGTAATTTAAAGGGGTCCAGATGTGTAGGGTGCTGTATAATGTAAAGGGGTCCAGAGGTGTAGGGTGCTGTGTAATATAAAGGGGTCCTAAGGTGCAGGGTGCTGTGTACTGTAAGGGATCCATAGGTGCAGGGTGCAGTGTAATGTAAAGGGGTCCAGAGGTACAAGGGCTGTGTAATGTGAAGGGGTCCAGAGGTGCAAAATTGTGTGTAATGTAAAGGGGTCCAGAGGTACAGGGTGCTGTGTAATGTAAAGGGATCAATAGTTGCAGGGTGCTGTGTAATGTAAAGGGGTCCAGAGGTGTAGGGTGCTGTGCAATGTAAAGAGGTCCAGAGGTACAAGGGCTGTGTAATGTAAAGGGGTCCAGAGGTGTAGGGTGCAGTGTAATGTAAAGGGGTCCAGAGGTGCAGGGTGCTGTGTAATGTAAAGGGTCCAGAGGTGCAGGGTGCTGTGTAATGTAAAGGGGTCCAGAGGTGCAGGGTGCTGTGTAATGTAAAGGGATCAATAGTTGCAGGGTGCTGTGTAATGTAAAGAGGTCCTTAGGTGCAAGGTGGTGTGTAATGTAAAGGGGTCCATAGGTGCAGGGTGCTGTGTAATGTAAAGAGGTCCTTAGGTGCAAGGTGGTGTGTAATGTAAAGGGGTCCATAGGTGCAGGGTGCAGTGTAATGTAAAGGGGTCCAGAGGTGCAGGGTGCAGTGTAATGTAAAGAGGTCCTTAGGTGCAGGGTGCTGTGTAATGTAAAGGGGTCCAGAGTGCTGTGTAATGTAAAGGGGTCCAGAGTTACAAGGGCTGTGTAATGTAAAGGCAGGCCCGGAGTGGCCAATCGGGAGAACCGGGAAGTATCCAGATGGGCTGGTCTGGTTGTGGGCCGGTTCGAAAAATCTGTCCACAAAATATCATAATATAGCTGTAAAACTTGTATGCCCCTGTTACCTGTCTACATCAAGGATTATTGCTCCTGCTCACTGCTCTGCAGCAGTAGTTGTACTCCTTTCCAGGCTCCCTTCTTGAGTTCCTATAAGTCTCCCCCCCCCCCCGATTGGAGTTGGTACAGTCCCAGTGAAAGTGCATGTGGGCGGAACAGGAAGAGAAACTCACAACACTGCAGCATGGATCTTTGGTTCCCGCCCAGCAGCACACAGCAGAGCGCTCCTCCAGGGCAGAGTGAAGATTTGTAAATCATGGGTGACAGACTGGATCCTCTTCTACTGTGAGTCCCACTGCTCTGCATTCCATAATGTGATTACAAATGTGCCCTGCACTTTTCACTGCAGGTTTATTGAAAGTGAAAGTAAAATTCTTGAACAGGTTAGGAATTAGAGTTACATTTCATAGATGTAATCCACATACACTTTATATGTTCTAAAAATGATGATTATTAATAAGATATAATGTGTATGTGGATTACATCTATGAAATGTAACACTAATTCCTAACCTGTTGAAGAATATAAGCATTACACAGCAAAGGATGTGATTTCTTATCCCAGCCACACTTCAAGAAAGCCCACTCTTACAGTGGGGGAGGGGGGAGAATGGAGGTACTGTATAGTGTTTTTTTACTTAATTCTATGCTTCAACCAGCTCTAGTGCTCTTCTCCTCCTCCCTATCACATATAGAGGAAGATTAACCCTGTATGGTCCAAAGTGGAGGCTGGAGTGTGACCACTGTCACTCCTAACTGACACAGGAGCTACAGGGGACCAGTAACAGAACTGCAGAGAGCCCCCTGAAGAAAAGTACAAGGTAAAACTGAGTACACACATCAGAATTCGTTGGGTTCAGCAGGGGCTGAATTTTTGATCGGTGTGTAATCCTCTCTGTTAGACAAACCCATTGTTATATCCACTTCTGCCGGAAATCCTTGTTCAATTAGCTGTTTGCAGCCAAACGGAAGCACTGCTGATCAGTGTATTTGATAGGGGGGGAGTCCCTGTTGTCAGAAAACAATGTCCCATTGAGGGGGTTTCCCACATCCACACAAGAGCACTTGCTCTCTAGTGCAGGGGTCTCCAAACTCTCTAAAGAAAGGGACAGTGTCCCATCTGGTGTCGTTGGGAGGAATAGTGCCCCTTTTTTATGTCAGTGGAAGGAATTATGCCCCATCATTGGAAGGAATAGTGCTCCAATGTTGATGTCAGTGGCAGGAATTATGCCCCATTGTTGGTGTCATTGGCAGGAATTATTCCTCAAGGGCTGGATAAAGGCAAGCAAAGGACCACATCCGGCCCCAGGGCCGCAGTTTGGAGACCACTGCTCTAGTGGACTGTTTGTTTAAAGTGCACTTTAATAGTACATTGCACTGTGTGTTTGATTTGCAGCACTGGGAGTTTGGTAGTAACTCCAAAACCAAATTGTGTAAAAATGAACCATAAGAATTTGACTAGAGTTATTCACATTATATGTTATAGTATTTTAAAGGAACCAGGAGTGTGTTCTTATCTCCTTCACAAAATGTTTTTGCAGCACAGGGATTTTGGTCCCACATGTATGTGATATTGTATATTACTGTACATACTCTACCACTGTACGCACTGCTCCTGATCCTTGTAATTTATCCAATTCTGACCTCTGCACTATATATATATATATATATATATATATATTTTGTGTGTGTAAGGTAATTGGTTATGGGGGGGCGCAGCTCGGCATGTTTGCCCTGGGCGCTGGTTGTCCATGCACTGGCGCAAGTGCCATGCTACAGGCTGCCGCGTCGGGGGCTAAATTTATAAGGGAATCGGAAGGCGGCCGCAGGAGCCGATTAAAAAAAGGATGGATCGGGGGTCTTTTTTTTTTTCGTGTGGGGGGGCGGCGGCTTTGGTGCCTGTGCCGCACCCGCAAAGTCTCTGCAGGATACATGGCAGCGGCCAGGGCAGATTTTCACAGGTAGGGGAAAAACAGGCAGCACACTCAGTGCACCCAGTAACCAACCTGAATAAAAATAAAACATTTTTTTTTCTGCTGTCAGGTTTATATTGTAATTTACAATATGTACAGAGGGGAACAGAGGTGTGGGGGAGGAAGTTACAGAGGTGGGGGGTACAGATATGTAGGGGAGGGTACAGAGAGAACCGATATTGGGGGAGGGGTCCAGAGGGGGAACACAGAGGTGTGGGGAGGGTACAGAGGTGTGGGGAGGGTACAGAGGTGCGAGGAAGGTCCTGTTATTTATTGTTCTAATAAATCTTCACTGTGAAGCAAAACTTACTGTATTTGCACTGAATTGGAAATATTTTTTGAAAAATACTATGAATTACAGGCTGTAGAGAACAGTGCGCCATTGCAAACTTATATTTTGAGGTTTTAATTACATTATTTTAATAGTCGTGAACTAAAGTGGGCTGGTCTAAGGCATGAAACTCCAGGGCTGAAAATGAGTCCCACTCCGGCCCTGTGTAAAGGGGTCCAGATTTACAAGGGCTGTGTAATGTAAAGGGGTCCAGAGGTTCAGGCGGCTGTGTATTGTAAAGGGGTTCAGAGTTGCAGTTGTGGAGAGGGGGTACACAGTAGTGGCAAAGAGATGTTGAAGGATGCACGCACACACATATAATTGTTATCACAATCCCAGTTTTCCTTAGGGTCCTGTAACTGTTGCAACAAGTCAGGGAATTGATTAATTATTTCCTATTTTACCTCCAGCACTTTTGACGTTCACACTGTGATCCAGGCAGAATTTACATAGAGAAATATTTTTCATGTCAGCCGGGTTGTGTATTATACACAGGACCTCCATGTCCCAAGACTCGGACTGCAGTGACATCTGGATTGTGTCTCCAGAATTCTTATACAGCTGATAATCGGAGCCTCCATGTCTGTATTTCCAGGTATAGGATAATGATGATTTCTTTGTTGGGACCGAACAATGAAGAGTCACATTGCACCAGTCTTGGCTCTTGTTCCTCTCTTCAGCTACTATGGATGGGGTAGGAACAGGTTCTGTAGGAAAGAACGCACATTTATGTTAGATGTTTTTTATGCATTATTAACCACTTCAACCCCGGACCATTTGGCTGGCCAAAGACCAGCCACATTTTGTGATTCGGCACTGCGTCGCTTTAACTGACAATTGTGCGGTCGTGCGACGTGGCTCCCAAACAAAATTGGCTTCCCTTTTTTTTCCACAAATAGAGCTTTCTTTTGGTGGTATTTGATCACCTCTGCGGTTTTTATTTTTTGTGCTATAAACAAGAATAGAAAGAAAATATGGACAGCCGCACTCCAAAAAACATTGATGGTTGTCTTTAATTAAAAAAGGAAAACTGCACTACAAATCACAGCACACAACACAGGAGTAAAATAAGTTGACGCGTTTCGCACTAAAGATTAGTGCTTAATTATAGCTGATTAAGCACTAATTTATAGTGCGAAACACGTGCATTTTTCTTTTTTTAAATAAAGACAACCATCAAGGTTTTTTGGAGTGCGGCTGTCCATATTTTCTTTTTCCATTTGTTGCCTTGTGCATTGCCAGCACCCTTGATCTCCTGAGACCATACTGATCATCCTAACACAATCCACCTGGAGGGGTAACTTTCTTTCTTTCATAAACAAAAATAGAGCGACAATTTTGAAAAAAAAAAAAACAATGGGCCAGATTCAGGTACATCTGCGCATTATTGGACCGGCGTAGCGCACCGCCTTTACGTTAGACTGGCGCAATGTAGCGGCGCAATCACCCTATTCTCGTCGGTTTTACGCAGAAATTTGCGCCTGTGCAACGTTATTTCAGAGGCACAAGGAGGAGTAATACAAATTGGGAAGGACGTGGGCATGTTACATTGAAATGAGCCGTGACCCCATGCAAATGAAGGGCCGGCCGGCTCGTGCATGCGCGCTTGAAGCAGACCATGGTCAGCACCTCTGTGCGCATGCTCACAACTCGGGAACAGCTCAATCAGTGAAAAATTGGAAGTGGACCCGGGCAAATTAGTGAACTACGCAGACAGCATAAATAGACAGAGACAAACGCACTTCCTTTGCAAAAGTACATCCCTTTGTATCCCTCCCTATACAGCAAGGTGCTTTTGTTCTGTTGTTTATTAGCGTTTGTTTGTGACGTGTCTTTGAGAGTGATTTTTGTCTTTTATGTGTTTTCTTTGTTGTTATTTTTGTTTAAATTATATTTTTGCTGGGCATTTTTTATTTTTGCTGGTCAAATTTTTTATTTTTTTTGGTTCTGTTCTGTTTGTGTATGATTTGGGAATGTGGGGGTGACATTCCTGCCGGAAAAGGGGTGTCACCCTCATTTGTGGTGGAGAAGTGATCCCCAGGTCCGTGTGAATGGTGTATGAATGTACAGTGACACAACAAGTCCTGCATTGTGGGCTTGTGCCAATCCAATGTGATGAGGATGTGATGTGTCGGCGCTAGGGACCACAGTGGTGTGCATGAATGCATTCTCATTGTGCCATGATTAATGTGTGTGTTTAACCTGCAAAGATGCCTAATGTAAGCTGTCTCCTGGCTGCTCTTCCCTCAGAAGACGGGGTAGCCTTGGTTAGGGGGGTTCCGTATAGGAGTCATGAGATGGGGTCCAGTGCATATGCAGAGTCACCCTGAAGGGATAAGACAGGAGGATGTTAGTAGTGCATGTGCCCCTTGTGATGTGTGCATCATGGGGGGGGGGGGGGGCAGTCATGCCTGACTCCCATGTCACTCACCAACCAGCCAGCTGTCCCCATACAGTGCAGAAAATAAGTATTTGAACACCCTGCTATTTTGCAAGTTCTCCCACTTGGAAATCATGGAGGGGTCTGAAATTGTCATCGTAGGTGCATGTCCACTGTGAGAGACATAATCCAAATTTTTTTTTCCAGAAATCACAATTTATGATTTTTTAACTATTTATTTGTATGATACAGCTGCAAAGAAGTATTTGAACACCTGTCAATCAGCTAGAATTCTGACCCTCAAAGACCTGTTAGTCTGCCTTTAAAATGTCCACCTCCACTCCATTTATTATCCTAAATTAGATGCACCTGTTTGAGGTCATTAGCTGCATAAAGACACCTGTCCACCCCATACAACCAGTAAGAATCCAACTACTAACATGGCCAAGACCAAAGAGCTGTCCAAAGACACTAGAGACAAAATTGTACACCTCCACAAGGCTGGAAAGGGCTACGGGGAAATTGCCAAGCAGCTTGGTGAAATAAGGTCCACTGTTGGAGCAATCATTAGAAAATGGAAGAAGCTAAACATGACTGTCAATCTCCCTCGGACTGGGGCTCCATGCAAAATCTCACCTTGTGGGGTCTCAATGATCCTAAGAAGGGTGAGAAATCAGCCCAGGACTACACGGGAGGAGCTGGTCAATGACCTGAAAAGAGCTGGGACCACCGTTTCCAAGGTTACTGTTGGTAATACACTAAGACGTCATGGTTTGAAATCATGCATGGCACGGCAGGTTCCCCTGCTTAAACCAGCACATGTCAAGGCCCGTCTTAAGTTTGCCAATGACCATTTGGATGATCCAGAGGAGTCATGGGAGAAAGTCATGTGGTCAGATGAGACCAAAATAGAACTTTTTGGTCATAATTCCACTAACCGTGTTTGGAGGAAGAAGAATAATGAGTACCATCCCAAGAACACCATCCCTACTGTGAAGCATGGGGGTGGTAGCATCATGCTTTGGGGGTGTTTTTCTGCACATGGGACAGGGCGACTGCACTGTATTAAGGAGAGGATGACCGGGGCCATGTATTGCGAGATTTTGGGCAACAACCTCCTTCCCTCAGTTAGAGCTTTGAAGATGGGTCTAGGCTGGGTCTTCCAACATGACAATGACCCGAAGCACACAGCCAGGATAACCAAGGAGTGGCTCTGTAAGAAGCATATCAAGGTTCTGGCGTGGCCTAGCCAGTCTCCAGACCTAAACCCAATAGAGAATCTTTGGAGGGAGCTCAAACTCCGTGTTTCTCAGCGACAGCCCAGAAACCTGACTGATCTAGAGAAGATCTGTGTGGAGGAGTGGGCCAAAATCCCTCCTCCAGTGTGTGCAAACCTGGTGAAAAACTACAAGAAACGTTTGACCTCTGTAATTGCAAACAAAGGCTACTGTACCAAATATTAACATTGATTTTCTCAGGTGTTCAAATACTTCTTTGCAGCTGTATCATACAAATAAATAGTTTAAAAAAATCATACATTGTGATTTCTGGAATTTTTTTATTTGATTATGTCTCTCACAGTGGGCATGCACCTACGATGACAATTTCAGACCCCTCCATGATTTCCAAGTGGGAGAACTTGCAAAATAGCAGGGTGTTCAAATACTTATTTTCTGCACTGTACATGTTCTGTTCGAAATCTGTGGGGATGGGGCTCTGATTGTATATGTAGCTGTCATGGGTGTCATGGGTGGTGTCATGTGTTGGGCTGGTGTTGGGCTCCTGCAGAGTTGTGGTAATTCCATGATGGCATGAGGGGTGAATCTGAAGATGCGAGACACCTCAGAATCACTCATGCCATAGATGTCTATGTATGTGTGATATATCCTCTCCCGTGAAGAGTGAAGAGTGAAGAGTGAGGGGCTTGTATCAGATAAGAATATTGTATTAGATTAGATTAAATAGTAAAGTTTATATAAGCAAAAAAAAAAGTTTTTCAAAAAAGAAAAAAGAAAAAAAATCCTGTGCCCTCCTCAGTGCCCTCCTCCTTCTTTGCTCATCTAAAGTCAGTAGTATAGCTATGAGCATGGATGCCACTGGCATGTTGGCATACAGTTTGTTGGGCAACACGTGTGACTGCTCAGCTCCTCACTAACAGGGTTGCTTTATCTGACATGTAGACGAATTGTCTAATTTTAGAGCAGCTTTTATATGGACTAATTTTAGACAGGACATTTAGCTGTTGCGCACAGCGCGTAGCCTGCGCTGCACCAACGTTCTTTTGTGGATCCCCGTAAGTCCCTCATTAGCATATTTGAATAGCAAATCAATGGTGTGCCTAGCACAGTTTTGCGCGGACGGATGCGCCTGTCTAACGAAATTACGCTGGACAAAAAAGGTAGATTTCTTGCGTATCTCGTTTTGGGGATGCCGTGCATCGAAACGCACGTGCACATTTAGACTTACGCCGCGCACCTCCTGTTACGCCGGCGTAATCGCTCTGTGAATCTGGCCCAATATTTTTTACTTTTTGCTATAATAAATATCCCCAAAAAATCAAAAAAATAATTATTATTTTTTTTTTCCCCTCAGTTTAGCCCAATACGAATTCTTCTACATATTTTTAGTAAAAAATTGCAATAAGCGTTTATTGATTGGTTTGCGCAAAAGTTATAGCGTCTAAAAAATAGGGAAGAGATTTATGGCATTTTTATTTTATTTTTATTTATTTTTTTACTGGTAATGGCGCTGATCAGCAATTTTTATTGTGACTGCGACATTATGGCGGACACATCGGACACTTTTTACACACTTTTGGGACCATTGTCATTTTTATAGCGATCAGTACTATAAATATGCACTGATTTCTGTGAAAATGACACTGGCAGTGAAGGGGTTAACCACTAGGTGGCGCTTAAGGGGTTAAGTGTGTCCTAGGGAGTGATTCTTACTGTAAGGGGGCGTGGCTATGAGTGACACATCACTGATCGCTGCTTCCGATCACGGGAAACAGACGATCAGTGACCGTTTCATTAGGCAGAACGGGGAGATGTTGTGTTTACACTTGCCTCTTCCCATTCTGCAGCTCTGTGACCTGATCGCGGGACACCGGCAGACATGGAGTCCACGGGTCCCGCGGGCACAGTCACGGAGCTCGCAACAGGGCGGCAGGAATTTCAAAGTGATGTAAATATACGTTACTTTGCCCAGCCGTGCTATTCTGCCGACGTAAATCTACAGGAGCTAGTCGGGAACCGGCTAAAGAAAATCTGTGACGTAAGAAACATGTGAGAGCCTCCTAAAAATGCTTGCTGCCTGGCTGTGTGTCACTGCCATATTTTGAGTCAACGACCTTGTTATGCCAAGTACAAACAATCGGATTTTCCCGTTGAAAAAACCTTGGATGGTTTTTACGACGGAATTCTGCTCAAGTTTTCTGAACTTTCGACCGTCAAGAACGTGGTGACGTACAACACTACGACGAGCAGAGAAAATGAAGTTCAATGCTTCCGAGCATGTATTGAATTGTTTCCGAGCATGCATCGGAATTTTGCACGTCGCCACAGACGATCGTAATTTCAGATCGGAATTTTTTCCGTCAGAAAATTTGAGAATCAGCTCTCAATCTTTTGCTGGCAGAAATTCCCCCAGCAAAAGTCCGATCTAGCATACACACGGACGGAATTTCTGATCAAAAGCTCACATCGGACTTTTGCTGGCGGAATTTCCGACCGCGTGTATGCGGCATAAGGATACAAAGATGATGGCACGCTCACTTCACTGGTCTTCTAATAATAGCGTAATTTGCCAAGCGTTTTAAAGAAGGACTCCAGGAATGGATAATTTATATGCTAATGTAAACAAGCATTTCCCCAGCATTTCCCCAGTCTTCCTAGTGACAAGACACAAGACACTGATCACAGCTCCCTGTAAACCCCTTCAACGCCCCCTCTTGGTTAACTCCTTCACTGCCAGTCACATTTACACAGTAATCAATGTATTTTTATAGCGCTGATCGCTGTGTAAATGTGAATGGTCCCAAAATAGCGTCAAAAGCGTCCGATGTGTCCTCCATAATCTCGCAGTCACAACAAAAAAAAACATTGCTGCCATTACTAGTAAAAAAAAAAAAAAATGCCATAAATATATCCCCTATTTTGTAGACTCTATGGGCCGGATTCAGATACATTGGCGCATCTTTATGCCGCCGTAGCGTATCTTCTTTACGCTACGCCGGCGCAACGTTGAGAGGCAAGTATGGAATTCACAATGAAAATGCCGCCGGCGTAGCGCATATTCGTCGGCGCAAGCCGACGTAAGTCAAAGTAGGTGGAAGTGGGCTGGTAGGTGGAAGTGGGCGTGATGCATGGTAATGAAGCGTGACCCCATGCAAATGATGGCCACAGCTTAAAAAAAACGAACTGCGCATGCGTTGGCTTTTGGACGCATCCCAGTGCGCATGCTCACAGTTACGTCAAAATAGTTGCCTAAGATACGTCAAACACTGCCTACGACGTGAACGTTACCTACGCACAACATTATTCACGTAGTACTATGTAAACGGCGTACGCGATGTAAAATTCAACGGCGCCGTTCCCTGGCCCATACCTGTGCATGACTTACCCTTGCTTTATGAGGGGTAAGTTTACGCCGGACGTAAGCCTTACGCAAACCGCGTATCTTTTTCCGCCTGGCGCATCTGCATATCTCCCTCATTTGCATATTTGAATAGGAAATCAATGGGAGCGCCAGATGCATCCAGCGTAAATATATGCGCCCACGCTACGGCGGGGTAGGAAAGTTACGTCGGTCGGAAGAAGCCAATTTTCAGGCGTATATAGTTCTGTGGGTATGGCGCATATATACGCCGGCGCATATACTGTATACACTTACGCGGCGTAAGGGCTTTGTGAATCTGGGCCTATATCTTTTGTGCAAATCAATCAATAAACGCTTACTGCGTTTTTTTTTTTACCAAAAATATGTAGAAGAATACGTATCTGAGGGAAAAAAATTGTATATATTTTTTAGGGATATTTATTATGGCAAAAAGTGAATTTATTTTGTTTATAGCACAAAAAATATAACCCGCATAGGTGTTGAAATACCATCGTAAGAAAGCTCTAATTGTCAGTTAAAGCTAAGCAGTGCCGAATTGCAAAAAGTGCTCTGGTCTTTAGCCGAAGCTACATACAGTATTACCGCATATCCAGCAGGCATCCGAGCAGATGACCCGCCGTATAAGACGACCCCTGCTTTTTGGCCCATTTCTTTAAGTGTAAAAGGTAGTCTTTTACAGTGTTGCTCATCGTCCTTTAAAAAAGTAATTAGTTACAGTTACAAATTACTTGTCCGAAAAAGTAATTGAGTTAGTGACTCAGTTACTACATTGGCAAAGTAATTAGTTACTCAGCAAAGTAACTGACTTTGTTTTTGCCGGCGTATGACGACCCCCTAATTTTCCAGCTAAAATTTTGGTTTTGGGATATACTCACTGTATAAGACGACCCCTCAATGTGCCATCTGTAACATGCCTCACTGTGCCATCTGTAACATGCCTCACTGTGCCATCTGTAACATGCCTCACTGTGCCATCTGTAACATGCCTCACTGTGCCATCTGTAACATGCCTCACTGTGCCATCTGTAACATGCCTCACTGTGCCATCTGTACATCTGACAGTGAGGCATGTGAGACATGTTAGAGGCACAGTGAGGCATGTGAGGCATGTTACAGGCACAGTGAGGCATGTGAGGCATGTTACAGGCACAGTGAGGCATGTTACAGGCACAGTGAGGCATGTGAGGCATGTTACAGGCACAGTGAGGCATGTTACAGGCACAGTGAGGCATGTTACAGGCACAGTGAGGCATGTTACAGGCACAGTGAGGCATGTTACAGGCACAGTGAGGCATGTTACAGGCACAGTGAGGAATGTGAGGCATGTTACAGGCACAGTGAGGTAAGTGAGGCATGCTACAGGCACAGTAAGTGAGGCATGTTACAGGCACAGTGAGGCATGTATGATGGCACAGTGAGTCACTGTGCCATCATACATGCCTCACTGTGCCTGTAAAATGCCTCGATGACGATCTCCCTACTTTCTCCTGTTCTCCATATGTCAGACGTCGGCGGCCATCCTCCATTATTCAAAATCCACGCCTCCTCCTCAGGCTGTGATCGTGATAGGTGGAACAGTTATTTTCCCAGCAGAGCCTCTGTTCAGTGTTCCGCCTATCACAGATGTCCTCTCGTCCGAGGCCGAGACTGAGGATGAGAAAGCATCCGTGATAGGCTGAACACTAAACAGAGGCTCTGCTGGGAAAATTAGTGTTCCGCCTATCACAGACGGAACAGTCAGAGGGCGAGGCACGCTTTTTTAATAATGGATGGCCGCCGACGGTGATACAACACAACAGGTACATGTGTAATTGCGGTAACGCTGCCCAAGTAATGGGGACGGCGTTACCACAAGGGGAAGAGTAATCTGGTAGATTACTCGTTACCCTGAAAAGGGGTATCGTTAGGTAACAGCGTTTATTTTAACACCGTTACTTACAACACTGGTCTTTTATATGCCAGCAAATACAGTAATACCCCCACCGGACTACTGATAAATCTCTAACTATACAAAAAACAGTACCATCATTTAATTCCATTGGTCATATGCTTGGTGTGGGGAAGATCCTTCACAACATTCCTAAACCAGAAAATGCTTTCAAAAATGGCAATTTGTTTTTGCCACCAGAGTGCAAATTGGAAGGCAGTGCCTGCAGATAGAGGTCATAAGCAGGCAATATCGGGACATTTCTGTAAGTAATATAACCTTCCTAACCTCTGACTGCTTGTATTGTCTGCTGGTCAGCACCTTGTAGCATCTGCATTCAAAAGGTCTTTGGCCCAGATTCATAGAGCAATTACGCCTGTTTAACTGGTGTTAGACAGGAGTAATTTCAAATTTCGCGCGCCGTATCACTAGTTTGAATCCTCAAACCATGATACGGCGGCTTCGGGCTTCGATCCGAGAGGCTTACGTCTTCGTAAGCCTTCGGATCTACGCTGCGATATTTTTGCGGCCGCTGGGAGGAGTCCGCGTCGTTTTGATGCATCGTTATATGCAAATTAGTTTTTACGGCGATCCACGAAGATATGAGCGGTCTTCGCAATCGCTTACGTCTATTTTTTTTTACGTACTGTTAGACCAGCTTTTTGATGGTCTAACGGTGCGTAGCCCATGTTAAGTATGGCCGTCGTTCCCGCGTCGAATTAAATTTTTTTTTTTTTTTTACGTAAGTCGTTCGGGAATAGAAATGTCCGTAAACGGCGCTACTCAAACAACGAATGACGTAACGACGTGATTTTGCGCAATGCACGGCGGGAAATTTGCAAACGGAGCATGCGCAGTTCGATTGCCGCGGGAACGCGCCTATTTTAAATGCTTCACGCCCCCTACTCGTGCCGCCGTCGTTTACTGGACAAAATCTACCTGGATTCCACGTAGAGCCAGGTAAAAAACGGCGGCGTAGTGTATTTCTGATACGCTACGATAATCTAATTCTCTCTGAATCTGGCCCTTTGTCTCTCATGCATTGGCCTAGTTGTAGTACCTACCAACATACATTTTTTTAATGAGTTTAGACTTTAATTTCTAAATAGCATTTTAAATATTGTACATTTTTAACCACTTGACCACTGGGCACTTAAACACCCTTAATAACCAGACCAATAACCAGACCAATTTTCAGCTTTCGGTGCTCTCACAGTTTGAATGGCAATAACTCAGTCATACAACACTATAACCAAATGAAATTTTTGTCCTTTTTTCCCCCACAAATAGAGCTTTCTTTTGGTGGTATTTCATCACCTCTGCGGTTTTTATTTTTTTTGCTATAAATGAAAAAAGAACAAAATTGTGCAAAAAAATAATAATTTTTCTTCATTTCTATTATAAAATTTTGCAAAAAAGTAATTTTTCTTCATAAATTTGGCCTAAAATGTATACTGCTACATATCTTTGGTAAAAAAAAATAAAAAATGTTGGATATTATTTAGTCTGGGTGAAAGTTATGGGGTCTACAAGCTATGGTACCAATTACTGAAAATTGATCAATTTCATCACACCTGATGTACTGACAGCCTCTCTCATTTCTTGGGACCCTAACATGCCAGAAAAGTACAAATACCCCCCAAATGACCCCTTTTTGGAAAGAAGACATTCCAAGGTATTTAGAAAGAGGTCTGGTGAGTTTTTTAAAGTTGTAATTTTTTCCCACAATTCTTTGCAAAAGCAAGATTTTTTTTTTTTCATCAAATTTTCATATTATTAGGTTATTTTTCACACACAGCATATGCATACCACAAATTACACCCCAAAACACATTCTGCTATTCTTCCCGAGTATGGCGATACCCCATGTGTGAGACTTTTACACAGTGCGGCCACATACAGAAGCCCAACATGCAGGGAGCACCATCAGACCAATTCTGACATTTCTCTCCTACATGTAAAAATCATCATTTATTTGCTAGAAAAATACATAGAACACCAAAACATTATATAAAGATACCTCACATGTGTGGTTTGAACACCGTTTTTATATGTGGGCGGGACTTGCGTATGCGTTCGCTTCTGCATGCGAGCTCGCGTGGACAGGGGCGCTGTATGCCCAGAGTATTGCTAAGTATGCCCAGAGTATTGCGGAGTATTGCCAGAGTATTGCCCAGAGTATTGCGGAGTATTGCCCAGAGTATTGCCCAGAGTATTGCCCAGAGTATTGCCCAGAGTATTGCCCGGAGTATTGCCCGGAGTATTGCCCAGAGTATGGCCCAGAGTATGGCCCAGAGTATGGCCCAGAGTATGGCCCAGAGTATGGCCCAGAGTATGGCCCAGAGTATGGCCCAGAGTATGGCCCAGAGTATGGCCCAGAGTATGGCCCAGAGTATTGCGGAGTATGCCCACAGTATTGCCAGAGTATGCCCACAGTATTGCCAGAGTATGCCCACAGTATTGCCAGAGTATGCCCACAGTCAGGGCAGGACTTAGGGTGGTGGGGGCCCCTGGGCTTGAGTGTTGACGGGGCCCCCTGGAGCGAGGGGGGGATCATAGTTGTTGAGCGGGGGGGGGCGAATTGAAGTTGTTGAGCGGGGGGGGGATTAAAGTTGTTGAGCGGGGGGGCATTTAAGTTGTTGAGCGGGGGGGGGGGGTGCACTTTAAAGTTGTTGAGTGGGGGGGGTGACTCTAATCTGTGCACAGAATACAAATAATGAAATAATATATATATATATATTGTAATGGTGAGGGTCCCTGTCACCATGGAGATGCAGCAAAAATGGACACAGAGTCTGCATGTCAGCAGACTGCAGAACTACACAGCATAGTTTTTAAATGGAGAAAACTGCTCTGTCAGTTTTCTCCAGGTTTTGCTAGTTTTGAATGGGGCTGTGTAGTTGGAGATCCTGCAGAGACTTGGGCGGGGTGGGGTCTCCAACCCTGTGTCCAGATCTTACAGACAGCCAGCAGGTTGGGTTGCCAGCTGAACACTGACAATATAATCAGGGACTGGTCAGAACAGAGAGGGAGGTGGAAGGTGTGCAGCTGGCTGTTGCTGCAGGACAGACCTGTATGTGGGGATCTGTCTGTCTGTCTGCCCTGGAGACTACATCCCTGGTGTGGGGGGACTTCGTGTCTGAAGGACTGGGAGGCTGGTGGACCTGAGGTGACTAGCGAGTCCAAGAGGGGCTGAAGGAAGTCCGGAAGTCTGGGAGACAGTGGGCTGGAGAACCTGTTGAGGCCAGGAGTGTGCCAGGTTAGCAGGTACAGCAAGGCTAAGTAAGCCTAGGAGCCAGGAGGCTTGGTATTTTTGAGTTCTGTGAACATATCTGGAGAAGAACCCCCTGCGTGGGAAATCCTGTATGTGAACTGTTCTTTTTGTTTACTTCAATAAAAATGGGCTGCCATGCCCTCAAACATAACGTCTGACTGCTGTGGACTCGCTAAAAAAACGCATTTACCATTGAGTTAAAACCCCAACGTTTACAATATATATACATATATATATATATATATATATATATATATATAAAAAAGGGGGTAGCCATCCGGGGCCCTGGGGATCTCTGGGCCCTATAATAAAAAATAAATAAACATTTATAAAAAATATAAAGAACGTAAATATTTTTATAAAAAAAAAAGGGGGGGTTGCCATCCGGGGGCCCTGGAGACCTCTGGGCCCTTTAATAATAATAATAATAAATATATATATATATATATATTAGAGCTGCACGATTAATCGTCAAGAATCGTTATCGCGATCTTTTTCCCGTTGCGATTCTTGATACAGGGTTTCACAATCTTTCACATGAAAAGAATTTTCTCTGCACTTTGGTATGCAAAGAATTTCCTGTCTGCTCTCAGCCAAAAGTCAGTCTGGGCAATCTGCCAAGTTTTGGAAACATTCTTTATCAGTGGAAAGTGGAAACATTGTATCTCTTCAAAGGAATTAACTTCTTCTGTATGTAAATTAGGAATTTTTAACCACTTAAACACCAAACCTTTTTCTGACAGCTCTTTTCAAGTTAAAATCATTATTTTTTTTTTGCTAGAAAATTACTTAGAACCCCCAAAGATTATATAATTTTTTAGTAAAGACCCTGGCCTAGAGAATAAAATGGCGGTTGTTGCAATATTTTATGTTGCACTGTATTTGCGCAGCAGTCTTTTTAAATGCATTTTTTTGGAAATACTTTAATGAATTAAAAAAAAAAAAAATAGGC
Source organism: Rana kukunoris (assembly GCA_029574335.1). Taxonomy (NCBI): domain Eukaryota; kingdom Metazoa; phylum Chordata; class Amphibia; order Anura; family Ranidae; genus Rana; species Rana kukunoris. Next base: position 24,508,171 of record CM056059.1, read on the forward strand.
AGTAAAGTTAGCCCATTTTTTTTTTTTTGTATAAATGTAAAAGATTTTACGCCGTGAGAATCGTGAGAGAATCGTGATCTTCATTCTAGGCAGAAAAATTGTGATTCTCATTTTGGCCAGAATCGTGCAGCTCTAATATATATATATATATATATATATATATATATATATATATATATATATATATATATATATATATATATATATATATATATATATATTTTTTTTTTTTAAATTAATAAAAAAAGTGGGGGTTGCTGTCCCAGGCCCTGGAGGCCTCCAGACCCCTAAAAAAAAAAAAAAAAAAAAAATTTATAAAAAAAATACATAAAAAAGGGAGGTTGTCATCCGGGGGCCCTGGGGACCTCTGGGTCTTTTAATAAAAAAAATATAAACAAAAATAAACATTTATAAAAAAAAAAAAAAAGGGGGGGTTGCCACATGGGGCCCTGGGGACCTCTGAGCCCTTTAATAATTAAAAAAAATACATATATATATATATATATATATATATATTATTATTATTATTATTAAAGGGCCCAGAGGTCTCCACGGCCCCTGGATGGCAACCCCCCCCCCCTTTTTTTTATAAAACAATTTACATTTTTTTTTTAAATAAATAAAAAAAGGAAGGGTTGTTGTCCAGGGGCCCCCTATTGGGTGGGGCCCATGGGCTTGAGCCCAGTCAAGCCCAATGGTAAGTCCGGCCCTGCCCACAGTATTGCCAGAGTATGCCTGAGTATTGCAGAGTATGCCCAGGTGACTATTGCCCAGTATTGCAGAGTATTGCAGCAGGGATGGCTGAGCAGGGAGGGAGGGATGGATGGATCTGTGACTACATTTGTCACAGATCCAGCCCGCAGCACTGCCGCTGCCATCCGCTCCCTCCCCTCTCCTCTCACACTGTACCGATCGGTACAGAGAGAGGAGGGAGGAAACGGCGTCAGCACATGACGCCGCTTTGTTGACAAGTGATCGCGCCGTCATTGGACGGCGCGATCACGTGGTAAACCACCGCTATCAGCGGCGATTTACCGTGATCCGTGATGCGCCGGGTCCGGAGGACCCGGCGGTCACGGATGTTCCCGTGTGCGCGCCTCAGGAGGCACGCGGGAGCGCGATTCTGAGAGGCCGTTAATTAACGGCCACTTAGAATCTAGCAATCGCCCTGTAGCCGTACTTTCGGCATAGGGCGGTTGCAAAGTGGTTAAATAGTAACTCCACTTTTGTTACTATGGAATGTACATTGCATGGATTTTAACACATTTTGTAGCAGATTCCTTCCCTTTGTCATTCTGAAGAAATAGCTGTTTGGTTTTCTGTCCATGTACAGAGTGAATCTGATTACGTATCAATCAGCTGCTGCACTTGCTGGGCTCTGATGAGGAAAGTGGCAGGGTCTACATCCATTTAGATGTGATTTCCCTTTGGGAGTATCTCATCAAAAATGAAATTTTTGTTGCAGAGGATGCCAAAAATCTGACTTGTATCTTAGTGCAGACCTCTGTCACACCTCAATCACCTCAATTAGGGTTGCGTTTTCTACACGCCTACAGTTAGCCATATTGCACTGGATTTTACAAAAAAATTCAGTGGCTGCAGATTGAAAAGGAAAGGTAATTTTTAATAACATTCAATTATAATATGATTTATGTAGTAATTGTATACGCTATATTTTTTTATGTGATATTTTTTTCTCTCACAAAAATGGAGTTACCCTTTAGCCACATGAATGACAATTTGCGTGGTCATGCAACACTGTTGAGCTTTCTTTTGGTGGTATTTAATCACCACTGGGGTTATTATGTTTTGCTAAACAAACAAAAAAAAGGCCGACAATTTTTTTTTTTTATATTTTGTTATAAAATTTTACAATTTTCTCCTTCCCTGATGGGCACTGATAGGCGGCATGGAGAAGTAGCACTAAAAGGTGTCACTGTTAGGCACTGATAGGTGGCACTGATGGGCACTGATGAGGCAGCACTGGTGGCACTGATCAGGAGGCACTCATGAGGATGCACTGATGAGTGACACTGATGGGCTCTGATAAGCGGCATTGAGAGGTGGCACTGATGGACACAGATAAGAGACACTGATGGGCATTAATATGTGTCACTGGTGGGCACTGATAGATGGCACTGGTGGGCACTGATTAGCAGCACTGAAGGGCACTGATTTGTATCACTGGTGATGACTAAGGGGACCGATGTCCCTCTAACACAGTGGTTCTCAATATTTCTAGTGCTGTGACCCCTTGATAAAATTTTGTTGGGACCCCTAACAGTAAAATTATTTTCGTAGCGTTGGGTTGTCGGCACCCAAGGCAAGACACGTAATTTTGCGCCCCTAACCCACAGACATTTAGAACTCCCTGAGTCCCCATCCACTCATGCAGTATTAAAACCCCTTATGGTACATTTTTGGAAGTACCACCCTCTCTTTGTTCTCCTTTCTTTCCCTTTTATCTTTCTATCCTAATTTCTTTTTTTTTTTTTTTTTCCTATCATCCCTCTCTCTAGCCGTCTTTCTTGTTCTTTCTCTTAATCTTTTCTCTCCCTTTTTCTTTGTTCCTCCCCCTCTTTTCCTCTCCCTTTTATGTCTTCTCTCTTTTTTATTCCTTCTCTTACTCCTTGGTGGGGGGAATGGGATGAGTGGCAGTGCTGGCATGGAGAGGATAATAAGATAGGAGGTGAAGATGAAGATGACAGGTAAGGGCCACAGTACCCCTCACCTGGAGCTTCTACAATGTGGCCTGTCAGGCCACGTACACACGATCGAACATGTCCGCTGAAACTGGTCCGCAAACCATTTTCAGCGGACATGTTCGATCGTGTGTACGGCCTATCGGACCGTTTTCCAGCGGACAAACATTTCCAAACATGCTTGAAAACATGTCCACTGGAAACCTGTCTGTCGGACAGGTTCGATGGTTAGTACACAAACCATCGGACCAAAATCCCCCCGCATGCTCAGAATCAAGTTGACGCATGCTTGGAAGCATTGAACTTTGTTTTTTCATCACGTCGTTGTGTTCTACGTCACCGTGTTCTGGTCCAAAGGGATTTTGGACTGATGGTGTGTACGCACATCAGACCAACAGACCACTTCAGCCTTGTCCGATGAAAACGGTCCGTCGGACATGTTTCCTTGGACATGTCTGATCGTGTGTACAGGGCCTCAGAGATCGGGAACTTGTCACTCTCCACCTCCTCCCTGTAGGTCCAGGCCAGTCCCAGGGGCAGGAGCAGCAAGAGGTAGGTTAGGCACAGGCAGCTCCTCTGGGCACCTCTCTCACACATTGGACGCTGCACTGTTCCTGCCTGCTGGGTGAAGTCCTGCACTGGACGTGCTACAGGGGGTGCTTGGGAGGCCGTTGGGCAGACCTGTCTGGGTTCGGGGCATCGCTGGAGTTGGACAGTAGAGGAGGATCGGCCAGTGTATCAGGCTGGAGGCAGAGGGCACGGACAAACCGGCCTGACAACCCTAAGCGGCACCGATGTTTTGTCAAAATAGCCAATTCATAAAGATCTCCAATTGCATCACTTCCAGTTACTGTAAACCAGGGGTAGGCAACCTGGGGCCCTATAGCTACAAGTCCCATCATACCTCTGGGAGTAATTGTAACTGTCAGCCTTGTAATGCCTATTCGGAAATTTTTCGATGTGTTTTGACACAACACCGGCAAGCGTGTACACTCCGGTATACAAATACCTGTTTTGACACAACAGCGTGTAACAAGTATGGGAGCGGACTAACAGTATCTGCTCATAATACCATGTACCGGAGAGTATGCGGTTGCAGGTGTTTTGTCAAAACAGCAAGATGTCCGAATCTCCAATTACTGATGGTTTAGAGCAGGGGTCTTCAAACATTCTAAACAAAGGGCCGGTTTATTGTCCTTCAGACTCTTAGAGGGCCGGACTTTGGCCAGCGGTGGGTGGAAATTTTCCTGGCATCAGTGGAACTAAACATATGGTATTAGGGGGAGAAATAGTGGCCCCATCGTTGGTATCATAGGGAGGAATAGTGCCCCATTAGTGGTGTCAGTGGGAGAAATGGTGCTCCACTGTCGGTGTCAGAATAGTGTCTTGTATCAGTGGGAGGGATAGTGCCCCAAGGGCCGGATAAAGGCAAGCAAAGGGCTGCATTCGGCCCTCGGGCCGCAGTTTGGAGACCACTGGTTTACAGTAACCGGAAGTGACGTAACTGGAGATCTTGATAATTTGTCTATGTTGACGGAACACCAGCCTGACATCCCCCCAATGTGTGGCACTTAGGGTGGACCACCCCCCCCATTGGTACACCACTGATAACAGCCAACCCCCTGATGGCTTACAAAAAGAAGATGATAGAACAGACTTGCACAAGTAGAGCAGTGTGGGAGAACAGGACAAAGCTGAATCTGCTGGGCTGGGTATATTTAACAGTACCATATGTAGACAGCTCAGTTTTTTTTTTTTTTTTTTTTAATTCCCATTTAATAGGTATAGTTAAGCAAAAATGAAAATATATGCAATGTAGAACATTTGTTCCCCAAAATATGTAGAGGTTTTGCAAGCTGATTTTTTTTAGACTAATGTTGAGACATACATGTCTAGCATCAACCACAATGCAGACAACCAAAAGCATAGCATACAAAAAAAGACAGAAGCTTGTTTCACTGGCAGTAGGTTGAGAGAAAGGACAGAAAACACTTATGCCGCGTACACACGATCATTTTTCGGGTTGTAAAAAACAAAGTGTAATTTAAAACGATTGTGTGTGGGCTTCAGAGCATTTTTCGGGTTCTGAAAGACGACCACATTTTTTTTTGAAAATGCTCTATTTTTTTCACGACGTTTTAAACAATGTAGTTTTTAATGGTCGTGTGTGGGCTTTAACGACGTGAAAAATCCGCACATGCTCAGAATATGATTTAACCTTTTATTTTAGAGGAAATACAATCGAATAGGGGGCGTACCATCGTCCTAGTATTCTAATATAAATTGAGGGGATTCCCCACAAGCCCTGAGGCTCCAACAGGAAAAAGTGGGCGGGGAGGACTATACCGGTACTATGTAGGTTGGTTGCAAACAACCAGAATAATTTACATTGGGTAAATTTTAGAAAATGTATTCACATAAAGACATCAAACAAGATAAAAAATACATAACATTAAAATACAATACAAACACATTTGACCACAATCAGGTCACCGGTCGTGCAATCCCTTCCATTGAAAAGGGGGAATATCGGTGAGGGAATTGGAGTCATGAGACAGGCAGTCTCTAGTCTCTACTAGTTTTGCGAATTTTGTTTTCGCTTAGTCAGGAGACAGTCTAAAGGCACAACGTCCTCTGACCCCAAGAAGATCCAAGGCAGGCAGTGGGTGAGTACCTCACAGATAGGCCAAGATGATTTCTTGGGACGGACCTATGTGCCCGAACGGGCATAAGAAGATAGGGAGGGTAGGGGTCCCAGGACACAAAGGTCCCGTTGAATGGGGTTGCTCAGGTGACAGAGTGATTAGACCTGAATGACAAATACATCCAGGTCTATGCAAAACACGTGGTAAGTAAGTTACCAATCTCCTGCTGGTAGCAGCGCTGGTTCTTTTTTGTGTATGGTAATACACATGTCCTGAGACCCAGCTTAGGACATGTGTTATGAGACGGGATGCTCGTTCTGGTAAAACTACCGTTAGTAATGGAGTAAGCACATTCATCACGCTGTAACAGACATAAAAGCGCAAAACGTCTTTTACTAACACAAAATCAGCTAAAGCAGCCCAAAGGGTTCCGTCATCTGAATGGAACTTCCCCTTTATAGTGCCGTCGTACGTGTTGTACGTCCCCACGCTTTGATAGAGCATTTATTTTTGTTCACGATCGTGTGTAGGCAATGCCGTTTTAATGATGATGTTGAAAAAAAAATTGTTTTTTTCTAGAGCATGAAAAACTGAGTTTTTTACAACCCCGAAAAATGATCTGGTGTACGCGGCATTACACACATGTACACCCTCTGATCTATATTAAAAATGAATATAATATGTAAAGACAAATATATTTTACTTATACTAAGAATGTTTGCAGTAATTTAGTAAAAATTACCCATGCTCAATAAAATTTCAAGAAATATAATATTAATAAAAAAAAAAAATATATATATATATATATATATGTAGCGCCCCCTTACTTTCAGAAAGGGTGCTACGCTAAAGTTAGTAGGGTGAGAGACTTACTTGCTCTCACCTAGGTTGATTTGTTCAAATTTGGCAGCTGTCAGCCCTGAATTGTCCTGTGGGTCATTCTGTGCTCCAGAGATGTGGTCCCATCTCTGGGCGGCAGGTGGCGCCAGAGGGGTTCAGGCAGAGCCACTTTTCCCCAGCAGCCAATTGGAGGAGCGTTTCCCTCGCGGGGCATGCTGGGGGAAGGTATATCTGTGGCAGACGCCAATTTTCTGGGTTCTTCACAGGTTCCTGGTTCCAGGTGCGGCACCCACCTTCAGGGTGTGCGCACATCACTATGGCCTACCTGGCCGGGGCCCGTGCCACGCGGAGTTCCGGACTCTGGGCCCTCATGGCTCAGAGACACTGGAGTGCCTGAGGGACCTCAGTGATTTACTGGGGTTCTGCATCTCAAGAGGACAGGAATGAGAGGATATGCTCTATTGCTCTTAAGTACCGGAACCTGTGGCAGAGGCCTCTACTAATCTTCTAGAGCCAAGTCGGTGGCAGCGACTTGTTCCTTCTCAGCTTTCTCAGTGACACTCTGGCTGCCAGGTCTGTGGGAGAGGCCTGTCCAGGTGCACCGCACCCAATCCAGCTGGAGTGGCGACGTGATTGACTTAATTACCAAAAGTGGGACTGCTTTCTCTATCCAAGCCTGACTCTGCGAAGTAACTCTACTTTCATCAACCTTTTCCTATCTACCTCAAGTTGATGTGTTGGTCGTGTTGGACCAGGAAAAATAAAGCATTCAGAAAACTTCAGCTACAGGTTGGACATTTGTTATTGCTCTGCTCACTACATCCACCCCTAGACACCACACAGAGGTAACTTAATCCGCCGATCCCAATCTAATCAGCGGCTCCTGAATGGGGTATCGCTCTCTCTTTCTCTCTCTCTCTCTCTATATATATATATATATAAATAAAATTCAACTAAAGAAAAATAAATAAAAACTTCAATACATACTGTAAATGTTTACCATAAATAAAAAAAAGAATAACATACAAAATAAATAAAATAAAAATCTGCAATTTTTTTCCACAAAATGTAAAAAATACAAATAATTTTCAGGAAACATCGGTTCCTGAAAATTTGCCCATCTTCTTATAGGGTAATGGGTAAATACACAGACAGATGTGTGCTTTTATTTACTTTGATGATGTTCTGTGTTCTCCATAAAGAGACTGGAAATCAGTGATACTTTTTCAGCCAGTTAAACAAAAGAATACACAGATGATCACTTACCATACACAGTGAGGTTGAAGACTTTCTTATAGTTTGTGTTCTTGGTAAAAGTTATAGTTCCAACATACAGTCCACTGTCCTCCAGTCTCAGATGTCCAATCCTCAGTGATCTTCCATCATCCAGGATCTCCAGTCTTCCTCTAAACTTTTCATCTATAACAATAATCTGATTTGTGAAAGTCACCAATGGGTTTGTTTTGAAGTTCCAGGTTACTATAAGTACAGGATCTGATGGACCTCCACTCAGTGACATGGGGATGGATTGGTTTATAAGACCGTTCAGTGTGACAGGGACATCCTCTCCTCCTGTATACATAAAAGGGTAGAAGTGTAAAGGTGACCATTCCATCCTGGATCTTGGATTGCAGATGATAACAGGCTTTATTAACCACTTAACCCCCGGACCATATTGCTGCCCAATGACCAGACCACTTTTTGTGATTCGGCACTGCGTTGCTTTAACTGACAATTGCGCGGTCGTGCGACGTGGCTCCCAAACAAAATTGGCGTCCTTTTTTCCCCACAAATAGAGCTTTCTTTTGGTGGTATTTATTCACCTCTGCGTTTTTTTTTTTTCCTGCTATAAACAAAATTAAAGCGACTATTTTGAAAAAAATTCAATATTTTTTACTTTTTGCTATAATAAAAATCCCCCAAAAATATATATAAAAACATTTTTTTCCCCTCAGTTTAGGCCGTTACGTATTCTTCTACATATTTTTCGTACCAAAAAAATCGCAATAAGCGTTTATTGATTGGTTTGAGCAAAAGTTATAGCGTTTACAAAATAGGGGGTAGTTTTATGGCATTTTTATTAATATTTTTTTTTTTTACTAGTAATGGTGGCGATTAGCGTTTTTTTCAGTACTGCGACATTATGGCGGACACTTCGGACGCTTTTGACACATTTTTGGGACCATTGGCATTTTTATAGCGATCAGTGCTATAAAAATGCATTGTATTACTATAAAAATGCAGTGAAGGGGTTAACACTAGGGGGCGGGGAAGGGGTTAAGTATGTTCATGGGTGTGTTCTAACTGTATGGGGGGGTGGCCTCACTAGGGGAAATCATACATTGTATGAACAGACAATCAGCATTTCTCCCCTGACAGGACCGGGTTTACACACACAGCTCCCGGTCCCCGCTCTGTACCTAGCAATCACGAGTAGAGTTGAGCGAACCCGAACTGTAAAGGGTTCGGTACGGACTTTGGGTTTTTCCCGAACCTGGATCCGAACCCGAATAATTGCTGAAAGTTCGGGTTCGGAGTTCGGGAAAAAAAAATGCGTGGGGGTCCCCCCAAATTCAATAACCAGACCCTTTAGGTCTGATATGGATATTAAGGGGAACCCCGCCGTCAATTTGAAAAAAAAATGATGTGGGGTTCCCCCCAAATATCCATAACCAGACCCTTCAGGTTTGGTATGGATTTTAAGGGGAACTCCACCCCAAATTAAAAAAAAAATGGTGTGGAGTTCCCTCTAAAATCCACACCAGACAGAAAGAGGGGGGGACAGAGTGCGGCCCCCCCTCTCCTGAACCACACCAGGCCACATGCCCTCAACATTGGGAGGGTGCTTTGGAGTGCCCCCAAAGCACCTTGTCCCCATGTTGATGGGGACAAGGGTTTCATCCCCACAACCCTTGCCCGGTGGTTGTGGGGGTATGCGGGCAGGGGGCTTATCAGAATCTGGAAGACCCCTTTAACAAAGGGGCCCCCCAGATCCTGGCCCCCCCCTGTGTGAAATGGTAATGGGGTACACTGTACTCCTACCATTTCACGAAGGAAGTGTAAATAGTCGTTTTCAGGAAAAAAACACACACACCGTAGAACAAATTACTTTATTAATTAAACCAATTAAAAATCCAGCGGTGTACATAGACGATCGATGCTGCTCCCTGCTCCAACGTTGTCTTCTATCCAGCGCCGGGTGATCTCTCCAGCAATGGCCGGTTGGTCCAGCGATGAGAAGATCCATCCATTCAGAGCACAGCTCAGCGAATCACGCGCCGGAGCTTTGACATATCTTTTATAGGGGAGGCGGGCCACGCGTCACGTGACCCCGTCCCCCTCTGACGCACATTCTGCTATGTCACTAGGACATGACATCACGTGACGCGTGGCCTGCCTCCCCTATAAAAGAAATGTCAAAGCTCCGGCGCGTCATTCGCTGAGCTGTGCTCTGAATGGATGGATCTTCTCATCGCTGGACCGATCACCCGTCGCTGCACGGGACTCAGGGGCGAGCAGGGGCGCGCGCCCCTAGTGGCCGCTTAGAGAGCCGACGTAGAGCTACGGGCTCTCGCGCAGCGTAGAACTGCGGCAGCTGGTCGGCAACCAGTTAATTAAAACTAGAAAATGTAAAAAGTAAATCCCCTGCCATAACCCATGAGTGTAATGCTGCGTACACACGATCATTTTTTGGCATGAAAAAAACGTTGTTTTTCAAAAACGTCATTTAAAATGATCGTGTGTGGGCTACAGGTTCTGAAAAATGACAAAAAATGTTTTCGAACATGCTGCATTTTTTCACGTTGTTTTAAAAAATGTAGTTTTTCGGGTTGTAAAAAATGATCGTGTGTGGGCTTAAACGACGTTTTAAACCCGTGCATGTTTTTTTTTTCATGCTGAAAAATGATCGTGTATACGCGGCATAAGAACCATTATCAGGCTTTTATTACTATCTGTGACCCCTTTAGGGATTTCCCCTCACTTCCTGCTCTTGAAACAAAAGTGAAGGCAAGATTAAATCTCCTTAATGTGAGTGTAAATTTCAGATGTCCCCCTTTACCCATCACTTTCTATACTGTTGCCTGAACGTGAGGGGAAAGCTGCCCAAAGGGGACACATGTAGGCAGGCTTGGTGCTGTACAGGCGGTCAAGCCACATATTTCACCTTTAGGCCTGGGCCCCCCTGAACCTGACCACCAACATTCCCCACAGGCCATCCCACCGAATCCACACACCGACCCCCCTCAAACATGTATATATGTCAGCCCCCCAATCCTGTATATATGTCAGCCTCACTCACACCTGTATATATGTCAGCCCCCACCTTGTTTCTATGCAGCCCCCCCACATCTGTATACAGTATATGCCAGCCCCCCCTCACACCTATATATTTGTCAGGCCCCCAAACCCACCCACATACACACCTGTATATATGCCAGCCCCCCTCACACCTGTATATATGCCAGCCCCCTCACACCTATATATTTGTCAGGACCCGCAACCCACCCACATACACACCTGTATATATGCCAGCCCCCCTCACACCTGTATATATGCCAGCCCCCTCACACCTATATATTTGTCAGCACCCGCAACCCACCCACATACACACCTGTATATATGCCAGCCCCCCTCAGACCTGTATATATGTCAGCCCCACCCCCACCTGTATATATGCCAGCCCCCTCACACCTGTATATATGTCAGCCCCCCACCTTTTTTTACGCAGCCCCCCTACATCTGTATACAGTATATGCCAGCCCCCCTCACACCTATATATTTATCAGCCCCCCCAACCCACCTGCATACACACCTGTATATATGCCAGCCCCCACCTGTGTATATATGTCAGCCCCACCCATACACAAATCTGCAAAAACACAAGCCTCTGGCCCCTGCCTGTCCACAAACAGCCCCCCCCTCCCTTTTCCTCACAGCCCTCGCTTGTAAAGGAAAAATGTTCCTACCTAGTCCCAGCTCGTTTTCACAAAGCTGGCATGTTGCGGACACAAAGGAGCACAAGTACAGGCAGCTCACACGAGGGGTGCACATGCACATAGTAGCCAGGGGTGGCAGTAAAGAGCTTGATGTCTGAGCTCAATGACCCAGAGAGCAGCAGAAGCTGCAAGATCGTTTCTATAGTGCACAACACGGCTCCTCTTCACCCTTCCGGCCTTCTCCTGGCCCGGGCAGGCCCCTCGGGCCCTGGGCCCCCTACAGTTGTGGTGTGTGTTGCCCTATCCATTGACTCTTTAGCACAGTAGCCACTGGATTTACATCTTGTTTTGTGTTTATCAATTTACCTCCAATGAAGGCTGTCACAAGAATTTTCATTATTCAGTAAATAATTTCTTAATCCCTACACTGGGATTAAGCAAATGTGTTGCTCATTTGGTCATCCAGTTTTCCACTACTATAGTGGGAACAACTTTTTGGTCTAAATTAGGGCTGCAGTTTATCTGCCGTCGTGAAGGTGGCATTGCGCCATTAAACGAAACTGTCCCCTTATAAGGTCTCCCTGCAGCCATAATGGTGGGGGCATGTGATACTGGATGCAGAAATCTTCTGAGCTTTGGGCTGCCATGTTGACACAGAAGTGCTTAAATAGCAGATCTGTAGTAGCCTGGATGCATCTGTCTGTGTCCAGTGTAGCTTATTCATCACTAACCACAGGTAATCGCTGGGTGTGTGGATACATCCAAACGGCATTGAAACATTCTAGTTTTTTAACCACTTCAGCCCCGGAAGGATTTACCCCCTTCATTTTTTTTTACTAGTAATGGCGGCGATCAGCGTTTTTTTGTGTGACTGCGACATTATGGCGGACACATCGGACAATTTTGACACATTTTTGGAACCATTGTCATTTTCACAGCAAAAAGTGCTATAAAATGTACTGATTACTGTGAAAATGACAATTGCAGTTTAGGAGTTAACCACAAGGGAGCGCTGTAGGGGTTATGTGTGACCTCATATGTGTTTCTAACTGTAGGGGGCGGGGCTGGACTTGTAACGTCATTGATCGTCTTTCCCTATATCAGGGAACAGACGATCAGTGACACTGCCACTGTGAAGAATGGGGAAGGTGTGTTTACACAACATCTCTCCCCGTTCTTAAGCTCCTGTGACCGATCGCGAGACACCGGTGGCGATTGGGTCCGCGGGTCCCGCGGCCGTGGTCACGGAGCTTCGGACCGGGTTGCGGGCACGCGACCCACGACTGGGCACTTAAAGGGGACGTGCCTGTGCCCAGCTGTGCCATTCTGCGGACGTATATGTGCAGGAGGCGGTCCATAAGTGGTTAACTGACAAATTGTGCAGTCGTGCTGTGCCCAAACAAATTTAAAGTCCTTTATATCCCACAAATAGAGCTTTCTTTTTGTGGTATTTAAAGTGGAGTTCCAACCACAATTAGCATTTTTTAAATGTATGTCCTTTCATCCTGCGTTTTTATAATATAAATTCACTTAGGCCTCGTACACACGAGGGGATATATCCGCTGAAAACGGTCCGATGGACCGTTTCAGCAGACATCTCCGCTCGTGTGTATGGGCTAGCGGACAGATTTCTCCACCCGACAGATTTCAAAGCATGCTTTGAAATCTATCCGGTGGGAATCTGTCCGCCCGACATGTCTGCTGGTTAGTACACTTACCAGCAGACATGTCGTCCCCCACCGCCGCCGCGCCGCGGCCGAATGCATTCGGCGCATGCGCGGAAGTGTTTAACTTCCTGGTGCGGTGACGTGGCGGTGACGTGGCGGCGTCAGCGTCACCGCCACGTCACCGCGCCGTCCGGCGGCGGGGAATTTGATCCGATGGTGTGTACACGCCATCGGATCAAACTCCCGATCGGACATATCCGATGGAAATGGTCCGCGGACCGTTTTCATCGGATATGTCCGATTGTGTGTACGAGGCCTTACTGTTTTACAATCCGCCGCGGCTCCGCGTAGTTATTCAAAAAAGATAGTTTATAAAACTAGGTCCACATGGTTGTCATTTTGCTTGTGGGCATTGTGAAGCCCACAAGCACTTACTTCCTGGAAGTCTTGGATGGGGAGTGATAATTGGGTAGCGCACTGCATCCTGGGAAAAGATGACACACATTTCCCAGGAGCATTAGTGAGAGATGATGGCAGAATCCTAGGTGATTCCAAAGGCAGATTTTGTGGGACCGCATAGCAACAGGCATTTCCAGATGAGTAAAAAAAAAAAATTGGGGATGGAAACTCCACTTTAATCACCTCTGCGTTTTTTTTTATTTGCGATATAAACAAAAATAGAGCGACAATTTTGAATTTTTTTTTTTTTTTTACTTTTTGCTATAATATATTACTGTAACACAATTATTCATCAGTTTTGATTAATTTTGTTTGATTTAATTTGTTTTATTAGTTTTGTTAGTTTTAATTTTGGTAAAAAAATTTGCAACAGGCGTATATTGATTGGGTGGCGCAAAAGATATCGCATCTACAAACTATAGGATAGATTTAGGGACTTTTATTGTTTTTATCAGTAATGGCAGCGATCTTCAATTTTTAGCGGGACTGCGACATTGCGGCCAACAAATCTGAGCCCAAATGACACTTTTTGGGGACCAGTGACATTACATTGATCAGTGCTATAAAAATGCACTGATTAATGTAAAAATTACAATGACAGGGAAGAGGTAACTAGGGGTAATCAAGGGGTTAACTGTGTTCCCTAACTGTAGGGGGATGGGCTGCCAGGGACATGACAGAGATCACAGTTCCCGATCACTGGGAGTAGAAGATCGGACATGTCCCCTGTCAGAACGGGGATCCGCTTGTTTACACAGGTAGATCCCCGTTCTGCCTCTCTGTACAACGAGTGTGGGTCGCCGGTGGACATTGAGTCAGCGTGCAGCGGGAGCGAGAGCGCGCAGGCGTACAGTTACGGTGATTCGCGCACCCCTGCGTGAGCTGGTCGGCAAGCGACTAAGCTAAACTCGAGGCACATGTAAAAGACACAAATTAATGTGGCTTTGTATTCATAAACACATGAATATGTATTTTTTTTTTTTTTTTAATGCAACAACTGTTGGTACCTGAATTGGATTTGGTTTCAGGTTTTTATAATCCATGGTAAAGTAGAGCTCAAACTGGGAGAGGGAGAAACAGGACAAAGTGCCAATCACTACAGGGTGTATGAGCTGGTGGGAGTATCCACTATAGGAGCAGATATTTAAACTAGCTGGATAAGTTAAATGCCTGCAGCGAACGAGAAACAGTGAAAAACGGAGGCATTTGCAGACGCAAGCTGATGGAAAGGTAAGTATGGAGGGGTTTCTTTTACTGGATGGGTTCCTGTGTGTGAGTTAGTATTTAACCATTTAAGGGACCCCCTTCATGCCGATATACGTCGGAAGAATGGCACGCCTGGGCACAAGCACGTACCTGTACGTGTCTCTTTAAGGCCAGCCGTGGGGTCATGAGCCACCCAGTCCTAAGCTCCGTGACCGCGCCCACAGGACCCGCGGACCTGATCGCCACCGGTGTTCTGTGATCGGTCACCGAAACTGAAGAACGGGGAGAGGTGTGTGTAAACAAACCTTCCCCGTTCTTCATTGTGTCAGTGATCGTCTGTTCCCTAGGGAAAGACGATCACTGACATCACACGTCCAGCCCCACCCCCCCACAGTTAGAAACACAGATGAGGTCACACTTAACCCCTTCAGCGCCCCTAGTGGTTAACTCCAAAACTGCAATTGGCATTTTCACAGTAATCAGTGCATTTTTATAGCACTTTTCCCTGTGAAAATGACAATGGTCCCAAAAATGTTTCAAAATTGTCTGATGTGTCCGCCATAATGTCACAGTCACGAAAAAAAATTGCTGATTGCTGCCATTAGTAGTAAAAAAAAAAATTATTAATAAAAATGCCATAAAACTATCCCCTATTTTGTAAACACTATACATTTTGCGCAAACCAATCAAAAAAACACTTTTTTACCAAAACGATAGAAGGATACGAATCGGCCTAAACAGAGGAAAGAAACGTTTTTCTATATCTTTTTTTGTAGGGCTGTGCAAATTAACTTTTAATTAATCGATTAATCTTAAATTTTTTTAATCGATCAAAATATTTTTGAACGATTAAAATTCTTTTGATTGGTACTCGCCTCTCCGCCGGCTTCTGGGCCTTCAGGAAGTTCTGTCGGAGATTCAGTAACGTCACGGATACCGACGGGGTTTGCCGTGTTCATCTGAAGGGCTCCTTTGCTGTACCTTCATATCTGCATGTCGACGGGACCTTACTATCTGCCACACGCAAGGGCTGTTACACTTCCCTCTATCACTTCCCTCTATCACTTCCCTCTATCAACCTGGGATTCTACAACCATCCACTGGGAGTTGTGATAGTTCCCTTCATGGGACAGCTACATTCCGACGGACTGATGTTAACCTCTCCTCATCTGGATTCAGCAGTGTTATCGTTTTACACATTTTTATACCAGTATCATACTTGACTACATATTTTTATGACTGCTTTTGGTACCGTTTGGTATTACTCGCACCATTTTTACAGTTTATGTAGCTACATCGATTTTATCTCCAGTGCAATATTTATTTTGTTACCTACTTGAAGATTATAAAAGTTTTAATGCTATTCCCATCGAGCGCTGCCTTTGTGTGTTTTTTTTTGTATCCTATCTATTTTTCCAGTGGTTGGAGCTGCACTGGGAATCAGCCGGCAAGGAGATCAGCTAAAAGTAGTTGGATCTGTATGTGCGTTATAAATAATCGAAATTAGTCGATTAATCGATTAAAATAAAAAACGAGGAGGCGCATGCGCGGAGCTCTGAAGATGGCTGCTTGAGCCGGGAGCTCCTCACCACCCCAGACCAGCGGCGCCCATAAGTCAGCCAAAAACGGGCTGGAAGGGGAACTATCACCACACACGGCTTCCCCAGACATCAGGGCACCCCCCTATCATCATAATTTTTTTAAAGGGACACTTTAAAGCCGCATTTTATTCATTTGAAAAAACGGCAAAAATCCAAGATGGCCGCCGCTGCAGCACCTCACAAGAACGGAGCTGAGGAGATGCCTGAGGGAAGGATTTTTTCAAATATGGTACCCCTGCCTTTTACCCCACTGGTCCAAGTAAGTTACCAGCAGGACATGTCCCCCTCAACAATTCCCACAGAACCCCTGGCAGGCAGTAATATGGAGGGCATAAATAGGGAGGGCTCTGCACTACCCCTCATAGGACCTAACATAAGGAGCCAGCCTGCTCAATTCTCTGTCAGCACCCTGTCAGCAGCTTCTGCATTCTCTGTGACTGACTTATATCAGGCTCTGGCTGAACTCCTGGATAGGGGACTCGCTCAGACTGCTACCAAAATAACAGGGGATTTGAAAGCAGATTTCCAGAATCTGGGCACCAGAATTGAAGCGATAGAAGACAAGCTTGATCAAACGGTGGCAGCCACAGACCAGAACTCAGAACATATTCATACAGTACAGGAGCAATTGGATGTGGCCCTTTCCAGGATCGACGAGTTGGAGAGCAGATCCAGGAGATACAATTTCCGGATCAGGGAACTGCCCGAATCCATCACTGACACTACAGCAGCGGTACAAAATTTGATCCAGAACCTAATTCCAAACATCCCTCAAGTTCGCTTAGAGCTGGATAGAGCCCACAGAGCCCTGGGACCACCCAGAAAGGACGGCTCACCGCGGGACATCATCGCCAAACCCCACTTTTACGCTGTAAAGGATGAAGTCATGAGACTAGCACGTTCTGTGCCCAGTGTTTTGTGCCAAGGTCATCCCGTCCAAATATACGCAGACCTTTCTCCCTCCACAATGCAGCGAAGACGGTCATTAAAGCCGCTACTCCTAGTCCTGGTCCAAAAGGATATAAAATATAAATGGGCATTCCCCTTTGCGGTCAAGTTCTCGGATAAAGGGAAAAACTACTCCTTCTCAAATTTTCCTGATGGAGAAAGACTACTACAGCGCCTTAAGCTCATCTCGCAAGAACCCGCCATGGATACTTCTCATAGCATCCCAAACACCTCCAAGAGACCGACCCCCACCAGCCCTAATTCCCTACTCTGGACCAGGTCGAGATCTAAGAAAGCTAGAGACAGTGGACCCACTTACCCAGATCTCGGCTGACACATTGGTCATATACTCCTTGAACTTTCAAGATTTTTGGTCGGTCCTATGCCTGAGATTTAGACGTTCTCTGATCAGAAGAATCAACTTTTTGGATAATTGACATTTCAACAGTATTTCTCCTGCTAAAAAGATCTCTTCATTTGTTCTAATTTTTCCGCAGGGGGTTGTCCCCACCTAGCTTCTGAGGTCCCCTCCTCCTCGATCCCCGTTGGGGGGGGGACAGGGGGGACATCCGGATCGGATTTAGATACGACCAAACTGGGTTTAGAATTACTCAATTCCTTCCGGTTTCGTTTTTGATAGTTGTTGTAACCAATTTTTCAGGGGCGCCCTGGCTGGGGTGGGCCCCATGTACCTCCACCTCTCCCTTAGACTCCAGAAGGTTTCTGGGGGCGAGGTCGCTTGTTCGCATTTGGAGCAAGCCCTTTTTTGATCTACCTTGGTAGAAATTCTCGAGGGGCATCTCCCCTCCCCGAGAATGTATTTTTTCTTATTTTTTCTCTTTTTCCTTAGTTGGATTGGGAGTCTTCTTCATCACTTCTTTCTCTCTTTCGAATCTGTCCTTTCCTTTTCTATTCCCCATCTTTCCCACATGAGCCTAACCATTTATTATTTTTCAGCTTGCAGTACCTACGATCGAGGAATGTCCACTGGGCTGCCAGTCATTCATCCTGACAAATGGCAAGGTTGGGAGGACAGAAGACATCTCAGGGTGAGTGGAGGTAGAGACAGACAGAGTTGCTTTTCAGTTCCCCATGGCTGACCACGTACAGAGCTCCCTCAACATAGCCACACATAATGTTCAAGGCCTGAACTCCCCAGTCAAAAGGCGAAAGATCTTTGATAGTTACAAATCACTCAGACTAGACATTCTCATGATCCAAGAGACCCACTTTCCTGGGCGGTACAGTCCCAAATTTGTCCACTCTCACTTTCCCCTCTTCTACTTGGCTAATGCCGAGAACAAGACCAAGGGGGTCGCAATCTTTTTCTCCAAATCCTGTAACTTTGAGTATCTCTCTGACTTCAAAGACCCAGAGGGATGATTTATACTGGTTAAAGGTAAAATTGAGGGTCATCTATACTCCCTGGTCTCATACTATTCTCCCAACAAAGGGCAAGACAAGTTTTTCCAATTAACCTTGGATACTTTAACCCCACTTCTGGAAGGTACAGTGAATGGGAACTTGAATGAATGGGAACTTATATAGCGCAGCACATGCGAAGTAAATCGCCTCTGGGCGCTTGTTGTTCCTGTCTCTCTTGAGATCAAAAGAGATGAGTCTTAATCTTTCTCCTAAAGACTAAGTAGTTCTCCTCCAGCCGAATGCAGGCTGGTAAGGCGTTCCATAGTCTGGGACCTTGGACAGCGAATCTCCTGTCTCCTTTGGACTTGTATCTGGCTTTCGGTATCTGAAGCCGATTTTGATTTGGGGGGGGGATTCCAATGTGGCTTTTGACCAGGGTTTGGACAAATCCAGACCTCTGTCTGCTCAACTTACTAGACCCTCTAGGGTCAGCCTGAAAATTGCCAAACTACTCCATGACAGGGGGTTGACGGATGTTTGGCGGGAGTCTAACCCCTCAAAGAGGGACTACACTCATTACTCTCACCCGCATAGTACCTATGCCAGGATCGATCATATTTTAATCCCTTCATTTGTACTTCCGGCAGTGATCAAGGCCCAAATCAGAGACACAGTCCTATCTGACCATTCTATGGTCATCATGTCCATCCGCTCTTTAGCAGGTATGGCAAGGAACGGACATTGGCGGCTAAATGAGTCCATTCTTTCCAATCCAACCACTACAACGGAAATTAATAAAGCCCTTCAAGAATATTTCACAATTAACAATGTTGAGGATATCTCTGCGGAGACCCTGTGGGCAGCCCATAAAGCCTCTATTAGAGGGAAGATCATTCAGATCTCCACGCGAATCAAAAGAGAACACAAAGCAGAAATTGTACGTCTGGAGAAGTCTTATAGGACCCTAAGGGCACAACACAAAAATAAACCATCTTTAGCCTTACTAGAGAATATTGACAAGCTGAGATTAGAACTTAACTTAGCCCTCACAACGAAGGCGGAGAGATCTCTCCGCTGGAGTGGCAATAAATTTTACACCCAAAAAGGAAAAATAGGCCAGTTGTTAGCGACCAAATTGTCCCCTAAAACAAGGTTTCACTCCTTACCCAAAATACGCTTGGCAGGTCAAGAACCTACATCCAACCCTAAAAAGATCCTGGAGGCATTCGAAACATTCTATTCTGACCTGTATAGTGCCCCTCCACAGATTCCCAGGGTTTCGATTGACAACTTTTTGGACAGCCTACCCATCCCATCCTTAGACGTAGAACATAGAGACAGGCTGGAAGCACCCTTTTCGGTTGAAGAGGTGGCGACAGTAGTCAAGGGCCTCCGAAAGGGCTCGGCCCCAGGCCCAGATGGACTGTCGGCCCTCTATTACAGGTCATTTGCAGATACCCTAGTCCCACATATGACAAACTTTTTTAATTCCAAAACTCAAGGCACCCCTCTGGGTACGCAACTTAATACAGCATACATTACGGTTATCCCAAAGCCGGATAAAAACCCAGAAGAAGTCTGTAACTATCGCCCCATTTCTCTGATAAATAATGACCTAAAAATTCTTACAAAAATTCTAGCTCTCCGTATCTCCTCTTTCATTAATAAATATATTCACAAGGACCAAGTCGGATTTATTCCAG
This sequence comes from Rana kukunoris, assembly GCA_029574335.1. Taxonomy (NCBI): domain Eukaryota; kingdom Metazoa; phylum Chordata; class Amphibia; order Anura; family Ranidae; genus Rana; species Rana kukunoris. The sequence continues at coordinate 24,528,244 of CM056059.1, forward strand.
GTCGACAAGGCCCAGATCAAGTGAGAAGGGCAGTGGACATTGTCTCAATTTTGCAATCCAACTGGGACGGAGGTCCGAAACAAAAAGGCTTTCTCCTATCTCTTGATCTGCAGAAGGCCTTTGATTCTGTGTCCTGGCAATATCTTCTCCCCCTACTAGAACGATGGGGCTTTGGCCCAAGATTTATGGGTGTAATACAAGCTCTCTATTCTAAACCAAAGGCCCAAATTCGAATCCAAGGGTACTACTCTTCTCCAATAGACATAGCAAGGGGTACCAGACAGGGATGCCCCCTCTCCCCAATCATTTTCGCAATGGCAATTGAAACCCTAGCGACAGCCATTCGACAGAACCCCGACATTCGAGGCGTTTCATGTGGAGATCAAACTCATAAATGTGGGCTCTTTGCCGATGACTTACTACTATTTCTAACTTCTCCTATTACTTGCCTACCAAACCTTTGTAAGGTAATTTCGGAATTCTCTAAATTCTCAGGTCTCCAAGTCAATTATGCCAAATCACAAGCCTTGAACGTATCCCTTCCACCTCCTACAGTATCTCTCCTCCAACAGTCATTCAAATTTGAATGGTGTCCCTCATCTATCAAATATCTAGGGATTTCCTTAACAGCTCGGACAGAATCCCTTTACACAAATAACTATCCTCCCCTATACCAAAAACTTACGGCCGACATGAATAACTGGGCTAAGTATGATCTTTCCTGGCTGGGCAGAATTAACTCTATAAAGATGACTTTACTTCCTAGAATTTTATATCTATTCCGCTCCCTTCCCATTCCCATCAGAAAAGATCACGTGCAGACTTTACAAAGCAAAATACTCAAATTCATTTGGGGCAAGTCAGGTTACAGAATCCCCCAAAACACGCTATATAACCATAGGAAAAGAGGAGGACTAGGACTACCGCACCTATATAAGTACTTCGTAGCTGCCAGACTAGCTCAACTATCCGTAGTTTACTCTAAACTGGACAAACCAGACTGGGTCCACATAGAGGGTCAAGCTGTCCCCCGGTTCTCCCTAGAACACTTACTCTGGTGCCCCCAAAAGAGAAGACCACCCATTTTGTCCCCCTCCCTTTCTCAATCCTACGCCCTTTGGGATAGATTTCGTAACCTTCCTGCCCTGGTTTCGAAAGGTCAACCTCTAGCCAGTGTATTCCAAAACCCGGATTTCCCACCGGGAATGGACAGGAAAGCATTCAGTTGGTGGTTGGATAAGGGTCTGTACCGCATAGGACAATTCTTCACATCCAAAGGCCCTCTTACACTAGACCACTGTGTGACTAAATTGGACATCCCTGACACTGAAAAATTCAGATTCAAACAAATATCACAATTCCTACACACTTTATGGACGGATAGGCCTCTACCTCCCAAATTTACAGATTATGAGCTCTGGTGCGGGCAGACCATGGGACAGAGGGGAGGAATATCTGTCATCTACTCTTCACTCACCCGCCCGACTGAGAAGTCTTCCTATATGACGGCTTGGGAGGCAGACCTCCAAATAGGGTGGGAGTTGGAGACCTGGCAGGCAGCTTGTTCTGATTCTTTTCAGGGCATCTTGAATACTTCCCTGATGGAAGCAAACTTAAAGGTCCTTATGAGGTGGTATATGACTCCCGCCAGGCTTGCGGCCATCTACCCATCATCAGATCCCAGCTGCTTTAGAGGTTGTCAGCTCCTGGGCTCGATGGTGCATGTCTGGTGGGAATGTCCCAGAATCAGACCAATCTGGAAGAGGATTTTTAACCTCATTTGTACAGTCACTGGTTGCTCGGTCCCCAGAACGGCTTCTGTAGCTCTCCTAAATGCTCGGATTCCGGGTATATCCAAGCCCAATCAGAAGCTGATCCGATTTATGCTCCTCGGGGCTAAAATTACCATCGCAAGGGCTTGGAGACAGCCCAGGGTTTCCATTGCAGAAATAAAACGCAAGATTTCGTGGATCATGGTGCAGGAAAAACTGGCCAGCATTCTTTCAAACACGAATCAGAAATTTGAAGCCGTGTGGGGATCATGGGCATCCCACTGTGGTATACCTTTGGCGACTGGGGTACACCCCACGCAACCTGCATCCTTCAGTACAAGTTAAGCTCATGTTTCCCTTCCTTTCCCTCTTTCTTACCCCCACTTTTCTCTCTCTCTTTTTTACTTCTATTCTTTTAAGACAGTTGTATGACCAGAAGGTAATGTTCTTTGTTCTTCGTCCGGTTATTCATATGGGCAATTCGGTAACACTATAGGCCTATCTTATTTTGTTAGTATGAGCTAGAGGTTCAATGAAGCCAAATTCGAACCCACTAATTTCCCATCAAATAATTTTATAGGAGGAGGCGGATTGGGAGGCGCCTGGCTGGGACACAGATTGATCCCATTAGGGGTGTCCGGGACAGGCAGGTTTCCCCTGAGCGCAAGATCACCATATACACCTCTTTTTCCGCCCCTTCCTCTGTTATTAAGCTCGCTGGATTCCTTTAATCAACCCATAGTTGGGTAATTTGAAATCAATTGAGTCATTGTTACTGTCATTATGCCCGGTTTGTTGAATGTTTTGATGGTGTAATTTCAGCCTTTTGTCATAATTTATCTGTATTCTTTATTTGAAAAAATAAAAATCTATTGAAAGCAAAATAAAAAACGATTAATCGAACACAAAAATTTTGATCAGTAACAGCCCTACTTATTTGTGGATATTTATTATAGCAAATAGTTAAAAAGATTGTTTTTCAAAATTGTCGCTCAATTTTTGTTTATAGCGCAAAAAATAAAAACCGCATCAAATACCACCAAAAGAAAGCTCTATTTGTGGGGAAAAGATTTGCGTTTTTTTATTTTGTAGCCATCAATTTTTATTTTTTTCTACATTTTCTTTAACAACTAGCAATAAACAGGTTAAAAAAATGCAAATCGCGGCAAAATCGAGGCAAAATTGCGATAAAAACGCAGTACTAGCGTTTTTGATGCAGGTCCATTGGATTCTATTACATGCAAAACGCTGCTTTTTGCAGGAAAAAAAGTCCCCGACCCTTTCCAAAAACGCAGAGGCACAAAAAAGCATTGATGTGAACATGTTCCATAGGAAACCATGTTAAAAAATTTCCCTGCATTTCTGCAAAATTCTAAATGCATTAACCACTTGATACCCGCACGCCGTCATATGATGTCCAAAACGGGGACATGTTATCCTGGGTGGACATCATATGACGTCCTGGGATTTGCCGGGGGATATCTCAATGATGCCTGCACCCAGAGGCATCATTGAGATATAATTTTTTAGCGGTGGCGATCCTGCGCACCGTAAGAACCATCATAGCGGTGGTTCTGCCACTAGATCGTTCTTACAGGCGGAGGGAGGGGACATCCCCCCTCCCGCCGCCATCCGGTGCTTCTCCGGGCTCTCCCGTCCCATCGGGGGCCCGGAGAGATGATCGCCGTCCGCCGGATGTTTGCCATAGAGATGACTGGTGAGCAGATGGTCACCAGTCATCTCTATGACCGTCGGAGGCCCGGGCGTGATGTGATGACGTCACGCCTGGGTCCCCAGAAGTAAACAAACTGCAATTGCGGCTAGTTTGAATGAGATCTGTGATTTTTTTTTCATTAATATAAAAAACCTCCAGGTTTGAAAACCACTTTAATGTAATACACTTGCCCACTGCCCTACTATATATGTATACAGTGGGCCAGATTCTCAGCTGAGATACGACCGTCGTATCGCAGTTTTTTTCAATGGGTATCTATGCGAGTGATTCTCAGGCCGCGTACACACGGCAGGGAATCTTGACGGGCAGAACACATCGTTCCGCCCGTCGAGGTTCCCTGCCGGCCGTCGAAAACGGCGACCCGCCCGTCGGGAATGGCAACCAGCCATTCTTCCAGGCGGGCCGTCGAGGAAATAGAGAGCGTGCTCTCTATTTCTGCTCGACGGGCTTCCCGACGGGAAGCTCGCCGAGACCGTACACATGGCCGAGGTCCTCGCTGGAATGTGCATTCCAGCGAGATTCTCGCTGGTTTTCAGCGAGAACCTCGGCCGTGTGTACGCCGCCTCAGAATCACTTACGCATAGATACACTAAAGATCTGACAGGTGTAAAGCAATTACACCGTCGGATCTTAGATGTAATGACAACGCCGGCCGCTAGGTGGCCTTTACGTTGTTTTCTCATTTGCCTATGCAAATGAGCCTAATACGCCGATTCCCAAACGTTTTTGCGAGGTTGCGTACGCGTAAGGTTACCCCTGTGTATGAGGGGTATGTTTCGGAAGTGCCGTCATTGCCATGTTAACTATGGCGTCGGGTCAGCGTCATCTTTTTCCGTCGGTTATGTCGTTTTACTAAGTCGTTCGCGAATAGGGAATTGCGTAAGTGACGATCACGTCGTTTTGACGTCGGTTTCAACAACGCTTTCCGATGTGAGCTGGAGCATGCGCACTGGGCTTTTTTCCCGGCCGGCGCATGCGCACTTCGTTTGACGCGGGGGCGCGCTTAATTTAAATACAGCACGCCCCCTCCTTCAGTATTTTAATTACGTGGCCTTACGACGCCGCATTTACGATACGCCGCCGAAAATTACGGAGCAAGTGCTTTGAGAATACGGCACTTGCTTCAGTAATTTGCGTAGACGTAGTGTAAATGCGATACGATACGCTACGCCGCCAAATACGCCATTTTTTGAGAACCTGGCCCCGTATATATAAGGACATGTGCATGCAGTATATTCTAATTGGGTCCTAGTGTTTCTCCTCCATCTCTGCCACTAAGCACATTATGACAGGTGTAGCCCCCCTGTACTTCTAAGTACGGACGCTATCCAAATTTAGAGGGGGATGAGAGACTTATTCAGCTCTCATCCATGTAATTGTGCTAGTTTAGTGCTGTGTTGCCCTGTTGTTTCATCCTCCGTTCCAATGATGCTTTTCTTGGAACGACAATGAATATTTAATATTTCATTAATATATTAATGAATATTTGCGACGTTATTTGGAGCATGCGCACTGGGATACGTTTACGGCCGGCGCATGCGCAGGTCAGAAAAAGCGTCAATTGTGCGGGGTCACGATTTATTTACATGGATCACGCCCCCTACCTGCCTATTTTGAATTGGGCACTCTTACGCCGGCCCATTTACGCTACGCCGCCGTAACTTTAGGTGCAACTTCTTTCTGAATATAGCACCTGCCTCTCAAAGTTACGGCGGCGTAGCGTAAATGAGATATGCTACGCCCGCACAAAGATACACGGATGTATCTGAATCTGGCCTGCTAAGAGAGGTAACACGCCGATCCCAAACCAGCAGCTCCTGCGGGAGTAGCGCTACACAGGAGATAGATATCAGGACAGATTCAGGTACTAATTCTGGCTGTATGTACAATACATAATAATATCTAAACACAAAAGCAATATTGCAGTTTACCAGCTCTGAGTACTGGAGGGGGTTCTGTGCATGGGGGGCTCTGTGTATTGGGTGGGGACTCTGTGTATTGGGGGCTCTGTGTACTTGGAAGGCTCTATGTACATGGGGGAAGGGGGAGCTCTGTACTGGGGGAGGGAGGTAGAAGGGGGCCTCTGTGTACTGGGGGAAGAGGGAGGTTGGGAAAACACTGTGTACTGAGGGGTGGAGGTGGGGTGCTCCGTATTAAAGGGGAGGTGAACTTTGTAGTGAGGAAGGGGGGGCCGGGGTTGAGTGAAGAGCTCTATACAGTGTACTGACCTGCAAGAAGTAGAGAAGGAAACATTGAAAGGACCAAGAAGCATTCAGGTAGATGTTTCATCATTGGCTGTAGAATGGAGTGTGATACTGAAGGACACAAAGCAAGAGAAATGACTGCAAAATTTAGAGTTGTGCATGGAAACCACAGTTTCAGACGAATATATTTTAGAAGAAGTGTGAAACCACAACTACTCATGCCTTAGGAGGAGTGGACTGCGTGTATCATAAACAGATATTTTAATCCGTAATCAACAAAACTCATTTGACAAGATGCTGTCTTTAATTCTTCAGATTTCAATATTTTCTTATAGTCTGAAAATGTCAACTGTAATCTATGTTTGGCTGGCGATGGGCTTTTAAAGTATAAATAAAAGGTAAATAGAGAACAACAAACAACAAATATGACCATTTAACCACTTAAAGGGTCACTAAAGGATTTTTTTTTTAGCTAAATAGCTTCATTTACCTTACTGCAGTGCTGTTTTCATGTCCTCATTGTTCGTTTTTTGCTTTGATGTTGTTGTAATTCTGCTCTGATCTCCACACTTCCTGGTTGTCTGTTTCCTGATAACCACAGTACTGGGAGCTTTCTCACGGTGGTCACTAATCAAGGAGGTGTGATTACTGTGTGTAAACTGAAACTGGGTTGGTGCTGAGGGGTTTTAGACAAACCATCACTGCCCTCTATTGGCTCTCTGGCTCTGTACATCAGAGAGACAGGAAACAACAGCAAAAACTAAACTAAAACTGTAGGTTGATTATATGATTGATTTTTATCTATTTTTAATCATTTTGAAAAGGAATCAGTTAACTTTTATGTCTCTATACCCCAGAGGTGTATTTAGGTTTTGTGCTGCCCTAGGCCTGACTAAACTTGTGCACCCCCTAATTTAAAAATGACCCACCCCTTCCTGTTACGGCCACACCCTGTGTTGTTTAAGACCCTCCCTGAAATTTTCAAGTGAGGACACTAGTTCTGAGGGGCAGGGGGGGGGATGGATTCCCTTAATTTACTTAGATTTCCTCTTACTTCCTGGTTGCCCATAGAGCAGGAAGTGAAGGGAAATCTTCGCAATAGGACAGGGATGGTAAAAAATAAACTGACAGGGGCTATAACCCTCCCTTACTTTAAGTAGATGGTGCAGCAGAAACATAGCACAGTGAGGAAGGTTTGTGCCCCCCCCCAACAGTTGCCGAATGCTGGCCGCCCGCATACCAGAAGCAGCGTGGCCACTTTTTGGGGGCGCTAGACTAATTTTCCTAACAGTTTAGAGCAAGCCGGCGAGGACTCTTTTCGTGCTGCCCCCCTGCAAAGTGCTGCCCTAGGCCTGGGCCTTGTTGGCCTAGGCCAGGATACAGCTCTGCTATACCCTGTAAATAGTCATTTCAGCCCAATTTTTTTTCCTTTATGCCCCGTACACACGATCACTTTTTGTGATGAAAAAAAAATGTAATTTTCAAAAACGTCATTTAAAATGATGGTGTGTGGGCAAAACGTTGTTTTATGTCTTCAAAAAAACGACCAAATTCTTTTTCGAACATGCTTGAATTTTTTGTGTCGTTTTTCAAAATGTCGTTTTTTGTGTCATAAAAAGTGATGGTGTGTGGGCAAAACGACGTTTAAAACAACGTTTTTAAACCCGCGCATGCTCAAAAGCAAGTTAAAAGACGGGCTTCAATGGAACAGAGTGGCGTCGAAAGTGCAAGAGCATTGTGGAAAAACGATGGTGTGTATGCAACACAAAAAGTGATCCTGTGTACGCGGCATTAGTGACCCTTTAAGACCCGGACCAATATGCAGGTAAAGGACCAGGCTCCTTTTTGCGATCTGGCACTGCGTGCGACGTGGCTCCCAAACAAAATTGGCGTCCTATTTTCCCACAAAGAGCTTTCGATGGTATTTGATCACCTCTGCGTTTTTTTTTTTTTTTTGCGCTATAAACAAAAATAGAGCGACAATTTTGAAAAAAATATATTTTTTACTTTTTGCTATAATACATTTTTCTCAAAAAACATATAAAAGGCCGATACATATTCTTCTACATATTTTTGGTAAAAAAATGGCAATAAGCGTTTATTCAAAATAAATCACGGTGGCCCTTCCCAAAAAAACCCAGCGCTTCAGGAAGACAGAGAATACTTATAATAATAAATAAAACTATAAGTTTAGAGCACAATAATAAACCCACAAAGTGAGAGTGTGTAGATCTACAATACACCTCCCTCACTTATCAAGCAAATAACTGCTGGAGCTGCTACTATAACCTGTCCTAAGGCAGGTAATAAACACTAACAAAACCACATATAAAACAATATGAAGCAGCGCTCCTTAATTGGAATGTCACTTGCTATGATATGAAAAGTCCAAAGTTCATATAAATAAATGATGGAAAAAAGAAGTTAATCCCAAGATGATCCGTGAAAGGAAAAGAGGAGATGTATCTCTCAAACACCATAAGATTCTTTTTAACCACCACCACCACGTGCAATAGCTGAATGAGACTCTTACCAGACAGCGCTGGATATAAAGCATTGTATTGTAACACAGCCTGAGAGTAAAATCCAAATCCACTCCTCTTATGGATATCAACTCACATGTGAGGAAACAAAAAAAGCAGATGGTGGCACATAGCGTAATTCCGTAGGGTTTATTATAAAAATCACATAAAATGTAAGAAATACACTTACAATTTCAGTAAAATCATTCGGCATATATCACATACATTGTGATCGTTCATCACCGCAGCTGGTCTTTGGCGGAGGTATTCAAAACAGCGATCGCCGCCTGACTCAGTTGGTTAGGTCCCGCTGTATTCTCACACGCCAACGCCTAGTAGCGTGATGACGTCACTTAGATTGACAGTTGTCTCAACCAACCCAGACGCGTTTCGTCATAGGAATGACTTCATCTGTGGGTGTGGTTGTACAACTGAGTGCTCGATATTTATATAGCATCCCACTTGTTGCCAATTGATATACAGGTGTACTGGTTTAGTTTCACATCCGCCCTGACCATTCATCTCTATTTGGCATGTCATATAGAAGGTGATACAGCTATTAGTTTGCTGACCCCTAGTGGATGCCAAAAATATTGCTTTCCAGATAATATAGTGGAATATAAGTATTCTCTGTCTTCCTGAAGCGCTGTTTTTTTTTGGGAAGGGCCACCGTGATTTATTTTGAATATTTTATATTTACTTTATCTCGGCAGCTATGGAAGCAGTGAGTTTTTTGGGCAATAGACAAATTGATATCACTACACTTTTTAACACATCAACAACATCCGCAGTGCAAGTTGACCACAAAGCCAATCTTAATGCTTTAGGCAATGTATTGGAGAAACAGATAAGAAGCTGGTGGGACATTTGCACTATGGAGCAATATGTTAAAGATAACATTATTGTCAGAAGCCTCAGATGGGAGGTAACACCCCAGGATGGTCTTGATGACACTGAATCTAGGGTAGAATGGTTAGAGTTTTTTAATGGAGTAGGGTTTAAGTTACAAGAATTAGTTTTAAAACGTAAACGGAAGAAGATGGCCAAATTAGAACATTTAATTAATGATTTGAATACTAAATTAGAACCCATTAAAGGCACCCAACAATGGACTGAATTTAATAGTAATATAAATAAAAGATTAGATAAGGTAGACAAAGATACTCAAAAGAAAAAAGTTAAAAAATACCACCGAGATGCAGGAGATATTAAAAGCGGTCTGATATATCTCTGGCAAAGCAAGATAGCCCCTACCAAAGACACTATGATACACATTAATACTAATATCGCCAATACCTCACATAGCATAATGACAAATGATCAGGTAGGAACCCCCAGTTCCCCTGACAATATAGGTACCCCCCGCCCTCACAATGATAGAGGGAGGGGAAGTAGGGGCAGAGGTGGCCCCGGTCGATCTAATGTGAGAGGAGGGCAAAATATACCCTATAATAACTACCAATATCCTGTTGGGGCAGTTGATGAGGGTCAAGCGAAACTGTACTAACAATGATGAATTTGTCACCCACTCTGAAACCATAAAGAGGAGGTTTATGCAGAAGGGGTACAGTAAGGAAAATCTGGATAAAATTGCTAAAGAACTAGAGGACATGCCGAGAGAGGCGTGTCTCATTAACAAAGACCGCCCTAGAGATTCCAAACAAGAATGGAGTTTTCTCTCAAACTTTCATGGCCAATATAAGGATATTGAGACCATATTCAAACGACATTGGCACATATTATGTATGGATAAAGTTCTCTATCAAGCCTTACCTATAGTCCCTCAGTTTATTTACCGTAAAGCACCCAATTTTGGGGATAAAGTAGTACAAAAGGTGCTAGATCCACCTAAAAAGAAAAATATGTGTTGGCAAATTACAGGGTTCTATTCTTGCAGAAAATGCAGTTCCTGTTTAGTGGTGAATAACCCTATTAGAGGCCTGTCAGAATTTGTCTCAACAGGAAATAATAAAAAGTGTAACATTACTGAATTTATTACGTGTAACTCTACACACGTTGTATATGTTCTGCAATGTCCGTGTAATCTTATGTATGTAGGCCGTACTAAAAGAAAATTAAAAATACGGATAGCAGAACATGTTACTAATATCGAACTTGGATTTAAACATCACAGTGTTTCTTTACATTTTAAAAAATTCCATAACAAAGATCCGTCCTGTTTAAAATTCTGGGGAATTGATTGTATCCACCCTAATTGGAGGGGATCGAATCTTGTAAGAGAAATATCTAAACGAGAAACAAGATGGATATATTTTATGGATACTCTGACTCCTAAGGGTATGAATGTGCAGTTGGACGTAAATTGCTTTATTAGTGACTTTTAGTTTGAGTTTAGTTTGAGTATCATGTTAGGTTGGGTCTCCTTCATTCATATAGAAGATTTATTTTGTCTTATTATGTATAGTTTTGTGTATATGCATTATTATATATTTTTTTTTATATATATGGATTTTTATAAAAAAAAATTATATATGTAAAATTTTTATAAATTTTTATTTAGTTGATGTATTATATACATTTTATAGATATATTTAACGAGAATAATTGATTCAGAATTTATTGGAGTATTTTGCTCTATTTGTAATTGCTAATATTGATTCAGATACTATGAAAGTGTCCACTATATTATCTGGAAAGCAATATTTTTGGCATCCACTAGGGGTCAGCAAACTAATAGCTGTATCACCTTCTATATGACATGCCAAATAGAGATGAATGGTCAGGGCGGATGTGAAACTAAACCAGTACACCTGTATATCAATTGGCAACAAGTGGGATGCTATATAAATATCGAGCACTCAGTTGTACAACCACACCCACAGATGAAGTCATTCCTATGACGAAACGCGTCTGGGTTGGTTGAGACAACTGTCAATCTAAGTGACGTCATCACCCTACTAGGTGTTGGCGTGTGAGAATACAGCGGGACCTAACCAACTGAGTCAGGCGGCGATCGCTGTTTTGAATACCTCCGCCAAAGACCAGCTGCGGTGATGAACGATCACAATGTATGTGATATATGCCGAATGATTTTACTGAAATTGTAAGTGTATTTCTTACATTTTATGTGATTTTTATAATAAACCCTACGGAATTACGCTATGTGCCACCATCTGCTTTTTTTGTTTCCTCACATGTGAGTTGATATCCATAAGAGGAGTGGATTTGGATTTTACTCTCAGGCTGTGTTACAATACAACGCTTTATATCCAGCGCTGTCTGGTAAGAGTCTCATTCAGCTATTGCACATGGTGGTGGTGGTTAAAAAGAATCTTATGGTGTTTGAGAGATACATCTCCTCTTTTCCTTTCACGGATCATCTTGGGATTAACTTCTTTTTTCCATCATTTATTTATATGAACTTTGGACTTTTCATATCATAGCAAGTGACATTCCAATTAAGGAGCGCTGCTTCATATTGTTTTATATGTGGTTTTGTTAGTGTTTATTACCTGCCTTAGGACAGGTTATAGTAGCAGCTCCAGCAGTTATTTGCTTGATAAGTGAGGGAGGTGTATTGTAGATCTACACACTCTCACTTTGTGGGTTTATTATTGTGCTCTAAACTTATAGTTTTATTTATTATTATAAGTATTCTCTGTCTTCCTAAAGCGCTGGTTTTTTTTGGGAAGGGCCACCGTGATTTATTTTGAATATTTTATATTTACTTTATCTCGGCAGCTATGGAAGCAGTGAGTTTTTTGGGCAATAGACAAATTGATATCACTACACTTTTTAACACATCAACAACATCCGCAGTGCAAGTTGACCACAAAGCCAATCTTAATGCTTTAGGCAATGTATTGGAGAAACAGATAAGAAGCTGGTGGGACATTTGCACTATGGAGCAATATGTTAAAGATAACATTATTGTCAGAAGCCTCAGATGGGAGGTAACACCCCAGGATGGTCTTGATGACACTGAATCTAGGGTAGAATGGTTAGAGTTTTTTAATGGAGTAGGGTTTAAGTTACAAGAATTAGTTTTAAAACGTAAACGGAAGAAGATGGCCAAATTAGAACATTTAATTAATGATTTGAATACTAAATTAGAACCCATTAAAGGCACCCAACAATGGACTGAATTTAATAGTAATATAAATAAAAGATTAGATAAGGTAGACAAAGATACTCAAAAGAAAAAAGTTAAAAAATACCACCGAGATGCAGGAGACTTTAAAAGCGGTCTGATATATCTCTGGCAAAGCAAGATAGCCCCTACCAAAGACACTATGATACACATTAATACTAATATCGCCAATACCTCACATAGCATAATGACAAATGATCAGGTAGGAACCCCCAGTTCCCCTGACAATATAGGTACCCCCCGCCCTCACAATGATAGAGGGAGGGGAAGTAGGGGCAGAGGTGGCCCCGGTCGATCTAATGTGAGAGGAGGGCAAAATATACCCTATAATAACTACCAATATCCTGTTGCCATCAACAACAGATTTGCACCATTGGCCTACAATGATGAATATAATAATACTGGTTCCCCACGTCCTTTTTTAGGTCGGGGCAAGAGAGGGTCCCGGGGACACAGGGGCAATCATGCATACAGAGGGAGACCTCCAGGGAATGCATACCCACCTCAGAACCATCAAGGATGGTGCAGACCTCCACAGAATTCATACCATCATCCCCACCCCCCCACACCATTTGTAAGGGAAGAAGGGGTTGCAGAGCAGGGAGAAGGATCCAGTACAAACACCAAAAAAAGAAGGATGGAATAACAGGAATATACAATCTAAGTTCGGTCCAACTTACTCATAAGGAACTAAATATACTCAATTTAGGCCTTAAATGTGCTCCTAAAAAATCTCTCAATAAATTTGAGGTATACATGGATGTCCATAAATATATACGTAAGTTAAACCTTAAGAAATATTTTTTGAACAGAGGTCCAAGTAATAATTATAGAGTTGATACAAATATGTCAGGAATTGATAGTGGACTGAAAAACAGGTCTCTGTTCAATCCCCTCAATCCTGCCAATCAACACATAGACGTTTTTAAGAATTTAATCCTTAAGGACCTGGACAAAGTAAAGATAAAAAAGAATATGAACCCTATGCATATTCAGGATGGTATTGAGTTGCTACAGGAACGCAATAATGTGATTATTCGTCCAGCAGATAAAGGGGGAGGAGTAGTCATATTGGATAAATCCTATTATGACTTACAACTTACTGATATGCTGTCTGATGAAAACACCTATGTTAAGCTAAAGAATAATCCAACAAAGGCTTATCATGCTGAACTACAAAAACTGGTTGATATGGGGAGGGTTAAGAGAGTACTCACTAAAAAAGAGCATGCATACCTCTCACCCAGTTTCTGTAGAGTACCAACTATATACACGCTACCTAAGATACATAAAGATTCTGTTAAACCCCCAGCACGCCCTATAGTGAACTCTATAGGTTCTGTGACTGCAAGATTAGGTCAATACCTAGATACTTTCCTTCAAGCAAGTGTCCTGAAAACCAGGGCCTATTTGAAGGATACTAAGAGTTTTTTACAACTCATTGGGGATATAGACCTAACAGGAAAAACTGACATACATCTGGTAACAGCTGATGTATCATCGCTGTATACAATTATTCAGCACAATGATGCATTACTAGCCCTCAATTGGGCTTTATGCCAGCGAGATGATTTACCGTTTGAACAAAAAGTTTTCCTGGGACAGGCTTTAGATTTTTGTCTGTCCCGGAATTACTTCTGGTACAATCAAGAGTTCTATTCCCAGAAAAGGGGAGTGGCAATGGGAGCTAGATTTGCTCCCAGTATAGCCAACCTCTTCATGGGGGAATGGGAAGATAAATCAGTGTTTCTAAATAAGAAAGATGGCATCCTATTTTATAGAAGATTCATTGACGATTTATTCTTTATTTGGGAAGGCAGCGAAACATCTCTATTAGCATTTTTGGATGAACTAAACTCCAACAAAAATAACATCAAGCTGGAATATGAATTTAGTAAAGAACATATCCATTTCCTAGATGTCGATGTTAGAGTACAAGGTTCAACCTTGATAACTAGCATTTACTTTAAACCAACTGACAGGAACAGTTATCTGCCACTAATTAGTGGTCATCACCCGAATTGGTTAAAAAATATACCAAAAGGGCAGTTGATGAGGGTCAAGCGAAACTGTACTAACAATGATGAATTTGTCACCCACTCTGAAACCATAAAGAGGAGGTTTATGCAGAAGGGGTACAGTAAGGAAAATCTGGATAAAATTGCTAAAGAACTAGAGGACATGCCGAGAGAGGCGTGTCTCATTAACAAAGACCGCCCTAGAGATTCCAAACAAGAATGGAGTTTTCTCTCAAACTTTCATGGCCAATATAAGGATATTGAGACCATATTCAAACGACATTGGCACATATTATGTATGGATAAAGTTCTCTATCAAGCCTTACCTATAGTCCCTCAGTTTATTTACCGTAAAGCACCCAATTTTGGGGATAAAGTAGTACAAAAGGTGCTAGATCCACCTAAAAAGAAAAATATGTGTTGGCAAATTACAGGGTTCTATTCTTGCAGAAAATGCAGTTCCTGTTTAGTGGTGAATAACCCTATTAGAGGCCTGTCAGAATTTGTCTCAACAGGAAATAATAAAAAGTGTAACATTACTGAATTTATTACGTGTAACTCTACACACGTTGTATATGTTCTGCAATGTCCGTGTAATCTTATGTATGTAGGCCGTACTAAAAGAAAATTAAAAATACGGATAGCAGAACATGTTACTAATATCGAACTTGGATTTAAACATCACAGTGTTTCTTTACATTTAAAAAAATTCCATAACAAAGATCCGTCCTGTTTAAAATTCTGGGGAATTGATTGTATCCACCCTAATTGGAGGGGATCGAATCTTGTAAGAGAAATATCTAAACGAGAAACAAGATGGATATATTTTATGGATACTCTGACTCCTAAGGGTATGAATGTGGAGTTGGACGTAAATTGCTTTATTAGTGACTTTTAGTTTGAGTTTAGTTTGAGTATCATGTTAGGTTGGGTCTCCTTCATTTATATAGAAGATTTATTTTGTCTTATTATGTATAGTTTTGTGTATATGCATTATTATATATTTTTTTATATATATATGGATTTTTATAAAAAAAATTTATATATGTAAAATTTTTATAAATTTTTATTTAGTTGATGTATTATATACATTTTATAGATATATTTAACGAGAATAATTGATTCAGAATTTATTGGAGTATTTTGCTCTATTTGTAATTGCTAATATTGATTCAGATACTATGAAAGTGTCCACTATATTATCTGGAAAGCAATATTTTTGGCATCCACTAGGGGTCAGCAAACTAATAGCTGTATCACCTTCTATATGACATGCCAAATAGAGATGAATGGTCAGGGCGGATGTGAAACTAAACCAGTACACCTGTATATCAATTGGCAACAAGTGGGATGCTATATAAATATCGAGCACTCAGTTGTACAACCACACCCACAGATGAAGTCATTCCTATGACGAAACGCGTCTGGGTTGGTTGAGACAACTGTCAATCTAAGTGACGTCATCACGCTACTAGGTGTTGGCGTGTGAGAATACAGCGGGACCTAACCAACTGAGTCAGGCGGCGATCGCTGTTTTGAATACCTCCGCCAAAGACCAGCTGCGGTGATGAACGATCACAATGTATGTGATATATGCCGAATGATTTTACTGAAATTGCAAGTGTATTTCTTACATTTTATGTGATTTTTATAATAAACCCTACGGAATTACGCTATGTGCCACCATCTGCTTTTTTTGTTTCCTCACATGTGAGTTGATATCCATAAGAGGAGTGGATTTGGATTTTACTCTCAGGCTGTGTTACAATACAACGCTTTATATCCAGCGCTGTCTGGTAAGAGTCTCATTCAGCTATTGCACGTGGTGGTGGTGGTTAAAAAGAATCTTATGGTGTTTGAGAGATACATCTCCTCTTTTCCTTTCACGGATCATCTTGGGATTAACTTCTTTTTTCCATCATTTATTTATATGAACTTTGGACTTTTCATATCATAGCAAGTGACATTCCAATTAAGGAGCGCTGCTTCATATTGTTTTATATGTGGTTTTGTTAATAAGCGTTTATTGATCGGTTTGCACAAAAGTTATAGCGTCTACAAAATAGGGGGTATTTTTATGACATTTTTACTAATAATTTTTTTTTTTTACTAGTAATGGTGGCGATCAGCGTTTTTTTATTTTATTTTATTGTGACTGCGACATTATGGCGGACACATAGGACACTTTTGGCACATTTTTGTGACCATTGTCATTTTTACAGCGATCAGTGCTAAAAAAAAATGCACTGGTTACTGTGAAAATGACACTGGCAGTGAAGGGGTTAACCACTAGGTGGCGCTGTGGGGGTTAAGTGTTCCCTATTGAGTGTTTTTTACCATAGGGGCGATGGGCTGTGTCAGCTTGTCTTCCGGCAGTCGGCATTCCATCCTAACCGAGTCAATGACAATGCCCAGGAATTTGAGCTCGGTCACCGGCCCCTCAGTCTTATCCTGGGCCAGTGGGACCCCAAACACATTGAACACATGCTGAATCATGGTGAGCAAAATCAGGCAAGCCCAATCATCCAGCGGCCCGACCACCAAGAAATGGTCAAGATGTGCAAAACCGACGCCAAACCCGACAGGTCCCAAACCACCCATTCCAAAAAAGAACTGAACATCTCAAAGTATGAACACGAAATGGCGCAGCCCATGGGCAAACACAGGTCCACAAAATACTCAACATCCCAACAACCGCACACTATCCGGAGCCGAAAGGCCGATTCAATATCGGTCTTGGCCAACATAGCCCCCCTACCACACTGCCTCATCAAAAGACGCATAGCACACAGTACACAACGCCGGATCAATGGCATCGTTCACTGAGCCCCCTTTCGGGTACGATAGGTGGTGGATGAGACGAAACTGATTCGGTTCCCGTTTAGGAACCACCCCCAGCGGCGACACCACCAAATCTCCCACGGGCGGGGCCCCAAACGGCCCCGCCATCCTTCCGGAGTTTTTCAGCCACCACCTCCGGGTGAGTCAACGCCGACTTAAGATTAGCCACAGCGCCCGGCGTCCTCCCTTTTGCCAGTGTCCCCGGGCTTCTTTCCCTTCTTAAAACACTTTGACAAGGGATGGGTTCCCCCACAACCAAAGCACTCATGACGGAAACAACAAGAGCCCCCAAACTTGCAGGAGCCCTCGTTGTACTGCCAACAGAAACCCTTGCGTTTTTCGGCCGGCGGTGATGAGGCCTGAGCACCCCCGGCCCCCTCCCGAAAGGGTTGCGGTACAACCCTGGCCTGAGTCATCAGCCTCATCCACAGGGCGATATCTTTTTGGTTCCACCGTATCTCCGGTCGAACCGCTTTTTTCTGACGAAACTGTTCATCATAGAGCAGCCAAGCCGCCCCGTACACCCTCTGCGCCTCACTAACGGCATCAATGTAACAAAATAAATCGTGCACTGGTCCGGCTCCCTTTCTCCAATCGCGCTAGCCAGGATGTAAAACGCCTGGGCCCAATTCACAAAGGTACGAGGAATCAAGCGATATCGCCGCTTTTCTTCCTCCTCCTTCTTACTCTCGTCAGGCCTCACCTTATCTAGATTGAACTTCTCGAGGGGGAGCAAAGAAAATATTTCCACATACTCCCCCTTCCAAATTCGCTCCTTCACCTCAGCCCTCAAATGAGCCCCCAAAGGCACGTCATAACACAGATACACTTCGCACCGGGCCGCGTCCGCCAACTTAACTCCGTCCGCCGTCACGCCTGCCACCACACCCGCGACCGCCCCACTTGCAGTCGCCCCGGCAGGAGGCAAACCCACCGTGGGACCGTCCGTTAGTGGAGCCGGCAGCGGTGGGGAAACCACAGTGCCCGCCTGGGGGGCAACCGTCGTCCTCACGCCCGGGGGGAGAGGGAGAAGTAAATTCTGCAGGAGGTACAACAGACATTGAGTTTAAAGATGACTTACCCCGCTGCCCAGTGGAAGCTGTCCGACTGGCCAATGCTCCAGATCCCAGCTGACACCCCGACGGGCCCGCTACCTCCTCTGGACCATCCGAGTCCGTGTCCGACAGTTCGCCCTCCGATCGTTGACCCCTTGACCAGCAAGGGACGCAGAGCCCCCCGACAAGGCCGCCTGAGGGCTGATCCCCCACTGTGCTCTGTCTGCTGAGCCCCCAGGGCTGTACCTAGCCAGCGGCCTTGAACGCCTGGCCCGGCACGGCGAGGGGGGGGGGGCGGGAGGGGGACGGTCATGGGACGTACCTTCCACCGGGTCTGCCAGTAAAAGTCCCAGCTGCTCCTCGTACCACTGCCCCCCTTTGATCCTGGTCGCCGCTCTAAGCCGCTGCTGCAAGCTCTCCATATTATCCATGGCTGAGGTAACAATACAGGGGAAAACAGCCTGTTTGTTGCCTCAACCGTGAATGGCGCCCGAATGACTGGCCCCGCCCCCTGCTGCTTTTGTATGGCCCTCCTCGTGTTGTGAAGCCCCGCCCCCCGGCCAGACTTTTTGCCAGCCATTTCCCCTTCCTGTGTGCGCTCCACACAGTGTTTCCCCAGTCATGGGCCCCTGCGCCTATGGTTCCCCTTGCTGCAGGGCTGTCTGGAAGGGTTTTTTGTTAAGGATACAGACAGGGTTGGTGTTAAAGTAACAGATCATGACTAATGTTGGGATTACAGTAAGGTGACCATATTTTTTAAATGAAATCAGGGGACATATTTTTTTTTTACTAGTTATGGTGACAATCAGCGACTCTCTGCCCGTCACCGCCCCCCTCACAGCCTGTCGAGTCTTACTCTCTGGGTCCCGGCTACTACTGGGTGGGGAGCGGAAGAAGATCACTCCGCCAGGGAAGGCAAAGAGATAAGCAGGCAGGCGGCTGGCCAAGACGTGAGCCAAGGCAGGAGAACATGTGAGGGGAGATGAATGGGCATGCACCCGAAACTGAAGAAATATTCACTTCATTCTGACCAGCAATCATCAGAAGGGGGCACAGATAATGGAAAAAGTACACCCCCCTAAGCTACTAGGTGCGGCGGAGTGGGGAGGTGTAATTCCGATTTTTATTTTATTCTGCACTGACTTATCTTTGAAATTGCCCCAGCCCCTTTTCAAATCCAATCCGGGGACAAAACTGGGGACAGACTTGGTCTGGGGACAGTGTCCTCAATCCAGGGACTGTCCCCTGAAACTGGGGATGTCTGGTCACCCTAGGTTACAGGAACTGTTAGTGTGAGGGTTGAGGATACAGAAAGTTTTGGATAACAGAGTGGATTCTTGTAAAGCATAGTGATAGAGCTATAGGAAGTGTTAGTTTTAGGAGAACAGGGAGGGTTAGTATGAGGGTTTGCATTAGAGTTACAGGGAAATTTAGTGTTATGCCGCGGACACATGATCGGAATTTCCGACATGAAAAAATTGATGTGAGCTTTTGGTTGGTAATTCCGACCGTGAGTAGGCCCTATTGGACTTTTTCTGACGGAATTTCCGATTGTGTGTACGAGTCGCTGGGCCAGATCCACAGAGAATTACGCCGATGTATCTGTAATTCGAATTTCCAGCCGGCGTGTCATTGTTTTCTATCCAGAAAACAAGATACGCCGGACCTACGCTAAGATACGACTTGCGTAAGTTTCTTACACCGTCGTATTTTAGATGCATATTTACGCTGGACGCTAGGGATACGTCCGCGTAACATATGCAAATGAGGTAGATACGGCGATCCACGAACGTACATACGCCCGGCGCAGTGTGTTTACGTCATTTGAGTAAGCGTCTGTACGGCGTAAAGATAAAGCTGCTATTGTGAGCGCAGCCAATGTTAAGTATGGACATCGGGACCGCGTCGTATCGACGTGATTTCACGCATGCGCACTAGGATACGTCCACGGCCGGCGCATGCGCAGTGTAAAAAAAGCGTTGTTTGCGTCGGGTCATTGATCATTTTAATAAAACACGCCCGCCAACAACCCATTTGAGTTACACCCGCGAACGCCGGCCCATTTACTCTACGCCGCCGTAAGTAACAGCGCTATTTCTTTGAGGATAAGTAATACGCCGCTGTTACTTACAGCGGCGTAGAGTAAATGGGTTCGACTCACAAAGCGCAGCAGCTTTGTGGATCTGGCCCATTAGGTTTACAGGGAGGGTTAGTTCTGGTTACTGGGAAAATAAATGAGAGAGTTAGTATTACAGGGAAGGTTAGTCTGAGAATTACATGGAGACCTAAAGTAAGGCTTAGCATTCCGTTTGAGCCTCTAGGGGTCTTTTAGTGTGAGTGTGTGTTACAAGGAGGGTTAGTGTTAGGATTAGAGATAGAGGGGACTTTGATTGGCCATTGCTCAGTGTTACAAGGAGGGCTATGCCCCGTACACACGATCAACATTTTTGATGGAAAAAGTCAGATGGACTTTTTCCATCGGAAATTCCTACCGCGTGTATGCGCCATCGGTTTATTTCCATCGAAATTCCAAGGTATTCCGTCGGAGTTTAGATAGAGAACATGTTCTCTTTTACTCTAATGGAATTCCGTCAGAATTTCGATGTGATTTTGGTTGGACAAAGGTCAGATCGCGTGTACGGGGCTTTAGTGTTAGGATTACAGGTTGAAGGGCCTTATGAATGGCCATTGCTCAGAATGCAGAACTGAAAGTTAATGTATTGCACTTTATTTGAACTGTGGTGTGCTCACGTAGTCTTTTCTTGGGGTCATTTTAAGTTTACATGGAAATCCCCTTATAGTCCAACAGATGCTCAGAATTGAATTCTTATCTCATTCACTTCCTGATTCCTTAATTCCTCTGATTTCTGGAGAAAAAAAATATTAAGTGATTTTTAAATAAGCATGTAAAAAATATGTTAATACTTACAGAAAGAAGTTAATTGTATGAAGCGTCATAAAGATATAACATACACACTGCTTCTATGTTTTATACAAAGCAGCTGGTGTTCCTGTAACTGATAAGGATACTTAGCTTAACAACTGACCTATACACATTTGTCTCTTGTGTTAGAACATTTCTGGTGATTTTTTTTTTTTTTTTTTTAACAAACATCATAAAAAGGGAATAAGTCACCCAGTAATGGAGCACTCAAAAATAAACATACATTCTCGTGGACATCCAGTAGCCCAGGTACAACTTTCATGCTCCTGCATACACTTCTTCAGGCAGTAGAGGGCACTATGTACAAACAAGAGGTTTTTCCAATGATAATAGAGCAGACTTTCTCAACCTTTTCAACATGGAGGAACCCTTAAAATAACCTTTCGGTCTCAGGGAACCTGTGTTAAAAATGGCTATATCTACATGTCAGGATATGGTGGTATGGTCAGTGGAAGCGTGCTCCTTACATCTGTGGTCTTAGGGAAGAATTTCCTACTACATATAGATAAAAAGATCATTGGTGTCACTGGTGTAGCGCCCTGCTCCCATTGAGTGGGGGCTATGTGTTAAATTATAGTTGGTCTGAGGAGTAGTTTTGGCTCAGAATGATTATTCTAAATTGTAGGCTCTGTTCAGTTCAGCTAGGTTGTACAAGTTTCCCCCCTGGCGGTGGGTGTCGCTGTCACCGCAGGTCACGGTTGTAAAGGCAACAGGCTGGATGTAGTGAGTATCTCTCTCTCAGAAGTGGCTCAGGGGGCGTGGTCAACCCGCTGTGCATTCTGGGGAGGTTTACTTAAGGGACAGATGCCGTTTAGCGGTGTGTGTCTGCTGATCCCGACCTGATGGCCCTCCTGGCCTCAGGGATGTTGAGCTGTTTCTTAGCCTTGGGGCCGGCTGGCAGGAGTTTATAGGGCCTACTGACCCAGTGATGGTCCTTCGCTACCTTATCTATGGAAGGAAGCTGAACCAGTGGGATTCAATTGATGGACGTACCTTGGCGAATTTACCTCACTGTGCTGCCGGTCCGGCTGAAAGGTTCTTGGCACCGTGAGTTGTGTAACTTTTGTTGGAACTATATCGAGTGTGTTATGATCTTGTGGCAGAAGATCCATTAGACGGCCTGACGACTAGGGATGAGCTTCGCATTTGATACAAACGTATGTTCGACTCGAACATTGTCTGTTCGTACGTTCGACAAAAGCGGTCGTTCGCGCCAAATTCGAGTGACGCAAAACGGCCCATAATTCACTGCGGCATTGCTCGCTGATGATTGGCCAAGCATGCTGTATGTCCCGCATGCTTGGCCAATCACAGCACGCAAAAAACGAAGAGCCATAATTGGCCAAAGCCTGGGTGGCTTTGGCCAATTATGGCTCAGGGCTTTAGCACACACCCCACACTATATAAGTCTGCCTGCTGGGCAGCCTCGTGTAGTGTGTTCCAGCTTGTTAATGAAAGCAGTCAGAGAGATAGAGAGATTGTCTTTTTATATAGCTAGATAGAGCAGGCAGGCAGGCTAGTCAGTTTAGCTTAATTCACAGTGAGTAGAGGATATATATACATCCCTAGGAGTTGTACATATATTTATACACTGTATAGCTTAGATAGATCAGTTCTTCCTAATTTACTGTTGAGGATGAGGAGTGGGTAGAGGAAATAGAAAAAATCTGAATGATGGAGGAACTATGGGAATCCCATGACAACTATAGGCCAAGGTGTGATGAGATGTGGGAGGGATGGAGGAGATATCGGGTCCTGGAGGGAGGAGACGGGGAATGGGGGGCTGATGGGACGAGGGGGTAGGACTTAGGAATCCCTTTAGCTGTGTCTCCCTTATTAAACTTTTTTTTTTTTTTTAAGAATAATAGATATGGGATCTGTAACGGAATGGCCCGTGACAGACTGAGATATTCCTATATCTAGGGTCACCTTATGTCCACTAGGGCCATAGGGTGACAAAGAATCATAATTCATATATTACAGAAGACATTAATAAGGGACATTAATAATAATTCATGTTTGCAGGATGTCTTCAAATATCAAAAGCTGTTAGCTATTCAATCTGGGCACACATGCTTTTGAAAGGTGTTAATTCAGGTCTACAAGACCAGAGTGAGTCATACCTTTGTATAATATGCTATTGAAATATCTCAAGGTGTTGGCTATTCACTGTAAAGACATTCCG
Organism: Rana kukunoris; assembly: GCA_029574335.1. Lineage (NCBI taxonomy): Eukaryota > Metazoa > Chordata > Amphibia > Anura > Ranidae > Rana > Rana kukunoris. The sequence continues at coordinate 24,551,631 of CM056059.1, forward strand.
TTGAAGGTGTTGATTGCACCCACTCTCACAAGACTCTGCCATTGTGTGATAAAGCTGTCTAGATAACTTATTCAACTAGGTGTCTGTGTTACTATTCAAGGTTAATTGAACACTATTGAAGATACGGTGCCGACAAGTCTACATGGTTAGCTTACCTGAATGCCTTTTAGAGTGTGATTGAAGCCCCCCATGGTGTGAAGGGGAGTGGAGGCTACATTGTCATAAAAAACATTGTAACAATTGGCACCTGGCTGGTTCAGTAAACTTAAAGACATAAGCACAAAATGGAGAAACAGCACAGCTTGAGACTGAATCTAGAAATACAAAGGAGGCCATAGTGGAAAGTGCACTTTGGGAGAGGAATCTGTTTGTTAGGGACAACCAAGCACCATAGACAGACATAGGAACCAGTGTTATTGGGGGCAGTCTGGGTCTGGAGGCTTCTCAACCCTTCTCAACCCCTATAGGCAGGACACAGAGGAGCAAACAGGACTGTGCAGGTGATCCTTTAATATTGATTGGACCCTAGGCAAACATTTTGTTGGGCCCACCCCCCATGCAATTTTGCTCTCCACCTGCTCTGAGTCTATAATTAATAGCTAGATTCAAAATCAGTTTACTGAATCAGATCAGGCTCGATTGCGATTGGTTGCCAGAGGTTACAGTGTGTCATTACCACTCACTCACTTGTTGGTAGAGGTTACAGCACACATTACGGCTCATTATGAGGCACTTACCTGAGATCTAAGCCCCCCGAATTTGTCCTCCATCCACTCCGCCGCCACCATGTCCCCTTGGAGCTTCTTCCTGGTATCGCTGCTTCGTCGCTGTGACTGTCCGGAGTGGCGATGATGTCACTCCCACGCATGCGCGTAGGACCGGCAGATCCCCGCGCATTCGATACCAGGAAGAAACCCCCATTATCCCATTCACAAAAATGGCAAATATCTCCTTAACTGTGTAGGTTAAGGAGATATTTCTTGCATCTACAGGTAAGCCTTAAAGTGGTTGTAAAGGTAAAACCTATGCATTAAGGTAAAAAAACATCTGGCAGCACCCCCCCCCCCTGAGCCCCCGTTTTACTTACCTGACCGCTCAAAATTCCCGGGCGCGTCCTTGTGATCCTCTTCGGTTCCCAGCCTGCCCGTTGATTGGCTAGGCTGGGCGGATTAATAGCAGTGCAGCCATTGGCTGGCGCTGCTGTCAATCACAGCAGATGACGCGGCGCGCCGGGGGCGGGGCCGAGTGATACAGTCGGCGGCTATGGCCACCGCTGTATCACGGGAGTGCGCTCGCAAAAGCTTTCCCCCATATGAGCTCGCTCGCATGAAGGTAGAAAGCTTTTGCGAGGAGGAGCTGAGACAGCCGCCGAGGGACCCCAGAAGACAGGATTCGGGGACACTTTGTGCAAAACGAGCTGCACAGTGGAGGTAAGTATAACATGTTTGTTATTTAACCACTTGCTAACCGCCCTATAGGGAAAGTACGTCCTATTTTTAAAGATGGATATCTCGGTAACGGCAGCAGCTGCTGCCACAACCGAGGTATCCATCTTTGCAGTGGGCAGTCCTGTACACGATAACGCCGCTCTCCTGCGCCCTCTGCGATCGGGTCTGTTTGGCTCCTCAGCGGGGATGCGAGTAAGGGAAAATTCGCCCCCACTCGTCCCCATAGCTCTGCTGGGAGGAAGTGACGTCAAAACGTCAGTCCCGCCCACCGTCTTAAAGAAACATTATTTTTTTCTGTCATTTGAAAAAATGACAGTCTATTTATTTTTTTCCCGACGAGCTCGCGCACAGAAGCAAACGCATACGCGAGTAGCGTCCGCAAATGAAAACTGTATTCAAACCACACAAGTGAGGTATCGCCGCGATCATTAGAGCGAGAGCAATAATTCCCAGCCCTAGACCTCCTCTGTATCTAAAAAAATGCAACCTGTAGAATTTTTTAAACGTCGCCTATCGAGAGTTTTAAGGGTAAAAGTTTGATGCCATGCCACGAGCGGGCGCAATTTTTAAGCGTGACATATTTACTAGGCGTAACATTATCTTTCACAATATATAAAAAAATTGGGCCAAATTTATTGTTGTCTTATTTTTTAATTCAAAAAAGTGAATTTTTTCCAAAAAAAGTGCGCTTGTAAGATGGCTGCGCAAATACGGTGTGACAAAAAGTATTGCAATGACTGCCATTTTATTCTCTAGGGTGTTAGAAAAAAAATATATATTATGTTTGGGGGTTTTAAATAAACATGGTAAAAGTGGGACTTTGAATGAGATGCGATTTTAGCAAATATGCAATTAATTATAAACATGGATAATAAATTATAAGTAACCATGTGACCAGGCTCAGAATTGTCAACCAAAAAGCACTAAACCAAATTAAACTGTCTAACTGATGTAAGTAAAAACAGAGGTTTAGTTGCAAGCATTTGCAAATACCTGGGAAGCTGCAGCGCCAACTCCACGGCACTCTGCATGGCTGCAGTCCTATCTATAAATTGAAGGTCTCCTGAAAGGGAGCCCAGGTGTGCAAATCACCAGGCAGAGGACAGGTGAGGACCTAAAGCCCTCCCCTACCTAGAGTTGGTATGGAAAATAAGAGCACTGGAAAAAAAGAAAAAAGTAGGAGTGGAACAAGGACTGCCCAAAAAAACAAAATACCACCAGACTAGAGGCAGACCAACTCCAACTGGGTCCGCCAGTAAAAAAATGACAATGCATTAAAGAACTGATCAGTGGTAAATCTGTGCAGGCACTCCATTCCACTCCAAAATCGCATCTCCATCCCGGGATAATGTTTAAAAAGAGGGGGGTTTGGGACTTTGAATGAGGCATATAGCAATCTTGCCATAGGCCTCCATCCCTGTAAGTGGATACAAATGGTAAAAGTGGGACTTTGAATGAGATGCGATTTTAGCAAATATGCAATTAATTATAAACATGGATAATAAATTATAAGTAACCATGTGACCAGGCTCAGAATTGTCAACCAAAAAGCACTAAACCAAATTAAACTGTCTAACTGATGTAAGTAAAAACAGAGGTTTAGTTGCAAGTATTTGCAAATACCTGGGAAGCTGCAGCGCCAACTCCACGGCACTCTGCATGGCTGCAGTCCTATCTATAAATTTAAGGTCTCCTGAAAGGGAGCCCAGGTGTTTGGGGGTTTTAAGTAATTTTCTAGCAAAAAAAAAAAATTTTTAGTCTCGTAAACACCAAATCCAAAAAACAGGCTCGGTGGTCAAGTGGTTAAAAAAAAAAAAAATTCTGCCTTTAGTGTTCCTTTATTCTAGGCTTACCTGTAGGTGCAAGTTATTTACATGTAAATACAGGGTCAGCAGGTGAGTCATCTGTACACGGCAATAGGCATAGCTGAGCAATATTAGTATCAGAACGTCACACTGATATATCTGAACACAGCACGAGACTAAAACTTCAAGGGACAAGGGTATTTAAACTGGGATAGTTGGCAAGTATGAGGCAGCTGCTTTGGGGCCCCACAACAATGATGGGGCCCAGGGCAGATTGCCCTCTTGCACTGCCTTAAAGAATAAGGTGACCAGATGTTTTAAATTACATTCGGGGACATATTTTTTCTTTACTAGTAATGGCAACAATCAGTGACTCTCTTCCCGTCGCCTCACAGACTCTCAAGTCTTAGGCCGCGTACACACGACCAAATACATTGGATCAAACCGGTCTGTCAGACCGGTTTGATCCGATTTGTCTGCTGGGCTGTTTTGGTTTGATCGCTGTACACACGATCAAACAAAAATCCCTGCGGACAGACAGCGCGGTGACGTTGACGCCGCCACGTCACCGCACCAGGAAGTAAAACACTTCCACGCATTCGTCGGATCCATTCGACGCATGTGTGGGCAGATATGTAGCATATTAACCAGCAGACATGTCGGACGGACGGATTCCCAGCAGACAGATTTTAAAGCATGCTTTAAAATCTGTCTGCTGGCAAAATCTGTCTGTCCGCCCGTACACACGATCGAATCTGTCTGCTGAAACGGTCTGTCAGACCGTTTCCAGCAGATAGATTTGATCGTGTGTACGTGGCCTTAGGCCGCGTACACACGAGGGGATATGTCCGCTGAAAACGGTCCGATGGACCGTTTCAGCAGACATCTCCGCTCGTGTGTATGGGCTAGCGGACAGATTTCTCCACCCGACAGATTTCAAAGCAAGCTTTGAAATCTATCCGGTGGGAATCTGTCCGCCCGACATGTCTGCTGGTTAGTACACTTACCAGCAGACATGTCGGCTCCCACCACCGCCGCGCCGCTGCCGAATGGATTCCGCGCATGCGCGGAAGTGTTTTACTTCCTGGTGCGGTGACGTGGCGGTGACGCGGCGGCGTCAACGTCACCGCCGCGTCACCACTACGTCACCGCGCCGTCCGGCGGCGGGGAATTTGATCCGATGGTGTGTACACGCCATCGGATCAAACTCCCGATCGGACATATCCGATGGAAATGGTCCGCGGACCGTTTTCATCGGATATATCCGATCGTGTGTATGGGGCCTTACTCTTCGGACCCCGGCTACTACTGGATGGAGAGCGGAGAAAGATCACTCCGCCAGGGAAGGCAAGGAAATAGGCAGGTGGTTGGCTGGGATTTGAGCCAAGGCAGAAGAACAAGCGAGCGGAGCTGAATGGGCATGCGCCTGAAACTGAAGAAAAATTCCCTTCGACCCGACCAGCACATGATCATCAGAAAGGGGCACAGATAATGGGAAAAATACACCCCCTAAGCTAATAGGCACGGCGGAGCGGGGGGGTGTAATTAATTTTATTTTTTTTATTTTGCACTGATTGTCTTTGAAATTGCCCCTGCACCCTATTAAATCCAATCTGGGGACAAAACCAGAATCCTTAAAACAGCCCCGGACCATATTGCTGTCCAAAGACCAGAGCACTTTTTGTGATTCAGCACTGCGTCGCTTTAACTGACAATTGCGTGGTCGTGCGACGTGGCTCCCAAACAAAATTGGCGTCCTTTTTTTCCCACAAATAGGGGTTTTCTTTTGGTGGTATTTGATCATCTCTGCGGTTTTTATTTTTTGCGCTATAAACAAAAATAGAGCGACTATTTTGAAAAAAATGCAATATTTTTTACATTTTGCTATAATAAAAATCCCCAAAAAGATATAAAAAAAACATTTTTTTTCCTCAGTTTAGGCCGATACGTATTCTTCTACGTATTTTTTGTTAAAAAAAATCGCAATTAGCGTTTATTAATTGGTTTGCGCAAAATTTATAGCGTTTACAAAAAAGGGGGTCGTTTTATGGCATTTTTATTATTATTTTTTTTTTTACTAGTAATGGCAGCGATCATTTTTTTTTTTTTTTCGGTACTAAGATTTTATGGCGGACACATCGGACACTTTTGACACATTTTTGGGACCATTGGCATTTTTATAGCGATCAATGCTATAAAAATGCATTGTATTACTATAAAAATGCCATTGGCAGTGAAGGGGTTAACACTAGGGGGCAGGGAAGGGGTTAAGTGTGGTCCTGGTGTGTTCTAACTGTATGGGGGGGGGGGGGTGGCCTCACTGGGGGAAGTGACTGATCTTCTGTCCATACATTGTATGGACAGAAGATCGGCGTTTCCCCCGCTGACAGGAACGAAAGGTATGTGTTTACACACATACCTCCCGTTCCCCGCTCTGTAACGAGCAATCGCGGGTACCCGCCAGGCACGCGCGTGGGACTAGCTGCTAAAGGGAGGACGTAGAGCTACGTGCTCCCGCGTAGCAGTGCCACCGTCCCGCAGTAATATGACGGCGGGCGGTCGGCAATCAGTTAAACAGTCTAATGAGAAGAGTGTGAGTAGTTGCTAGGGGAACCCAATTCTTGCAAGGATCTGGAGACCCCATCTGGGCATTTACATTGGTTTCTAGTGCAGAAAATCCTGCATTGTTGAATAGTGGCCACCTGATTCCAACAAGGATGCTGACATAATAAAAGCCTGACAGAGGTTCTAACGCTTCCACATTCTATCCACGATGAAATAAAAAACATTTTGGTTGGAGCATCATTTTAAATTAAAATGCCAAAACCACCACTGCTAATTTCTTGACAATAGCTGCAGAAGTTTAAAAAAATAAAAAATAAATATATATATATATATATATATATATATATATATATATATATATATATATATATATATATATATATATATATTTTTTTTTTTTTTTTTTTTTACGTATTCAACCTTTTCTCCAACCTCGGGGCCCTGACCACACATGTGACATACTTACTTAATGTGTAATAGTTTCCTAGCCCACGTGGAACAGCTACCTTACATCTCTCTGCAAAAATGTGTTGTGGTTTGACCATATTTAAAAAAAATACTTCTTTGCACATCTAAATTACGGTCAGCTTCTCTATCACCCATATGCCTCCTACATCATTCTGGGTTTGTAAGTGTTAACCACGTTACAAAAAGGCAAAATACCGTTCTGCAGTAGGCTTATGACAAATTAAGGTCTTTATTGTGGCAATGTTAGTATATGTAACACATTCAGAGCTGAAGGTACATTAAAGTGGAGTTCCAACCACAATTAGCATTTTTGAAATGTATGTCCTTTCATCATGCGTTTTTATAATATAAATTCGGTCACTTACTATTTTACAATCCGCCACCGCTCTGCATAGTTATTCAAAAAAGATAGTTTATAAAACACTGTTGTCATTTTGCTTGTGGGCATTGTGAAGCCCACAAGCACTTATTTCCTGGAAGTCTTGGATGGGGAGTGATAATTGGGATGACACACATTTCCCAGGAGCATTAGAGGGAGATGATGGCAGAATCCTAGGTGATTCCAAAGGCAGATTTTGTGGGACCGCATAGCAACAGGCATTTCCAGATGAGTAAAAAAAACATTTTTTTTTCTTTTTTAGGTCTAATGAGCACAATAATTAAAAATGTATTTTGGGATGGAAACTCCACTTTAAAAACACAGTGCACTTACAGTCCTTTTCCTTTTTATAATAGTCTGTACCAGAGAATGTGTGCCATTATTATTTATTTGTATATTACCATCATTTTTCTTCATGCCATGCAAATTAAATTGATAATCAATGTATGAATAATGCTCGATACAAGCTGCAAAAATACATTTTTATAAAATATAATTATTCAGTGCTCTGCTAAAGTCTTACACCACAAAATATATGCTTAAAGCATATACACAAGTCACTATACAACTGTCACTATACCAAAGTTTCCCAGCAAAGATGACTAATAAGAAGACTCATTTTACCACTCTTTCCCGCTGTTCCCTGTTGCTGAACACCGCTGATCACTCCTCTAAATCCCATTGGAAAACCAGCAGGTTTCTTTTATTTATTTCATTTTGTTCATTTTTTATCCAAAAGTAATAGAAAACCTCTTGCTCTAACTACCTACAAAATATTAGCTGGAGTTGGGCTTTGATTTGCTTGTTTAGGCTCCATTCACACTTGTACGACTCCAAAGTTGTGCCGACTTTGGAGTGCAACTTTGGTACAACTTTATAAACCAAAAACTGGTAAAGCGCTACCTATTAATAAGGTACATAAATCAAAAATCTTCAAATATTTTAAAACTAGTGCAAAGTACAGCTATCACTAATTATGAACACATAACCTGAGTGTTAAATTTAAAGAAAAAGTTAACAGACCCGCGCTATGGTCATCAGTAGGGATGAGCCGAACACTCCTGGGTTTGGTTCGCACCAGAACCTGCAAACAGACCAATAGTTTGTGTGAACTATAAAACCCTGTTAAAGTCTATGGGACTCGAACGTTTGAAAACTAAAGTACTAATTTTAAAGGCTAATATGCAAGTTATTGTCCTAAAAAGTGTTTGGGGACCCGGGTTCTGTCCCCGGAGAGTGAAATGACATTTTGTGCAGGGACAGTTCTAAGCATAGGAAACAAGCGCTACTTTACAGGCATACTTTACACCCCCACCCCCTAGGTACGAAATTTAAAGGAATATCTCACTTTTATTGTTTCACTTATTAAAATTACTGCTGCCAAAAAACTGCAGTTTTTAAAACTTTTTATTACAATAACTTTCATATTAGCCTTTAAAATTAGCACTTTAGATTTAAAACGTTCAAGTCCCATAGATTTTAACAGGGTTCTAAAGTTCACACGAACTTGCCGCGAACACCCCAAATAGTTCGCTGTTCGGCGAACAGGCAATGTTCGAGTCGACCTTGAAGCTCATCCCTAATGATGTGTCAAAACAATAAATGAATAATTAGGGCTGCTGCTAAAGTCTTGTGATTGCTGTACAGCTGTCAGTGATTGGAAATAGACCAGTACTGTGTGATTGCAAAAGAGGAATCCAAACAGATATAGGAAAAAGGGTGATTTATTTAAGAAGAGGGGGTAACACCCCACCACCTTCAACAAGCACAGTGCAACAAACAAAAGATCCACAGTGACACAAATAACACTAAAGACAATATGTATAGCAAGGGAAATACCGGAATCATAAACAGGCCAGGCCGAGGTCATACACGGGGAATCAGGAAGTAGCTGCGGACGGGGAATGAATAGGAAGGGAAAGTCCAGGAGAGGGATCAGGTCAGGATGGATCAGGACGGATCAGGATGGATCAGGATGGATCAGGATGGATCAGGACGGAGACAGCAGGTACAGGGTCCAGATAACAGGTACAGGGTCCAGATAACAGGCACAGGGTCCAGATAACAGGCACAGGGTCCAGATAACAGGCACAGGGTCCAGATAACAGGCACAGGGTCCAGATAACAGGCACAGGGTCGGGTTGATAGACGGATACCAAGGCAAGTTCTGTTTGAACCTGCCGGGTATATATAGGGCGTGTTAATTGTGTTCAGGTCACACCTGAACGTAGCAAGGGCCAGGTGCTCCACACTGCCAGGGTCCATCCGCTGGTGGAGGTCAGTACTGCGTCCCAAAGGTGATATACCAGCAGGGGGAAGTTCCCCTGACAGCTCTGAACTGCCAGGAGACCCCTGCTGGTGGGACGCAGCACTGCAAGAAAGAATATAAATAGCACCAGCGGATGGAACCTTTCCTGACAACAGCCCTTCAGGAGTGAGCTCATCATAGAAGCACTACATTTATCACCCTTTGCCTTCTGCTTTGGTGTGTTTATTGCCTTTGAGTAGAGCGTGACACTTAACCCTTCCATCTCAAGCTGTTTTCTTTTTCCCTGTGGACAACAGGCCAATGGGAGAAGCGGACAACGTATGCTGTTCTAAAGCACACACGAGACGAATGCTGGTTATAAGCACACACGGGCGTCACTACATGAAATAATAGGACGTCAGTGTGAAATTAAGTGCTTAAAAGACCTCTGTGGACTTCAGTAGTGATTAGGGAGAGCCGTAACTGACATGTTTCGCGTCACAGACGCTTTGTCAAAGTCCTTTTACAAAGCGTCTGTGACGCGAAACATGTCAGCATTTGTCTCGTGTGTGCTTTAGAACAGCATACGTTGTCCGCTTCTCCCATTGGCCTGTTGTCGTCACGTGATCGAAAAGGTTTGGTGTCCGGACACCACATTCCGTCCCTTCTAGTGACGTCGCGGAGTATTGCTTTCCACCCTAGCAGCTGAGGCGGCCGGTTTGAAAATCTGCGCCCAAGCTCCCCTACCGTCTTCCATCCCGGCAGTGCAAGAGAGAGAGAGCTCTCTCCCTCGGTTCCCTCCTACCATTCTGGACTGGCAAGTACTTGTATGTTTCTGTTTACATCTGCTAAACGGTGACGTGGACTGTCCCCGGCCGTGCTACGCTCCCCCTGACACATTGGTTCATCTTGTGACTGCTGTACAGCCCTTCAGGAGTGAGCTCATCATAGAAGCACTACATTTATCACCCTTTGCCTTCTGCTTTGGTGTGTTTATTGCCTTTTAGTAGAGCGTGACACTTAACCCTTCCATCTCAAGCTGTTTTCTTTTTCCCTGTGGACTTTGGTTGTATTGTATCAACACACATTCATATTGTAATTTTATCTAAGCCTTTTTTTCTGTGTTTATTTCTTTTTTATTCAGACTATAAAGTGTTTTTACAATTTTTCCTATTGTGCGCTGTATTTTTGTTTGTACCTTTTGCTTTGATTACTGCTTTGCACACTCTTGGCATTCTCTTGATGAGCTTCAAGAGGTAGTCACCTGAAATGGTCTTCCAACAGTCTTGAAGGAGTTCCCAGAGATGCTTAGCACTTGTTGGCCCTTTTGCCTTCACTCTGCGGTCCAGCTCACCCCAAACCATCTCGATTGGGTTCAGGTCCGGTGACTGTGGAGGCCAGGTCATCTGGCGTAGCACCCCATCACTCTACTTCTTGATCAAATAGCCCTTCCCCCACCTGGAGGTGTGTTTGGGGTCATTGTCCTGTTGAAAAATAAATGATGGTCCAACTAAACGCAAACCGGATGGAATAGCATGCCGCTGCAAGATGCTGTGGTAGCCATGCTGGTTCAGTATGCCTTCAATTTTGAATAAATCCCCAACAGTGTCACCAGCAAAGCACCCCCACACCATCACACCTCCTCCTCCATGTTCATGGTGGGAACCAGGCATGTAGAGTCCATCTGTTCACCTTTTCTGCGTCGCACAAAGACACAGTGGTTGGAACCAAAGATCTCAAGTTTGGACTCGTCAGACCAAAGCACAGATTTCCACTGGTCTAATGTCCATTCCTTGTGTTCTTTAGCCCAAACAAGTCTCTTCTGCTTGTTGCCTTTCTTTAGCAGTGGTTTCCTAGCAGATATTCTACCATGAAGGCCTGATTCACACAGTCTCCACTTAACAGTTGTTCTAGAGATGTGTCTGCTGCAAAAGGTGGCTACTTTAACCACTTAACCCCCGGACCATATTGCTGCCCAATGACCAGAGCACTTTTTGTAATTCGCCACTGCGTCGCTTTAACTGACAAGTTTGGGAGTCACGTGTGCGACGTGACTCCCAAACAAAATTGGCGTCCTTTTTTCCCCACAAATAGAGCTTTCTTTTAGTGGTATTTGATCATCTCTCTGGTTTTAATTTTTTGCGCTATAAACAAAAATAGAGCGTAAATTTTGAAAAAAATTCAATATTTTTAAATTTTGCTATAATAAATATCCCCAAAAAATATATAAAATTTTTTTTTTTCCTCAGTTTAGGCCGATACGTATTCTACATATTTTTCGTACAAAAAAAAATCACAATTAGTGTTTATTGATTGGTTTGCGCAAAAGTTATAGTGTTTACAAAATAGGGGGTAGTTTTATGGCATTTTTATTAATATATTTTTTTACTAGTAATGGCGGCGATCAGCGTTTTTTTTCAGTACTGCGACATTGTGGCGGACACTTCGGACACTTTTGACACATTTTTGGGACCATTGGCTTTTTTATAGCGATCAGTGCTATAAAAATGCATTGGATTACTATAAAAATGCCATTGTCAGTGAAGGGGTTTGTATGAACAGAAGATCAGCATTTCCCCCGCTGACTGGACCGGGAGCTTTGTGTGTAAACGAGCAATTGCGGGTGCCTGGCGGCGATTGTGCCCGCCGGGCACGCGAGCGGGGCTTGAGGGCGATCGGGGGGCGCACGCGGGCTGCCAGCGGCGTGCGTGCACCCTAGTGGCCGCAAAAGGAGCCAACGTATAGCTACGGGCTATCGCCCAGGAGAGCCAAACTGCCGCAGTAGAATGACGGCGGCTGGTCGGCAAGCAGTTAAAGAACCTAGAATATGACATATATGTTCAGTTGTTTCACACTTTTTTGTTATGTATTGTGACAGGAAGTCAGGTAAATCTGTGGGTGTTGTAACAGACGGGAGATACATTTCTGCCTTGTTTAGACAATTCACCATTTACTATTAGGTGTCGGCTGCATAAATAGCCAGAAAGGTTTAGGGTGTTGGAAAACGTCAGCTGTTCAGAATGAGGCAATTAAGGCTTCTATAAGACATCCAAAGGATGACTACTGATTGCTGCATCCTGAGGCTTTTTGAGTTAAGGAGAGCAGTCAGAAAGACTTCTGAAGAGGTGAGGAGGTTGTTGATTTTTCTGTGTGATAAAAATCAAAAAGACTATGGTTTTTCTGCTGGATGACCAGCAGTGTCTGCCCAGCAGTAGGCTGTGCCAGACTCCATAGGTAGGTTCCTGTGTGGTGAAGGTAGACGCCCCAAGTGGCCAGGGTTTATTTTATGTTATGTTTTGTTTATGCTGTTTTGATGCTTGCACTTGTATCCAAAAATATGGAAGAATAAACCAGATCTTTTGTTTTCAACCATCCTCAACTGCCTTTCTGTATAGTTCAGCGTGTAGTGAACCCATCCAAGGCTTCACACACACCCGCTACCGGGCTAATCCCTCACAGTATATAATTCCACATGTGTTAATTCATAGTTTTGATGCCTCCAGTGTGACTCTACAATTTTCATAGTCATGAAAATAAAGAAAACTCTTTGAATGAGAAGGTGTGTCCAAACTTTTGGTCTGTAATATATATATATTACAGGGCTTTTTTTCAGGGGGAACTCAGTTCCACCACCTTTGGCTCAGACCCTTTGGTGCCTAATCACCACAATCACTTGTAAACACAGAAGTCTGGTTTCTGTGTTTACAAGTGACAGCTCTGCACTCTGTGTGTAACCCCCCTGAACTCTGCACTATGTATGTAATGCAATCCTGGTATTTAATGCCCCTTTAAGACCCTTCTACTGTTTGTGAAATCCGAACGGGGTCGTGGTTGAGTTCCTGCACCTATTTTCTGAGAAAAAAAGCTCTGTGTATATATATATATATATATATATATATATATATATATATAGTGTGTGTGTGTATATATATATATATATATATATATATATATATATATAAAATCAAACGTGCTCAATGGCAATATAGTGCAAAATTACTGCAATCAATAGTCCATAAAAAAAACTATAAAAAAAATGAAATGTTGAGCCGATGACAAGTTCAAATATTCAGGTGACTTTTCATGACAACTTCAAAATCAAAAATTCCCTCCTGGGTCCGCACTTACCAGATGGAAATTGTATATGTGTCTGTATTGAGGTGTTGATGTCCGTCCACTGGATTTGTCTTGCCTTTGGCCTATAAGAAAATACAGTAATATCTTCTGGACGTGTAATTCAAATAATGTCCACTAGATGCCACTCTTAACAAAGGACTGTTGATGGGCAGTGTTCTATGGTAATGTACATTTCCTGTCATGTTACTGAAAGCTGTCTTCACTTCCTATCTCAACTCTTTCATCTCTTTTCCACTGGACAGTCCACATGGAGTCAGCTAATCCTGCACCACATGTTTCCTAAGTCTTGATCCTCCTGGGACAGCTTTGCTGGTATGATAAAGACTGTTTATCTATATGCCTAGTAGACATTTGTTTGTGGTTATATAAATCTTATATGTTCATTTATTTGTTTATTTCTAGCTTCACCATTATTCATACACATCTTATATGGCCACCACCTGTTCATCGTAATAAAGATGCAAAGTTACAGACAGTCTGGTTATTTAGGATGCAAGGTTTAAGCTGTATGTTGAGCTACATACACGCCAGGGGCAAACATGTAGCGAGAACACAACAGAATTTATTGTAATTGGGCTTTAAATATAGGTGTCTGCTGGCCTCCTCCCAATAATCAAAGTCCCTCAGGCTCATCCGATCAGCAACAATCCACAGTGGCATCATTCCAACAAAAACAGAGGAGAGAGCATATAGTATAGTGTAATACTGCTATTTATTTAGAAATCTTTAAAATCATTACACTTACATCAAAGAAGATAAAATCATGCAGAGATTGCCACCTTGGCATCCACACAGCCTTCACAGATAGCCTAATGCATTTTGCCCCTTCCACTGGGCGTCATCAGAAGCTTATGGAATCTGTGTTATGGCTGCCTTTTATACTTAACCCCCCCCCCCCCTACTACTGTAACTCCCACTACTCACATTAATGTCACAGTTCAAAATACTATCTACTTTTTGTTTCCGCCAGAACAGGAAGTGACAAATGTAATCATTTTTGATTTTGAAGGTGAAACGGAAAGTCACCTGAATATTTGAACTTGTCACTGGCTCAACATTTATGTTTTATAATTTTTTTATGGACTTTATTGATTGCAGTCATTTTGTACTATATTGGCATTGAGTATGTTTGTTTATATATATATATATATATATATATATATATATATATATATATATATATTGTGACAGGAAGTCAGGTAAATCTGTGGGTGGTGTCACAGACGGGAGATACATTTCTGCCTTGTTTAGACAATACACCAATTACTACCAGGTGTCGGCTACAGAGGTAGCCAGAAAGGTTTAGGGCGTTGGAAAACTTCAGCTGTTCAGAATGAGGCAGCAGTAGGCTGTGCCAGACTCCATAGGTAGGTTCCTGTGTGGTAAAGGTAGACGCCCCAAGTGGCCAGGGTTTATTTTATGTTTTGTTTTGTTTGTGCTGTTTGGATGCTTGCACTTGTTTCCAGCAATATGAAGGAATAAACCAAACTCTTTGTTTTCAACCGTCTTTGGCTGCCTCTCTGTATAGTTCAGTGTGTAGTGAACCCATCCAGGGGGGTCACCCCCCCCCCCCCCCGCTACCGAGCTAACCCCTTACAATATATATATATATTGTAATTAATAGGAGCAGCGCTAATTACATTTAATGTTTCAAACATAACCTCAGTGTATCAATTTGTGCAAATATACAAATAATATGTGAAGCAAATACAAATTATATATAATCAATCAATCAATATATAGAGTCCAATTAGTGGAAAGAAAATATAAAGTGCATCCATATACAGTCCAGTTCATGCAATAAATATATAAGGTATTTAAATTCCCATCAGAAATGGTAGTTGTGTGTATAATCCCAGACACCACAAAGCCTCTTCATTAATCCACCTCAGGGCTCCACAATCCCCTTTTGGGTGGCCTCTCACCTGTTAAAGTGGCTGTAAACCCAACCACACATCTCGCACCTACAGGTAAGCCTCGATTAAGGCTTACCTGTAGGTGCAAGAAATATCTCCTAAACCTGCACGGATTAGGAGATATTTACAGTAATTACAGGAGCCAATGTCTACGACGCATGTGCACCGTAGATAACGGCGCAAGTGCACTCAAAGTGTCGTTTTTCTTAATGGCATAACAATGGTTAATGCCATATTTCCGGGCATTGCTCAAGGACCAGCCGGTCTGTAAAAACACAGATCCATGTCTTGTCAGAGGAGATGAGACCGATGTGTGTTTCCAGGACAGAGGAACATACATCGGTCTCCTCCCCTTGTGAGTCCCCGCCCCCTACAGTTAAAGTCACTCACTAGGGAACATCTTTACCCCTTGATCACCCCCTAGTGTTAACCCCTTCCCTGCCGGGCACATTACACAGTAATCAGTGCAGTTTTATAGCATTGATCGTTGTATAAATGTGAATGGTCCCAAAAACGTGTCAAAAGTGTCCGATCTGTCCGTTGCAATGTCACGGTCATAATAAAAATTGCTCTTTAAAATAATTAAAAATAAAATAAAAATTAGCTCCTCTCTCTTCTCTATGTTATTGTGAGCTGTTGTAAGGAGGATAGTCGTGTTTGGAGCTGTGGATCTGTGCGTTATTGGATCACATCAGGAACTTGTGTGTGTAAGCCTGCTGTGCATGTGAAATCAGGAGCTGGCAGGGCAATGAGAAGAGAGCAGTAATCAGACCTAAAGAGATATTGCAGCAAGGCTTTTAACTACTTGAGATCCGCGCTATAGCTGAATGACGGCTTTAGCGCGGATCTAAATTACCAACAAGCCGTCAATTGACGGCTTGTCACTAGCAGCTTCCCTGCGCGCGCTCCAGAGCGTGCTGCGGGGAAAAACTGTGTTGGCCATGTCCCTTGGACACAGTCAATCACAGATCGCCACGAATGGCCAATCAGAGTGGCCGTTTGCGATGCGATTTGTGGGCGAATGAGAGATGATCTCATATGTAAACATATGAGATCATCCCTCATTGCCGTTTTACACAGAGACAGCGTCCTGTCTCTGGAGAGGAGGAGAGCGATCTGTGTTCCTTGTACATAGAGACACAGATTGGTCACCCCCCCAGTCACCCCCCTCCCCCCACAGTTAGAACACTATGCAGGGAATACATTTAACCCCTTCCTCACCCCCTAGTGTTAACCCCTTCAATGCCAATCACATTTATACAGTAATTAGTGCATTTTTATAGCACTGATCGCAGTATAAATGTGAATGACGCCCAAAATGTGTCAAAAGTGTCCGATGTGTCCGCCATAACGTCGCAGTCCCAATAAAAATCACAGATTGCCACCATTTCTAGTAAAAAAATAAATAAAAAATAATAATTCCGTCCCCTATTTTGTAGGTACTATACATTTTGCGCAAACCAGAAGCTTATTGCAAATATAATTTTTGTTTTACCAAAAATATATAGAAGAATACGTATCGCCCTAAACTAAGGAAAAAAAAGTTAAAAATAAAAATAAAAAATTGGGATATTTATTATATCAACAAGTAAAAAATATTGTATTTTTTTTCAAAATTGTCGCTCTTTTTTGTTTATAGCGCAAAAAATAAAAACCGCAGAGGTGACCAAATACCACCAAAAGAAAGCTCTATTTGTGGGGGAAAAAGGACGTAAATTTTGTTTGGGAGCCACGTCGCACGACTGCGCAATTGTCAGTTAAAGCGACGCAGTGCCGGAAGCTGAAATATCACCTGGGCAGGAGGGGGGTATAAGTGCCCAGTAAGCAAGTGGTTAAGCCTAATAAGGTGAGAGGCTGGGGGAAACAGTTTTTAGCACCTGCACTGCAAGAAACAGCACCTGCACTTTTGTAATCACTGTGATCCTGTGAAGATTGCTTGCTTGCACTTTTGGAGTTTATTGCACATCAGTATGAAATATGAACTTTTTTGAAGACTTTTTCACTTTTATGCACATAGATTGTTGTTAGTTGCACACACATATATATATATATATATATATATATATATATATATATATATATTTACTGGATTTTAATCCACCTGTCTTATATGGGTTACTGATTGCCTATTTCACCTTTTTTTTTCACTTGTCCACTTTTTGTTTACTTTTGCACCGGAATTGCATGTTTTGGATTTGTTGGGATATTTTATTACCGTATTTATCGCCGTATACCGCGCACTTTTTTGCCCTGAAAATCAGGGCAAAATTGTGGGTGCGCGATATACGCCGATACCCGCTTTCCCGCGCCGAGTTTTGAATACTGCACTGCGCAGTACATTTGTGTATAGTCGGGCAGGCTCGGCTCCTCTCGCACTCACGTACAGGACGTGAGCGCGAGAGTAGCCGAGCCTGCCCGACTATACACGAGTGTACTGCGCTCGGTATATGTCAGCGCAGTATTCAAACTCGGCGCGGGAAAGCGGGGATCGAGCATGGAGGACACCGCAGAAGGATGCCGGACCCGTCGAAGAGGACACCCGAAGCCCCAGACGCACGCCGGACCCGTCGAAGAGGACACCCGAAGCCGCAGACCCATGCCGGACCCGATGAAGGGGACACCCGAAGCCGCAGACACACGCCGGACCCGACGGAGAGGACACCCGAAGCCGCAGCCGGACCCGACGAGACCGCCGATTGACGCCGCGCAAGACACCAAAACTAAGTACAAAAAACTTTTTCTCCACAGGAATGGGGGCCACTTTAGGGGTGCGCGCTATACGCAGGAGCGCGCTATACCCCAATAAATACAGTAATTGATCAGTTTTTATTTTATCAATTATCCTACTGTTCATCCATTAAGTTACATAGTTATTCAGTCAGTGAGCGCCCCCTACCTTCTTTTTAATAAAAATTGCAGATCGCCGCCATTACTAGTAAAAACAAAATATTAACAAAAATGCCATAAAACTATGCCCTATTTTATTGACGCTATAACTTTTGATCTAACCGATCAATAAACGCATATTGCGTTTTTTTTTTTTTTTATACCAAAAATATGTAGAAGAATACAGTACGTATCGGTCTAAACTGAGGATTTTTTTTTGTATTTTTCTCTAAATTGTGATATTTATTAACTGCTTGCCGACCTGCCGCCGTAATTTTACTGCGGCAGGTCGGCTATCCTGGGCGAGAGCCCGTAGCTCTACGTCGGCTCTTTAAAGGCCACTAGGGGGCGCGCCCCCACTCGCCCCTGAGTCCCGTGCGTGTGCCCTGCGGGCACGCGCGATTGCTCGGTACAGAGCGAGGACCGGGAGCTATGTGTGTAAATCCAATCTCCCGGTCCTGTCAGCGGGGGAAGCGCTGATCTTCTGTTCATACAATGTATGAACAGAAGATCAGTGATTTCCCCTAGTGAGGCCACCCCCCCATACAGTTAGGACACACCCAGGAACATACTTAACCCCTTCCCCGCCCCTTAGTGTTAACCCCTTCACTGCTAATGGCATTTTTATAGTAATCCAATGCATTTTTATAGCATTGATCGCTAAAAAAATGCCAATGGTCCCAAAAATGTGTCAAAAGTGTCCAAAGTGCACGCCATAATGTCGCAGTACTGAAAAAAATGCTTAAAAAAAGAATAAAAATGCCATAAAACTACCCCCTATTTTGTAAACGCTATAACTTTTGCGCAAACTAATCAATAAACGCTAATTGCAAAGTAGAAGTAGAAGAATACGTATCGGCCTAAACGGAGGAAAAAATTGTTTTTCATATATTTTTTGGGGGATATTTATTATAGCAAAAATATTGAATTTTTTTCAAAATTTACGCTCTATTTTTGTTTATAGCGCAAAAAATGAAAACCGCAGAGATGATCAAATACCACTAAAAAAAAAGCTCTATTTGTGGGGAAAAAAAGGACGCCAATTTTGTTTGGGAGTCACGTCGCACGACCGCGCAATTGTCAGTTAAAGCAACGCAGTGCCGAATCACAAAAAGTGCTCTGGTCATTGGGCAGCAATATGGTCCGGGGGTTAAGTGGTTAAATAAAAAAAATGTGCACTCTTCTTTTGTTTATAGCGCAAAAAATAAAAACCGCAGTGGTGATCAAATACCACCAAAAGAAAGATCTATTTGTGGGGGAAAAAAAATAGAGATTTCATTTGGGTACAGTGTTGCATGACCGCACAATTGTCATTTAAAGTGCGACAGCGCTAAAAAATAAAAATTTGTATGGGCAGGAAGGGGGTGAAAATGCCCGGAATTGAAGCGGTTAAATACAAAATCCCCCTTGGTATTAAAAACCAAAAAGAGGCACAAAAAAAAAAAAAAACACAAGCCTGGAAGCTGCTGCTCTATGTCTCTTGATAACAAAGTTGTAATTGGCACATCTGTTGGGCTGAGTGCTCCCGCAAGAAAGTATGACATGTTCATTTAAACTTTTTTCATTAAAAAAAAACAAAAAACAGAAGTGAAAGTGAAAGTAAAACCATACATAAAGAGATAATAAATGAGTGAGTCTGCGGCAACCACTTCCTGGGATGCTGGGTTATTACATAAATCAGGTGTGAAGACATCAACCGCTAAAACTTTGATTTCAGGTATTGTTGATGTATTGAAGAATTAAAGCATCACTCTGGAAAATGTAAGATACACAATTTAGGTCATTTTAAATCCCCACAAAAAATCTATTAAATTAAATCAATACAAGTCTCAAAATATAGTTTAAAATACAGTTAGTGTAATTGTACAAAAATCTGTCTTTATATTCGCTTCCTGTTTCGTGGTTAAGCGGCGTGGTCCTATAACATCTGAGGCAGTTGCCAGAATATCATATTTTCAAAGCATTAAAAGCAGGCAGAGGGTTACAGTGCCTTGCAAAAGTATTCACCCCCTTTGGCATTTTTCATGTTTTGTTGCCTCACAACCTGGAAATAATACGGATTGTTTGAGGATTTGCATCATTTAATTTACTGAAAATGTCCACAACTTTAAAGATGCTTTTTTTTTTTATTGTGAAGCAAACAACAAATAGGACAAAATAACAGAAAAAGTCAATGTGCATAACTATTCACCCCCCTAAAGTCAATACTTTGTAGAGCCTTTTGTGGCTATCACAGCTCCAAGTCGCTTTGGATAAGTCTCTATGAGCTTGCCAAATCTTACCACTGGGATTTTTGCCCATTCCTCCTCCTTGCAAAACTGCTCCGGCTCCTTGAAGTTGGATGGTTTGCGCTTGTGAACAGAAATCTAAGTCTGACCACAGATTTTCTATTGGATTGAGGTCTGGGCTTTGACTAGGCCATTCCAACACATTTACATGTTTCCTCCTTAAACCACTCAAGTGTTCCTTTAGCAGTGTGTTTGGGGTCATTGTCCTGCTGGAAGGTGAACCTCCATCCTAGCCTCAAATCACACACATAGTGGTATAGATTTTGCTCAAGAATATCCCTGTATTTAGCACCATCCATCTTTCCCTCAACTCTAACCAGTTTTCCTGTCTGGAATACTGAAAAACCTCCCCACAGCAAGATGCTGCCACCACCATATTTCACTGTGAGGGTGATGTTCTTTGGGTGATGTGATGTGTTGGGTTTGCGCCAGACATAGCGTTTTCTTTGAAGAGCACCTTCCTTCGTACATTTTGGGAGTCTCCCACATGCCTTTTCGCAAACTCAAAATGTGCGATTTTGTTTTTTGATGAAAGTAATAGCTTTCTTCTGGCCACTCTGCCATAAAGCCCAACTCTATGGAGCGTACGGCTTATTGTCGTCCTATGTACAGATACTCCAGTCTAGACATGTGCACTACCGAAAAAAAAAAAAAATTAATTTTCGTTTTTTTGCTTTTTATCGGAAATTCTGGAAACTCGAAAATTCAGGAATTCGGAAATTGGACATTTCGAAAATTGGGAATTCGGAAATTGGAAAATTCAAAATTCGAATATCCAATTTTTCAAATTTCCGATTTTCGAATTTTCAAAAATCTAAAAAATAAATAAATAAAATTAGTAAAATTTTGTAATAACTAACTAATAATATTAAATTACAGGTATTGGAATTTCCTTTTAAATTTGTCTGTTAGTGAATGTAACAAATACAAATTTATCTGAAGTTACGAATTACCTGAAATAATGAATGGAATATCTAAAAATGTATAATAAATAATAATAATAAAAAAATGTTATTATTATTTTTATTATTATTTATTATTATTAAAATGTATGTGTTCCATTTGTTATTTTGGATAATTCGTAACTTCGGATGAATTTGTATTTGTTATGTCCACTAAAAGAAAATTTCAATACCTAATCTCCAAATCTCCAAAATATAGAATTTAGAATTTCCGAAATTTTGAATTTCCTAAATTTCGGTATTCCAACTTGTTCATTCCCAGACTTAGTTGGGGTAGGTGGTAAACTTTGGTGGGGGTGGGTCAGCCAGTAAAACTGCAGCGGCTGGTCGGCAAGTGGTTAA
Source organism: Rana kukunoris (assembly GCA_029574335.1). NCBI lineage: Eukaryota > Metazoa > Chordata > Amphibia > Anura > Ranidae > Rana > Rana kukunoris. The sequence goes on from CM056059.1 coordinate 24,573,075, forward strand.
ATCACCTTTGGCTTAATAAAAAACACCATTATTTCCAAATGGTACTCTATTAACACACATTGGACCAAATTCACATACCTGGGCGCATCTTTCTTCCGGCGTAGCGTATCTTCTTTATGCTGCGCCGGCGTAACGTTGAGAGGCAACCATGGAATTCACAAAGCAAATGCTCTCAACATTGCGCCGGCATAGCGTATAGTTGTCGGCGTAAGCCGACGTAAGTCAAAGTAGGTGGAAGTGAGCTGGAAGTGGGCGTGTAACATTTAAATGAAGCGTGACCCCATGCAAATGATGGGCTGAGCTTCAAAAAACAAACTGCGCATGCGTTGTATCCCAGTGTGCATGCTCACAGTCACGTCAAAATAACTGGCTAAGATACGTCGAATCACTGCCTATGACGTGAACGTAACCTACGCACAGCCTTATTCACGTACTACGTAAACGATGTAAAAATCGACAGCGTTCGTTCCCTGGTCCATACCTTTGCATAGGTTGCGCCTCCTATACTCATTTGCATATTTAACATGGGTACGCCGAATGCATCTAGCGTAACTATGCGACCACGATACGCCGGCGTAGGCAAGTTACGACAGGAGGCTGAAGCCAAATTTTTCATCGTATCTAGCTTGGGGAATAGGCGCAAAAATACGACGGTGCACATTTGTACTTACGACGGCGTATCTATAGATACGTCGGCGTAAGTCTTACGTGAATCCGGGCCATAGTATTTGATTTCAACATTATGGGCCAGATTCAGGTAGAGTTAGGCTGGAGTATAAGTGATACTCCAGCCTAACTGTCGCTTTAAGCCGGCGTTTTTGTTTTCTGTAACCAGAAAACAAGAAATGCCGGGTTGGAGTTCCGATGCGAGCAGCGTAATTGAATTTCGCCATCGCATCGTTACTTCAACTTAAAAATGGCGCCGGGGGCGTTCCCGCTGATTAAAGCTGAAAAAATATGTTAATCAGCGGGAGTCGAAAATTCACGATCGTTTTCGGGCGTGACGCAGTGACTTTACGACGTTTCCGGAAGCGATACGCGACGTAAAGATAAAGCAGCCCCCTAGTGGAGTATCCTATGTTAAGTATAGCCGTCGTCATCGCGTCGGGAAAAAAAAAAATCGCGTCGCTTGCGTAAAACATTAATGAATGGGGATGTGACGTCATTGACGTTCACTGACAGAATTTGGAGCATGCGCACTGGGATGCATTGACACTCGACGCATTCGCAGTACGTTCGCCACGGGATCGCGCATAGTTTAAATAATACACGCCCCGTACCCGCCCAATTTGAATTCCGCCGGCTCATTTGCGATGCGCTGCCGCAACTTTAGGAGCAAGTGCTTCATGAATAACAGCACTTGCTCCTAAAATTTCGGCAGAGTAACGTAAATGAGAAGCGTTACTCCAGAGCAAAGATGCTCTCATCTACCTGAATCTGGCCCTATGTGTAGTTAGAATTCGACTGGAGTTCAATGTAAAATTTGATTAGAATTGCAGTCCGAATTTCTGAATTTGGACGAGTTTTGTTGCGCTTATCAGAAAAAATGTGTTTATATTTTAATTGGGGTATTCGGATATATGCAAATAACAAAAAATTTGTCCGAATGTTAACTCGGAATGAAACAAACCGCACGTCTAGTGATAAACCTTTGCTGCAACTTAAGCCTCTTCACCACTAGTAATTCTTTCCCTTTCTGTCTTGCATTCTAAATTGTGACTAGATGACCTACAATGTATGCACTGAGCCTGCCAGTTCCTCAAAACTGCCATGCTTGCCAAGCAATCAGCACAAAAATGGCTTTTTGCAAAATCATTCAGTTCTGACTGCATGGAGACAACATCATGGTCAGGTGTCCAACGTGGAGAATCACAAACCCTTGATCCCCATAGAAGTAACCTATAGCGCTAAGGCATTAGTTATAATGCTGCTACAATAAAATGTGAGCAAAGGCTTTCCATAGTGAAATGATAAGCAGTAACCAAATTGATCTTTAACCACTAGGGGTCTGCTCTATAGCCGAATGACAGCCACAGCGTGGACCCCAAATGCCGGGAGGGCGTCAATAGACTTTTGCACACGCAACGTGTGCCCCCCTGCAGGGTGCATGCAGTACATGCTTTGATCACTGAGTCACTGAGACTAGGGTGATCCCAGATCCGTGTAAGCTGATCATGTGATGTAAACAAAGGATCGGTAATTGTTTTTTTTCTTCTTTTTCTTTTTTTTCTGAGAGCGTGAGGAGAAAAAAAAGCTGATCACCGGTTGTGTACAAGGGACATCGGTCCCAAAGAAGGACAGGCACTGCCCACAATGCCACCTATCAATGCCTACGAGTGCCACCTATCAATGCCCACAAGTGCCACCTATCAATTCCCACAAGTGGTGCCAATCAGTGCCATATCAGTGCCACCTAGCAATGCTGCCTATCAATATAACCTACCAGTGCCGATCAGTGCCCATTATTGCCACCCATCAGGGCCCATCACTGCCACCTATTAGTGCCACCTATCAATGCCACCCATTAGTGTCACTTCTTAGTGCCCACCAGTGGGCACCAAGAGGCCCAAGAGGCCCATGATCACTCTGGATGAACTGCAGAGATCTACACCTGAGGTGGGAGACTCTGTCCATAGGACAACAATCAGTCGTATACTGCACAAATCTGGCCTTTATGGAAGAGTGGCAAGAAGAAAGCCATTTCTTAAAGATATCCATAAAAAGTGTAGTTTAAAGTTTTCCACAAGCCACCTGGGAGACATACCAAACATGTGGAAGAAGGTGCTCTGGTCAGATAAATTCAAAATCAAACTTTTTGGCAACAATGCAGAACGTTATGTTTGGCAAAAAAGCAACACAGCTCATCACCCTGAACACACCATCCCCACTGTGAAACATGGTGGTGGCAGCATCATGGTTTGGGCCTGCTTTTCTTCAGCAGGGACAGGGAAGATGGTTACATTTGATGGGAAGATGGATGGAGCCAAATACAGGACCATTCTGGAAGAAAACCTGATGGAGTCTGCAAAAGACCTGAGACTGGGACGGAGATTTCTCTTCCAACAAGACAATGATCCAAAACATAAAGCAAAATCTACAATAGAATGGTTCACAAATAAACATATCCAGGTGTTAGAATGGCCAAATCAAAGTGCAGACCTGAATTCAATCGAGAATCTGTGGAAAGAACTGAAAACTGCTGTTCACAAACACTCTCCATCCAACCTCACTGAGCTTGAGCTGTTTTGCAAGGAGGAATGGGCAAAAATGTCAGTCTCTCGATGTGCAAAACTGAGCGAGACACACCCCAAGCGACTTAAAGGTGTAATCGCAGCAAAAGGTGGCGCTAAAAAGTATTAACTTAAGGGGGCTGAATAATTTTGCACGCCCAATTTTTCAGTTTTTTATTTGTTAAAAAAGTTTGAAATATCCAATAAATTTTGTTCCACTTCACGATTGTGTCCCACTTGTTGTTGATTCTTCACAAACAATTACAGTTTTATATCCTTATGTTTGAAGCCTGAAATGTGGCAAAAGGTCGCAAAGTTCAAGGGGGCCGAATACTTTCGCAAGGCACTGTAAGTGCCCAGTAAGCAAGTGGTTAAAAAATGAAATTCCGAAAAAAAAATGTTTTAGGAATTTACATACTTTATGTAAAAAAATGAAAAAAGTAATTGAAATTAAATTAGTACAGTGTGGGATTTATTACCAGGAATTATTGGGACTTTCCAGTGTTACAGATCTGTGGGCTTTTTCTGGATCACTATTCTTGATATACATTACATAACAGTTGGCCCACAGATAATGATATTTTACTTATAAACAGATGTGGGTGCATTGCTGGCCCCCTCACTGACCAATATACAGTATGGCCCGGATTCACGTCGGACTTACGCCGACGTATCTAAAGATACGCCGTCGTAAGTACAAATGTGCGCCGTCGTATCTCTGCGCCGATTCCCCAAGCTAGATACGTCGGAAAAATAGGCTTCAACCGCCCGGTACGCATTCGGCGTACCCATGTTAAATATGCAAATGAGTAAGATACGCCGATTCACGAACGTACTTGTGCCCGGCGCATGTTTTAAGCAATTTGCATAAGGGTTACGTCTGGCGTAAAGTTATTCCTCATATAGGAGGCGCAACCCATGCAAAGGTATGGACCAGGGAACGAACGCCGTCTATTTTTACGTAATTTATGTAGTACGTGAATAGGGCTGTGTGTAGGTCACGTTCACATCGTAGGCAGGACATTCACCTCTTTCTCCTTCAACCACTGTGTGGTCATTTGTTCTATGTGCTTTGAGTCATTTTCTTGTTGGAAGGTAAATCTTCTTCCCCTTGATAACTTTCTTGCAGAGGGCGGCAGATTTTCCTCAAAAATGTGATGGTATTTTGTCCCATCCGTTTTTCTTCTATCCTATGTAGCCGATGGTTGCTACTAGTTACTAACATCCACCATGTTCACCCTGCTGCCAGACCTCCATACATCACTCTCCAGTAGACAATGAACAGTCATTTGCTTTTGTTTTTGTTTATTTGGGGAATATAACTTGGTTGGGGAAAGGGGTATGGGATGACCAAAGAACAGATCACTTTGCCATTGTTTTTTAAGAATTGTTGAATCAATTGCACTTTGAATAAATGATGGACTCCAACATTTACAGTCTCTCCTCTGCACCAACTCCTGCAGACCATTACTCCTCCTCTGCACCAACTCCTGCAGACTGTTACTCCCAGGACTCTTCTCTTCCTGCACAAACTTTACTGTACATTGTTAGAATCTCCACCCCATTGTCTTTACACTGCACCAGGGATCACTCTGAATAATCCCAGGTGGTGGTAGAACTTGCTGAATTTTAATAAGCCAGGGGCCTGCAGTACCCCTTCTTGATGGCCCAGCTGTTTAGCAGCTTTAGATAGTTGGTGGACTACTGATCCCAGCCAGTCCAACTTGCAACTCCTGTGCCCACAGGCCACATCAATTTGACACAAAACAGTCTCTCCTCTGGCCTTGCACCAAGCTCCCCTGGCATGCCTCCTCTAAATATCCAGTGTGCCTCACTCACCAAACTTCTCCTGCCCTGAGTCCTTGGTGAAGAATTTACTCGACATGTGTACCGACTGCTTCTCCAGCTCCTCTGTTCCAGGACACCTTCTCCATGACCGTGTAGGGAGAGAGGCTCCCTCCCAGCTCTCAAGCTCCTCCACCGAGGCCTGCACCCCCCCCAGGTGGAGATGGGCCTCTTGTGGCAGTCTAACACTTAATTCTTCACTTCACCCAGCCTACAGGCAACTACCCTCCAGTAGGCTGGACCTGAGCTTATGTAGGAGGCCTGCCCCCTGCCAATTCCAATTGGGAATTGGTCAGGGCTCCTCACAATTCCCAGCCCAGTCCCTCTTCCAGAACATTCTTACTGGAAGCAGGGTAGGCGCCTTACAACTGAAGGACAGGTGGTCACACCCACTGCTACACTAACCACTCCCTGCCCCCAGATCAAAACAAGCAGGCCTAGCATGAAGCATAGGCCTGCCTATAGTTACCTGCCTGGCAGCTATCACAAAAAAAAACCTTGCCTCTAACACCTACCTATGGTAGAGGGCACTACATCTGACAAGTGCTCCAGTCCCTGCTGCAGAGAAACACCCCCATACCAGAATATTACCACCTCAATGCTTTACTGTAGGAATTGTGTTATTTGGATGGTGAGCTGTATTGGCCTTCTGCCAGACATGTGGTTTAGTGTTGAGGCCAAATAATTCAAATTTAGCCTAATCTGACCATAACACCTTTTTCCATGTGGCCTCAGAATCTTCAAGATGCGTTTTGGCAAAGCTCAGTGATGACTTCATGTGGCCTTTCTTGAGGAATGGCTTTTTTTCTTGCAACCCTCCCATACAAGCCACATGTGTGGAGAATTTTGTGATATTGTTGTCACATACACACAATGGCCAAGCTTTGTTATAAATTCCTGCAACAGCTTCAGAGTTGCTGTAGGCCTCTTGGTAGCCTCTCGAAACAGATTCCTCCTGGCTCTTCCATACAGTTTGGAGAGATGGCCTGATCCAGGGAGGGTCTGTGTTGTACCAAATACCTTCCACTTCTAAATAATAGATTTCACTATGCTTCTAGGCATTGATAAAGCCTGACTTGTGCCTGTCCACAACTTTATCCCAGAGATCCCGGTGACAGTGCCTTGCCAACAATAGTCAATTGCTTGCTTCAGTTGCACTACTACCAGGAAAGCTCTTTTCATGCTGAGCTAATCAAAATGACCACAGCTGATCACAGTTGAAAGTCAAATAGCTTTCTGTACCCTTGAGAAAGTGATTAGCTACACCCAATTGAGTGTACAAGTAATTTTTAGGAGGGGGGTGGTCCTTTTTCCAACTCAGTGATTCTGTTTTTGAATTATTATTTTTTCTGACATGTTGGTGTTATATCTTTCAATTGGATGTTATACGTTGCACTGAGTAAATACAGCTGCATACAACAAAAATTGGTGTCTGTCTTCATTTCAGGCTGCAAAGCAACAAAATGTGATTATTTTAAAGGTGGGTGATTCTTTTCTATACCCACCAGGGACGGGACAAGGGGGAGGCTGCCCTGGGCGCACTTACTGTATTTGTTTATTACAGTGATAAGGGCGCCCTGACCCTCACCCTAAGAAAAGGGGGGTGCAGTATGGCATCTTTGCCCTGGGCGCTGGATGACCTTGTTCCAGCACTGACACCCACTGTATCTACTGTAAATCCCAATCTTTTTCTTTTTTATATTGCGTAGGCAAGAGAAAAATTAGAAACTCTGACAGGATTATATCTGTCTGTGTCTGTGCAAGGGAAACTCGCACCCCGCTGTCCTGTTGACTATTGCTGTCAGGCAGTGGCGGCTGGTGCTCAAAATTCTTGGGGGGCGCAAAAATTGAAAATAAAAACATCAATCGCAGTCACTGTGCCCATTAAACGCAGCCACTGTGCCCATCAAACGCAGCCACTGTGCCATCTTGCCACCACTGTGCCTTCAAATGCAGCCACTGTGCTCATAAATTGGTGCCACTGTGCCCATCAAGCGCAGCTACTGTACCCATCAATTGCTGCCACTATGCACATCAATTGCTGACACTATGCCCATCAGTTGCCACTACTGTGCCCATTAAATGCTGTCAGTGTGCATCCCTCGTCTGCCCGTCACTTACCTGTGTCGGTGGGGCAATGGGTGATGGCGGCAGGCAGGGAGCCATGTCCGGTGTCCTCCACATTCCTCAATGTCTTCTTCTGTCCTCTCTTCCCGTCCTCTGCTATGATTGGATGCCTGATTGGCTGAAACGACAGGTGCTGCCTATCAGGTGACAGGTAACAGACCTAAACACCTGTTCAGTGTTAGGAAAGTGAATATTCATTCGCTTTCCAAATACACAATGCTGAGTGAAATGTGAGCACTCGGCATGGCGCCGGCTGTTCACCTTTTTGGACGCCTATCAAGTGCTTCCTACAAATACCCCACCACTGTAATTCGGGTACCCAGCGCCCTGAATAGGCCGACCATAGATATATTCATGCAATGCATTAATCTAGCTAAGGTGATAGACAGGTGGCAGGAGAGAGTGGGTGGTGCCTTTTATGAACGCACCACCACTGCTGCAAGTGAGGGGATTGGCTGACACTGCTGGCCTGTTGGTTTTGGAGGAAAGGATTTCTGGGAAACAATCAGGTTTAGCCAAAGGCCGACATCCTTCATGCCCCATTGTAAGCTAGAATAAACTGCCAAATTCTGACGGAAAGATTCGTCATAGACAAACCATCCAGAACTTTTGTATGCCTCTAGTATCATTTCCAAGTGCTGAAAAAGACCACTGCATCTAGAGAAAATGCAAAAAGCCTGTAACCAGTTAAAAATTGACCTGGCCACTGGCCTCCGCCTGTCATCCTCTGATTTGTCATCCATCCCTTTTGTCTGTGCGCAGAAATTCTTAAGATGAAGGAAGTAATGACAGCATGTCAATGAATTCCCCCTTCCAAATGTTCTCCTTCACGGAGGTAGCCAAATGAAAACCGAGGGGTGATAAAGCACAGGACATAACCTCCCGCACAGATGTCTCAGGAACATTATGACTAACTAAATGTACTGATGGATAAGTGTCAGTTAAACATTGAGGTGACTGTACATTTGAATGAGTAGACATAGGAAAATTAGCAGACCAAACTTTAGCAGGAGAATTTACAGCTGAGGAGGGGGAGGCATGCTGAGACACTACTGCCTCTGCTATTTTAGAAAAAGAAGAAGAGAGTCTAGAAGAGGGACAGTGCCACTGTATGCAGTTTGAGGCAAATATACAGGTTGTAAAGCAGGGGTTAATTTACCTTGCCGAGCCTCTGGTACAATCTGGTATTCGTCCACTAGATGGCGTCTGGGCGGCTGTTCTGTGCTTACTGCAGCGGCTGTAAAAGGAGCTGGAGGCGCGACTACACGCCGCCCATGACTGTCTTTACCACCAGGTCTGCTTGGAGAGGAGGAGGGAGCTCGCTTTCCTCGGCCAGACCTCCGCACTGACCTCCGCACTGACCTCCTCACTGAAGGGGTGTCATTCTCCTCTTGCTGACGCCGGGACTCCTCCTCTATGGGCGTCATACGGGCGTGTGCTGCCTCGAACGTTCCTTCTTCCGCATCCAAGATCCGCTCCTTGGCTGAATCTTCCATGGCTAGGCAGCGTTGGATCCAATCTTCTCCCCCAGCGCTCTCTGCTCTCACAAGGAGTTCCCTCAGGAGTGAATTCATGGCGGACCCGCAGGAGCAAAGTCCAGTACCCAGCCAACAGCCCCGAGCATCGGCAGCTGCAACCTTATATAGGCTCCAGATGGTTCCAGAATCTTCCAACTGATCACCTGCTCTACCTGAGAGCACACCTTTCCACAGGTACCTGAAATTATTTTCAAAAGCATAGCACACACATACACCAGGTGTTTTAAATGACATACACATTTTTTTTTTTTTGGTGTCAGCAGAAAGCCAAGCATAAGGGGGAGGGGGTGGCTGCAGGACCCATGTGCATGGGCCCAAATGAATTGTGCCCTATTATGCCATTCCCCTTGCACTGAATCCCAAATGATTGCCTCCTTGTGCTTTTGATCCCTCCACTAGTCTGATCTCTGCTGTGAGACCTATACCAAGCGTTAGTTCAGATACCTTTACTGTTTGTACATATAAAAAATAAAATAATAAAAAAATGAATATAAGTATGTTATAATGAATACAGAGTTCTATTAAATGAAAAGTTGCATCATTTGTTATAAAATACAAGAATTTCCTGCAAAACCAGTACATGTCTGAAATGAATAGATGTTTGCTCTAGCGGCAAAACAAAGACTCGATAATTTACACCGTTGGGGAAAAAACTGAAATTGAACTGAACCTGACAGGTGCCACACAAATGACTGATTATTCAAATAGCTCAGGGAAATAATATACAAAACAGATGTTACTTCTGGCAGACGAAGAAGTCAGTTTGGATTATTATTACCTCGCAGGAACTGATAACATAGAACATCAGTTATTGAACAATATGTAGACTGTTGATCCAGGGAATATCCAATTGCCGTCGTATGGAGGTTTTCCAAACTCTTTAACCACTTCAACTCCAGAAGGATTACCTCCCCCCCCTTTCTGTGACCAAGCCATTTTTTATACAGCACTGCATTACTTTAACCACTTAAGGACCGGAATATTTCCCCCCTTAATGACCGGGACATTTTTTGCAATACGACACTGCGTCGATTTAACTAAGAATTGCGTGGTTGTGCAACGATGCACCCAAACAAAATTAACGTCCTTTTTTTCCCACAAATAGAGCTTTCTTTTGGAGGTATTTGATCACCTCTGCGGTTTTAATTGTTGGCGCTATAAACAAAAATAGAGCGACAATTTTGAAAATAAAAATAACAATGTTTTGTACTTTTTGCTGTAATAAATATCCCCAATTTTTTTTAAAAAAAGCAAAATTTTCTCAGTTTAGGCAGATATGTATTCTACGCAAAAGTTTTTGGCCCAGATTCACAGAGAATTAGATTCTCGTAGAGTATCAGAAATACACTACGCCGCCGTTTTTTACCTGGCTCTACGTGGAATCCAGGTAGATTTTGTCCAGTAAACGACGGCGGCGTAGTGTATTTCTCCCGTCGCAATCCATCTACGCGAGTAGGGGCCGTGAAGCATTTAAAATAGGCGCGTACCCGCGGCGATCGAACTGCGCATGCTCCGTTCGCAAATTTCCCGCCGTGTATTGCGCAAAAACACGTCGTCACGTCGTAGTAGCGTCGTTTACGTACATTCCTATTCCCGAACGAGTTACGTTAACCACTTGTCATCTGCCCACCGTCAAATGACGGCGGGCAGACGACTCCATTGTTCTGACATCACGTCATATGATGTGATGTCCCTTTAAAGCCGCGGGCAGGCGCGCGCGCGTCGCCGGCGGGGCGCGCGTGCACCCGCCGCTCCGCGGGGATCCCGTGCGAGTGCCCGGTGGCAACGATCGCCGCCGGGCACACGCGATTGCTCAGTAACTGAGCTGGGACGTGCAGCTCTGTATGTAAACACAGAGCTGCACGTCCTGTCAGGGAGAGAGGAGATCGATTGTGTCCCTTGTACATAGGGACACAATCGGTCACCTCCCCCAGTCACCCCCCCCCTCCCCCTACAGTTAGAACACTCATAGGACACACATTTAACCCCTTCCCCGCCCCCTAGTGGTTAACCCCTTCACTGCCAGTCACATTTATACAGTAATCAATGCATATTTATAGCATTTTTCACTGTATAAATGTAAATGGTCCCAAAAATGTCAGAAAAGTGTCTGAAATGTCCGCCATAACGTTGCAGTCCCAATAAAAAAATCGCAGATCGCCGCCATTAACAGTAAAAAAATAAAAATAAAAAATGCCATAAACTATCCCCTATTTTGTAAACGCTATAAATTTTGCGCAAACCAATCGATAAACGCTTATTGCATTTTGAAGAATACATATCGGCCTAAACTGAGGGAAAATATATTTTTTTTATATATTTTTTGGGGTTATTTATTATAGCAAAAAGGAAAAAATATTGCATTTATTTAAAAATTGACGCTCTATTTTTGTTTATAGCGCAAAAAATTAAAACCGCAGAGGTGATCAAATACCACCAAAAGAAAGCTCTATTTGTGGGAAAAAAAGGACGCCAATTTTGTTTGGGAGCCACGTCGCACGACCGCGCAATTGTCAGTTAAAGTGACGCAGTGCCGGAAGCTTATATTTTGTCTGGGCAGGAAGGGGGTGTAGGGGCACAGTAGGTAAGTGGTTAAAAAAAAAAAAAATATTTTCAAATCGACGCGGGAACGACGGCCATACTTTACATGGGTTACGCACTGTTAGACCAGCAAAAAGCTCCTCTAACATTACGTAGCCAAAAAATGACGTAGGCGATTGCGAGGGACACTCGTACCTTCGTGGATCGCCGTAAAAACTCATTTGCATATCCCGACGCATGAAAACGACGCAAACTCCTCCCAGCGTCCGCAAAAATATCGCAGTGTAGATCCGAAGGCTTACGAGGACGTAAGCCTCTCGGATCGAAGCCCGAAGCCGCCGTATCATGGTTTGAGGATTCAAACTAGTGATACGGCGCGTGAAATTTGAAATTACTCCTGTCTAACACCAGTTAGACAGGTGTAATTGCTCTGTGAATCTGGGCCATAGCGTCTTAAAAATAGGGAATAGATTTATGGCATTTTTATTGTTGTTTTTTTTTGTTTTACTAGTAATAGTGGCGATCAGCGATTTTTATCATGACTGCAACATTATGGCGGACACATCGGACACTTTTGACACTTTTTTGGGACCTTTGGCACTGATCACCAATGTAAGGGGCATTCTTCCCACTGATCACCAATGTAAGGGGCATTCTTCCCACTGATCACCAATGTAAGGGGCATTCTTCCCACTGACCACCAATGTAAGGGACATTCTTCCCACTGACCACCAATGTAAGGGACATTCTTCCCACTGACCACCAATGTAAGGGGCATTCTTCCCACTGATCCCCAATGTAAGGAGCATTCTTTCCACTGATCACCAGTGTAAGGGGCATTCTTCCCACTGATCACCAATGTAAGGGGCATTCTTCCCACTGATCACCAATGTAAGGGACATTCTTCCCACTGATCACCAATGTAAGGGGCATTCTTCCCACTGATCACCAATGTAAGGAACATTCTTCCCACTGATCACCAGTGTAAGAGCCGGTTCACACTGAGGCGACTCATCAGACGCCTGACAAGTCGCGTCCCATTCTATTCAATGGGACCGTTCTAATAGGAGCGACGCAAGTTGCTTCGACTTAGAAAAAGGTTCTTGTACGACTTCGGGGGCGACACAGGGCGACTTGCATTGACTTCTATACAGAAGTCATTTTGCAAGTCGCCTCTGAAGTCGTCTTCAGGACGCCTTGCCGAGTCACCCCCCAAGTCGTGCCACCACAGTGTGAACTGGGTCTATGGGGCCTTCTTCCCACTGACCACCAAATGTAAGGGGCCTTCTTCCCACTGACCACCAAATGTAAGGGGCCTTCTTCCTACTGACCACCAAATGTAAGGGGCCTTCTTCCCACTGATCACCAATGTAAAGAGCATTCTTTCCACTGATCACCAGTGTAAGGGGCATTCTTCCCACTGATCACCAATGTAAGGGGCATTCTTCCCACTGATCACCAATGTAAGGGACATTCTTCCCACTGATCACCAATGTAAGGGACATTCTTCCCACTGATCACCAATGTAAGGGGCATTCTTCTCACTGATCACCAATGTAAGGAGCATTCTTCTCGCTGATCACCAATGTAAGGGACATTCTTCCCACTGATCACCAATGTAAGGGGCATTCTTCCCACTGATCACCAATGTAAGGAACATTCTTCCCACTGATCACCAGTGTAAGAGCCGGTTCACACTGAGGCGACTCGTCAGACGCCTGACAAGTCGCGTCCCATTCTATTCAATGGGACCGTTCTAATAGGAGCGACGCAAGTTGCTTCGACTTAGAAAAAGGTTCTTGTACGACTTCGGGGGCGACACAGGGCGACTTGCATTGACTTCTATACAGAAGTCATTTTGCAAGTCGCCTCTGAAGTCGTCTTCAGGACGCCTTGCCGAGTCACCCCCCAAGTCGTACCACCACAGTGTGAACTGGGTCTATGGGGCCTTCTTCCCACTGACCACCAAAAGTAAGGGGCCTTCTTCCCACTGACCACCAAATGTAAGGGGCCTTCTTCCCACTGACCACCAAATGTAAGGGGCCTTCTTCCCACTGACCACCAAATGTAAGGGGCCTTCTTCCCACTGACCACCAAATGTAAGGGGCCTTCTTCTCACTGACCACCAAATGTAAGGGGCCTTCTTCCCACTGACCACCAAATGTAAGGGGCCTTCTTCCCACTGACCACCAAATGTAAGGAACATTCTTCCAACTGACAACCAATGTAAGGAACATTCTTCCCACTGACCACCAAATGTAAGGGGCATTCTTCCGCTGATCACCAGTGTAATGCTGCATACACACGACCGTTATTCATGTCATGGAAAAAAACAACGTGATTCCTCTCAAGCCTGCCTTGCATACACATAATCGTGATAAAAAAATGCTTGCGCAAAGTGCGGTGACGTACAACACAGACGATGGCACTATAAAGTGGGAATTTCCATACAAATGGCGCCACCCTTTGGGATGATTATGCTAATTTTGCGTCTCTGAACTTGCTTCTGAGCATGCGTGTTTTTTTTCCACCTCGTTAAAGCCTACTCACAAGCGTTTTTCAGAACGAGAAAAACAAGGAGCCCACACACAACCGTTTTTCACAACCAATTTAAAATATTGCATTTTTCTCATCCTGAAAAACGGTCGTGTGTACGCGGCATCAGGGGCATTCTTCCCACTGATCACCAAATGTAAGGGGTATTCTTCCCACTGATCGCCAGTGTAAGAAACAGTGGTGGCCGGTCCATTAGGGGCGACCGGGCACCGCCCCCTCTTACCTCTCCACCCCCTATATGCAGTGGATAGATTCATGCATAGCATTAATCTATCCACAGCCGCCGGTGCCGCCCCCTTTTCATGTGTCCGGACCCTTTTCGGGGCATCAGAGACAGGAATTACAGCGGCCAGGGATTTTTTTGAAGCACCTGATTAGCGCCATGGGCTCTATTAGGCTTTAAAATAGGGTGGGCTTGGGTAGCTGAGGATACGTCCAGGGCCCATCCAGGCGTGTTACAACAGCGAATGATTAATCAATGTTGGAACATTGATCCTCCTCCTGGCCAATCGGGAAGCAGGTATGAAACTGTTTCCCGACTGGCCAAAACTTCATATTGGACGGCTAGCAGAGAAGAGACGCACCATAGAGAGAACTCCAGAAAAGGACATTGAAGCCCGCCACGCTGGAAGATGGCACAGCCCGCATCCATGGTAAGTACAGTTGGTGGTGGAAGGGGGGGGGGGCCTGGCCCAGTGGTTGTTTTTTTGGATGGGAAAAAGGGAATTATGGGATGCCCAGGAATATTTAGCACAACTTGCTTGGGACTTCTATATACACTCTAGTATATACAATCCAGTCTTCTCTTACTTAAGACCTCTTATCTTTCACTCCCCAGGACTTCTCTTGCTGCAGACTGTTACTCCTCCATACTAGCTAGCACTGCATGGTTAGGCCTGACAAAAACTCAGCTAGGCCTCAGTGAACTGCCTTTTGCGGGCAGGGACCTCAGACCCCTTTGGTTTAGAAATAGTTCAGGTGCTAACTGTCCTTTGCACAGCTACCAATCCCAGATAGCTCTCTTCAGATCTTGCCAACCAGCCTGGCTGCAATGGTCTCTTTTCACTGCCCTTTCCACAGTCCTCTCTTTTGCACCCATCTCAAACTGCAATCTCCCAGTTCTCTTAGGCGTGCCTCCACAGTTTCTCTGACTGCGCTTCACTTATCAGGCCTCCTGGCTGTGACCAGTTGTCCATCCTGGAGTCTCTTAGCAGTGTTCTCTGCCGATGTCCTCTCCTTGCTCTCTCATGTGCCTCTCCTTCCAGGATTTCTTCACTTCTCCTCGATGCATCCGAGCCCTGGCCCAGGGTCACTCCCAACAGCCTCCACATCTCTCACTCCAGCTCTTACACCTGACCACCCCCCCCCCAGTTGAGCGGACCCTAGGTCCCCCCCAGACCTGCCCCCTGCCAATCCAAGTTGGGAATTGGTCAAGGCTCCTCAAGATACCCCAGATTGCTCCACCTCTCCTTTCCTTCTACCACCTTCAATAAAGGAGAGGAAGGTGACAGTGATGCTACATGTGAGTCAACTAGCCCTGCACTGAGCCACTCCCATCCCAGAATGAAAACAAACAGGCCTAGCCACCAGCTAGTCTAAATTTTGATACACCCCAGAAATAAACCTCACTCTAGCACCTACCTAACTAGCGGGTGCTACATAAGAACTATTCTTCTCACTGACCACCAATTTAAGGAGCATTCTTCTCACTGATGACCAATATTAGGGGTATTCTTCTCAATGACCTCCACTGTAAGGGGCATTCTTCCCACTGACCACCAATGTAAGGGGCATTCTTCCCGCTAACCACTATGTAAAGAATATTATTTACACCAGAGGTGCTCAAATTTTTGAAGAGCGAGGGCCACTTAAGCAACTTGGTAACCAGTCGCTAGCCACACAATGAGCGGAGCGAGCGGATATGACAGGTCACAGCTATTCTATAGGCCCTTTGATCCGATCCGTCCAGATGGAAGGGGACAAATTCTTTTTTATTTTGCGGATTGGAGGTAGGCGGGCGTAAGCGGGCAAAAGTCTGTTTACATCTGTCGCTCTATAGAGGTGAATTGAGGATGTAATTAGGTTGGGCCGATCGTGTGAAAATGGCCTTATGCCCTATACACACGATTGGAATTTCCGACGGGATAAAATCCGATGGAAATCCGTCGGAATTTCATTCAAGCTGTCTTGCATACACACTGTCAGACCAAATTCCGACCGTCCAAAACACGGTGACATAAAACACTACAATGAGCCGAGAAAAATTAAGTTCAATGCTTCCGAGCATGATTCTGAGCATGCGTGTTTTTTTCTCCGTCGGAGTTCCACACAGACGTTCGGAATTCGAAAATTTACCATGTTCTACTTATAAACTCAGACGGAAAAAAGTCTGATGGGGCCCACACACGATCGGAATATCCGATGAAAAAAATCCATAAGACTGCTTTTAGATAATTGGATATACACCATGTAACCATACACAAGTGTATACTAAAATATGGACTTGGGAACCGATACAATTTCTATAGGTGGGGTGTCGCATGATGATTAGCCCATCATCATGCGACACCCCACCTATAGAAATTGTATTGGTTCCCAAAACTCTACACAACTATAATAGATGTGAAACATCTACGTTTTGGTTAACCTATGGTTATATATATGTACAAATACTTTCTTGTGGTCTGTCTCACTTTGACATATACTAATTAACTGTCACTTTATGTGACAGTACATGTTTTAATCAATATATACTTTGTTTTTCCTGTTTTGTATGTAATAAATAATTCATTTTTAACTGTACTACGCCTAGAAAGTCCATATTTTACTATACACTCGTGTATGGTTACATGGTGTATATCCAATTATCTAAAATCAATTTCGGGACGTGGCATATATATACCTCATTTGATCCATAGTTCCACTCTGTGAGGATCAAAAAAATTTAATTATTTCATAAGACTGCTTTCACACTGATGTGCTGTGGTTTGCCCACACCGCGGGTGCAGCGTACTGCACCTGTGTCTATCTTGCAGGTTAGCTGAACTTTGCCATAGACTCCACCTGTGGCAAAAGCCGGCACTGTACAGGAAGCATCAGCTTATGGGACTCTCTGCAGCCGCTTTCTTCCTCTACCACCAGCCTCATTCAAAACACTAATGCTGTGGTATGGATGGTTGGCAACCTACGATCAGGGCTTGTCAACCCCCATTCCAGAGCAGGAGGTCGCGGGCCACATCAGAGGGCTCCACGGGCCACTTGTTGGCCACCCCTGATTTACACTAACCACCAATAAATAAAGCACTAGTCACACTGACCACCATGACCTCTGATTTTCATTTTTGTTTAAACAGGGATTCCCCTAGACTTGAGCATTTTTTAAAGGTTCAGCTGGGGTTAAAAGATTGAGAAAAGCTAAATTACTGCATATAAATCAGTATTAAAGGGCCTAGACCGAGGAATTTTATATACATTTTTTATCCTGCAATTACTGTTGCTGTCCAGTGTCCATCTTATAAAAGGTGTTTGGAGTCAAAAGTCACCTGCACAATGTCACAGCCTTCTAGGCAAGACTAGACAGAGTTCATTTTCTTTTTGGCCTCTAAAGAGACAGACACAGCAATGATTCTTACAGTTTTGTAGCGCCTCTGAAGATAACAGTTGATGCCTCTGGAGAAAAACAGTTTTAATGTAAATAAATTGAATGGATTTCCGTTCCATCTAAATCTGCCTGAGGCACCGTTAAGTTCTTAGTGGAGTTGTAATGGAAAACATTTTTTTACCTAAAATTATTATCTGCAAGGTAGACAGACAGAATAGTGTAATGATGTAAATACCTATTCATTTCCTTCATCTATATCACCTCCGGCGTTCTAGTTTCTGTTCTCTCATTCACTTCCTGGTTTGCAGCGCTCGTTCATGTAAGAACTACATTTCCCAGTATGCATTGCGGCACGCCCAGTAATTCACACCTCCTTGAAGTCTCTAACATGTAGAGAGCGTCCTGCCACACAGATGTAGTTCCCAGGAGGGGGCGAGCATGTTACTGACCACCGCAGTAAAGCCTCCCTTCACGGTGGTGAGTAACAATCAGACACGCAAGAAGTGAACAAAACAGAGAAGAAATAGAGCAACTTCTGAGCAAAAACGAACAATGAGGAAGTGAAAAGAGGAATGTCTACAGGTAAAGGATGCTTATTATGAAAAAAAAAAAAATTCATTTACAACCCCTTTAATTAATGTTAGAAAGCCAACATCAGCCAAAGATTTGAGGACGCACCTCACAAGTGTAGAGTCGGGCTTGCTGCGTAAGTTTTATTTTTTATTTTCTTCACCTATGACTTTAGCACTGTGACTGTGATGGCCTGATACAGAAGGGAGGCTTCCTTTAGACACGAGGCTTCACCCCCTCTCTGAAAAAGTGATCCACAATGGTTTGCTTTCTAGAGGTAATTTACTGTATATGTCACCTCCGCAAAGCCTGTGTTGATAATTAAAAGCCAACAGCACCACAACCGCATGAGCAACAAACTGTAGCTGAGGGGTTGTGGTGAAGTCCCTTGTACTTGTAGTATAATTTTAATCCTGCAACCAGGGCTCAAGTCCTGCGGGAACGGAGTTCCTGCACTTTTTTCACAGCAGGAACTCAGTTCCCTTTGCAGGACTAGAGCAACCAAGAGCAGCCAAGCCGCCCGAGCCAATCCTTCACTAAGCGGCGATGCCCAGCTCGAGTCACTGTCAGGGGCAGGCGAACCTTGTCACAGGCTCAGCATCAGTAAAAATAAATATAGCCTCAGGGTTGGTGGTGAATAGATGGAGAAGTAGTGCCCCTATTAGTACAAGGAATAGTATCCTATCATTGGTATCGGTAGAAGATATAGTGCCACATTGTTGGTGTCAGTGGGAGGAATAGTGCCTCATATTAGTGGGAGGAATAGTGTCCAAAGGGCCGAATAAAGGCTAACAAAGGGCCACATCTGGCCCTTGGGCCGCAGTTTGGAGACCCCTGATCTAGGGTATGGATAGTAGGTTGTAAACTCTTCATTACACCATCCCCCAGTACAAAGTAACACTGATTTATACATGGTTAAGAGTACTTACATCCCAGGGCCAACATCCCATTTCTCTAAGACTCCATATTATGGCTTCAATGATCTAGAGCAGTGGTCTCCAAACTGCGGTCCAGGGGGCAGATGTGGCCCTGTGCTTGATTTTATCCGGCCCTCAGGGTGATTTTTTATTCATTGGCACCAATAAAGGGCACATTTCCTCCCAATGACATTAATGATGGTGCAGAATTCCTCCCAATGATGGAGCAGAATTCTTCCTAATGATGGGGCAGAATTCCTCCCAATGATGGGGCAGATTTCCCAATGACACCAATTATGGGGCAGAATTCCTCTCAATGACACTAATGATGGAGCAGAATTCCTCCCAATGATGGGGCAGAATTCCTCCCAATGATGGGGCAGAATTCCTCCCAATGATGGGGCAGAATTCCCAATGACGCCAATGATAGGGCAGAATTCCTTCCAATGACACCAATGATGGGGCAGAATTCCAACACATGACACCAATGATGGGGCAGAATTTCTCCCAGTGATGGGGCAGAATTTCTCCCAAAGATGGTGCAGAATTCCTCCCAATAATAGGGCAGAATTCCTCCCAATAATAGGGCAGAATTCCTCCCAATGATGCGGCAGAATTTCTCCCAGTGACACCAATGATGGGATTTTGTACTCCTGATGCCCACAGTCCGGCCCCCTTAAAGTCTGGAGGACAGTAGTCTGGCCCTTTGTTTAGAATGTTTAGAGACCCCTGATCTAGAGCATGGGTCTTCCAACTACGGCCCTCCAGTTGTCATGCTGAGCTTTTCGGTGAATGACTGTGCACACTACAGTCCATTTAACATGGTTTTCTATTGAAAACGTTCTCATCTATGAGTTTTTCAGCCAGTGCGTTTTTGGAAAGGGTCAGGGATTTTTTTTCCTGCAGCAGATTGTGTTTTGCGTGTAATAGACTTCAATGGAGTCGCAACAGAAACGGAAGTGTTGCATTTTTGATGTGTTTTTTAATGTGATTTTGTTTTTTTGATAAAGTCAGGGGCGGATCCAGAGTCTAATCTCGAGAGGGGCACTGCCAAAATATTTGGAGGACAGGGTGAAGCCCAGTACACACGCCCGAGGTTCTTGGCAGAAACCAGCGAGAACCTCGCTGGGAGCCGCATTCTGCCGAGAACCTCGGCCGTGTGTACGCTCTCGGCGAGCCCCGCCCGTCGGGAAACCCGTCGAGCAAATAGAGAACAGGTTCTCTATTTGCTCGATGGCCCGTCGGGATGAATGGCTGGTTGCCTTTCCCGACGGGCGGGTCGTCGAATCTGATGGCTGGCAGAGAACCTCGACGGGCGGAACGATGTGTTCCGCCCGTCGAGTTTCTCTGCCGTGTGTACGGGGCATGAGAGAAGCCAGGTGGAGAGTACGACCAGTGCTGTATTATGGCCTAGGCCGATAAGGCCCAGGCCTAGGGCGGCACTTTGCAGGGGGCGGCAAAAAAGCCTGTCCCCCTGTCCTCCTCCCACGCTGTCCCCCTGTCCTCGTCCCATGCTGTCCCCCTGTCCTCCCACTGCGTCCCTCTCCAACGCTGTCCCCCTCCCACGATGTCCCCCTGTCCTCATCCCATGAAAATTACAGGGCGGGTCTTAAAAAGGAAGGGGTGTGTTCTTGACAGGAAGGGGTGCGTCATATAAAAAGTAGGGGGTGTGCGAGTTTCGTCAGGCCTAGGGCAGCACAAAACTTAAATACACCCCTGAGTACGACAGGACGAGAGAAGCCAGGTGGAGAGGATGAGGACAGGGTGGGAGAAGCCAGGTGGAGGGTAGAACAGGGTGAAAGAAGCTAGGTGGAGAGGAGGACAGGGCGAGAGAATCCAGGTGGAGAGGAGAACAGGACGGGAGAAGCCAGGTGGAAGGGAGGAGAGGGCTGGAGAAGCCAGGTGAAGGGGAGGACAGGGAGGGAGAAGCCAAGTGGAGGGGAGGACAGGGAGGGTGAAGCCAGGTGGAGAGGAGGACATGGCAGGAGAAGCCACATGGAGGGGAGGAAAGGCAATTGCCCTCCCCCCTGGATCCGCCCCTGCGACCAGTACTACTGCATTGTAAGTGGGGACACCAAAGACCCATCGACAACCCAGAGAGTCAGAGATAAGTGATGAGTGCCAGCTGTTGAGGGAGCAAGGAATAAGTCAAATAAATCCTAATACAGTGGAACCTCGGATTGCGAGTAACGCGGTTAACAAGCGTTTCACAATACGACGCCATTCGAAAATGCTCAGAAAGACTTTGAAATAGTCGTTTCACGAGCCTTTCCGAGGTCAGCCGAGCTGTCCTTGGGCTTTTCTGTGTGTTTCCGAGGCTCTCCTGCGCCCCCCCCCCCCACCTCTAGCCACCTGCGGTATTGCATGCCATTGAAGTCAATGCAGAACTTATATTTTTGTTTCCATTGACTTCAATGGGGAAACTCGCTTTAATATGCAAGTGCTTTAGATTACGAGCATTCTCCTGGAACCGATTATGCTCGTAATCTGAGGGTCCACTGTATGGGTACTCCAGGCAAACAAACAAGTATTTAACCCTTGCATTGCAGGTGTGTTCCACTGCAAGGATACATTTTTAACCACTTCAGCCCCGGACCATATTGCTGCCCAATGACCAGAGCACTTTTTGTGATTCGGCACTGCGGCGCTTTAACTGACAATTGCGCGGTCGTGCGACGTGGCTCCACAAATTGGCTCCAAAAAAGTGGCTCCAAAAATTGGCCCCACAAATAGAGCTTTCTTTTGGTGGTGTTTGATCATCTCTGCGGTTTTTATTTTTTGCTCTATAAACAAAAATAGAGCGACTATTTTGAAAAAAAATGCAATATTTTTTACATTTTGCTATAATAAATATAAAATATATAAAAAAAAAATTTTTTTCCTTAGTTTAGGCCGATACGTAATCTTCTACATATTTTTCGTAAAAAAAAATCGCAATTGGCGTTTATTGATTGGTTTGCGCAAAGGTTATAGCGTTTACAAGATAGGGGGTAGTTTTATGGCATTGTTATTAATATTTTTTTTTTACTAGTTTTTTCAGTACTGCGACATTATTGTGGACACATTAGACAATTTTGACACATTTTTGGGACCATTGGCATTTTTATAGCGATCAGTGCTATAAAAATGCATTGGATTAATATAAAGATGCCATTGGCAGTGAAGGGGTTAACACTAGGGGGCAGGGAAGGGGTTAAGTATGTTCCTGGGTGTGTTCTAACTGTATGGGGGGGGGGGGGTTGACTCACTAGGGGAAATCACTGATCTTCTGTTCATACATTGTATGAACAGAAGATCAGCGTTTCTCTCCCTGACAGGACCGGGAGCTTTGTGTTTACACCCATAGCTCCCGGTCCTCGCTCTGTAACGAGCAATCGCACGTGCCTGGCGGCGATCGTACACGCCGGGCACGCGCGGATGTATAGCTACGGGCTCTCGCCCAGGCGTACCGACTTCCCGCAGTAAAATGACGGCGGACGGTCAGCAACCAGTCAATTTTAAGTTTAAGCTTAGCTTAAATGGTGTCAGCCATGTGCGTGATGGGTGACAGAGAAGGTTTCCTCAAAGCAGACTAAACAGAAGAAAAAAAAACATGTTTCAGAAATATTTCACACCTCCCAACTTTTTGACATGGGAATGAGGGACACTTACTAGCACAAGTATGTAGAAACATGTCACGCCCCCTGCCACACCCCCTTAAACGAGAACTAACTACCAAAAAAGCTTAGGTAAACCCACTTTTTTATTATTTACCACTACTATTCCTTTATATTGGCTCTTGAAATTTACAAATGCAACAATTTAGAAATCAGATGAAAGGTTTAGCACTGGGAAACACTTTTTGGTACATAAAAAGTGCATTTTATATACAATTATATAGATCAGACCAAAAAAGGGACAAATTAGGAGGAATGAGGGACAGAGGGACATTGCTCCAAATCAGGGACAGTCCCTCGAAATCAGGGACCGTTGGGAGCTATGTATACTCATGATTAAAAAAAAATGACAGACCACGTACGCAGATACATGTGAATGGTATACAGTATCTAGCCCAAAGGCAAGTTCCTTTTCTTTGTCCTTAGATGGCAGCAGACATTAAGGGTGATGCATACTTACTAGCATTGCAGATTCCTGGAATGTGAATATAATTATTTATCCTTCCATGAAATTACTAATTTTGCTGTCAAAAAAATTTAGTCAGAACAGACACTCTCAATTTTGCTAGCTTAGTTGCCATGGCAGAATGCTCTTAGGAAAAAATATCGTTTTTTTTTTCATTTATTTTGAGATTTTTTTGTGGAGCAGGAAGGGGGTTGTATTTAGTGTAGTTGTTTTTATTTTATTAAGTGTTCTTTGTATTTGTGTTTTTTTTTTCTTCCACACTGCTGCAACCTTATTGTCATGCAATTTCCAGCGTGATTTTGCAGTGCAACTTTCATGCGACATTAGAGTCTGTGGAACTCTAAGTTGCATTGAAGTCACGTTAAAGTAGTGCAATAAACGTTTTAAAAGTCGCTGTAACTTGAGTTGCATTGATTGGAACGGCCACCATTGAAATGAATGTATTTTCGCTTGTCATGTGCGAACAGGCAAAAAATTTGTTCAAATACACAAACATCGTTAAAGTCTATAGGACACAAACATGAAAAATCAAAAGTGCTAATTTTAAAGGTTAATATGCCAGTTATTTGTCATAAAAGGTGTTTGGGGTCCTGAGTCCTGCCGCAGAGGACATCTATCAATGCAAAAAAAAGTTTTAAAAAGTGAATTTTTTTCGGAAGCAGCGATTTTAATAATGCTAAAAGTGAAACAATAAAAGTGAAAATTTCCTTTAAATTTCGTACTTGGGGTGTCTATATTATGCCTATAAAGTAGCGCATGTTTCCCGTGTTTATAACAGTCTCTGCACAAAATGGCATTTCTAAAGGCGTTCTTGTGTCCCCCCTCTTTTCGGCTCTTTTCGGCCTGCCAGGTTATGTGCTCAGATAAGGGTCTGGTATAGATTTTTGGGGGGAATCCCACACCATTTTTTCTTTTTTTTGGCGCAGAGTTCCCCTTTAAATCCATTTCGGGTCTGGCACAGGGTTCCCATTGATATCTATACCAGACCTAAAGGGTCTGGTAATGGAATTTTGGGGGACCCCCACGCATTTTTTTTTTCAATGACTTTCAATGACTTTTATCTGTATTGCCGGGACCCGACAATTCATACTTTTTTTCCTTTAGAAATATCATTTTGTGCAGAGACTGTTATAAACACAAGAAACATGCAATATTTTACAGGCATACTATAGACACCCCCCAGGTACGAAATTTAAAGGAATATTTCACTTGTATTGTTATTAAAATCACTGCACTCGAAAAAACATGTTCGACCCAAACATAAAGCTCATCCCTACTAGCCGGGGACGGTGAAGATTTGAGAAACTTCAGCAGGTGCCAAGCCAGGGACTCAGCCAGCAGAGGTGATACTTGCAGAGCATTATTGTGTGCCAAGCCAGGGACCTAGCAAGCCAGTGGGGTGACACTTGAGTATTATCTGTGAGTAGCAAGCTATGGACCCAACAGGGACGCAGGGGTGGTGCTTGAGGAAGATACTGAGTGAGAAGATTGGAAGAGCTCAGGCGATCCAGTGGCAAGTGGATCACGAAGTCTAGTGAAAGACTGGGAGCCCAGCGGATTGAAGTTATACAATAGGAGATTATAGAAGAAGTGAAGAAGTTCATTGCAACTTTTGTTAAAAACTGTTACAAGATTGTTGCCATAGGAGACAGCAGCCCTACTCATGCAGATATGGTGTCTAGCTGGATGCCTTTCCCTGCATGGCTGTCTGCCTATAGAAGTCTCGGAGTCTACCAATTAACATTACATCTACTTAAGGGTGTCCTGGCCCTAACCCTCTCTCCCCAGTTCTGTGACAATAAATCTCTTTGCATTCAAGAAGTGTCTGGCACCCATCAATCTACCTTGCATTACACCCACTATTCCTTGTAACCCACTCTACACAGAAGGATTTCCCTAACTCTGGTAGGTCATCATTGGTATTCAGAGGGCCCAGGACCTTGCTACAATGACTTTTATTTAACCTGGAAACGAAGACCCTGCTGCAAATATTTTTTTTTAATTACAACCATTTGTAGGCAGGTGCAGTCCGCCTTCTTTACCGCAGGTGGCGTTCATTTGCACTGGCAATGCAGATGGGAGAGGAAGTTAAGAGAAGGTTTGTTTCTCTACAATTTCCTTGGTCACTCAAGCAGTGGTCTGGTTGGATTTACATGCCCCATGTGAACCTGATGGCCATATTAGTTCAGGCAGAGTCTATTTAAATAAATAACAAAAGAAGTTGCGCTAATATTGAATTGATAGTGTGAACCTGTGAAGTGAACACCTTAATTGCGTGATAATGATATACACAGTAAAAAAAATAAAACCTAAAACGCAATAATGATACCAAATTGAATAATGATAAACAGTGAAAAGAAACGTTGTGCGACAAATCCTGAAAATACCATATAAATTGTCAAATAAATAAACCATAAGGTGAGTCATCTGTACACAACAATCGGGCAGAGCTGGGCATTAGTAGCATCACTTCACACTGAGATAGCAGGACACAGCAAAGGACTTAAACTTCAAGGGACAAGGGAATTTAAAAAGGTTGATGTAGAGTGTGGGAAGAAACGCAAGCACAGGGAAAATATGCAAAATCCATACAAGGTTGGGATTTGAACTGTTGAACTTGTGCTGCAATGCATATTTACTAACCACTAAGTCACTATTAGAATTGTTTTCATTAATGACAGGAGTCAGGAGTTTTCACTAGTCACAGGAGTCATCTGCTCATCACTTGATCTCCTTGTCATATGACTTCCTCGCTGAGAAACCAGCAACCGTTCTGTTATTCAATAAATAACATTAAAATAAGTGGCTAGATCAGCTGATAAGAGCAAGAACAAGAGGAAAACACATCTATAATTGTTAAGGAAAGAGCCCAATTCAATTCAGTTATAGTTGTTCTGTCATGATGAGACTTTGAAGTTCAGTTTATAAATAAGAAGGCCAGTATGGTGGCCTGAGGTTATGGGAGGAGCCCGGAGGGTATTTAAGCAGCCCACTCACACATGCTCTTTGTCGGTTCAGTGTGCAGTACTACACGTCACTGGGCCGACTCTTCCCAGCTCACCTTATGTCCGTGAGTCTGCGCATTCAATCGCATTCGACATCGTGTTCTATTTTCTACACCAAACCTCATTGTTTTGCCCCATGCACGGCATCACGCTACACCTTCCTGACATGTTTCACTCCAGCCACAGTCCGCCGCAAACTCACTTGCATGGCCCACTGTCGCAAGTAAGATTTGTTATTACATTCTTTATGTCCTATCAATTTGCTACCATTCGTTGTCTCCCATATCGTTCATTAGTGGCCCCTATGGAACCACGAGTCAAACAGGCATTGTCCTTCTACCTTATACTGCTTTCTTAAGGTACAAACAAACCAGGTGTTTCTATCCTTTCTCAGTAACCCAATTCTTATTGATTGAGACCTTGCAACCATGCAAATCATCTCAGCAGCCTGACACCCTTGTTAAGACCCTTGCAACACATGACCTTTACAAAACGCAAAATAAAAAAATAAATAAATATAAAACCGCAAAAAAAAAAAATGCAAAAAATAAAAATAAAAACCTTTGCCACCACGCAATCTCAGCCCCTTGGCAACCTGACACCTGTTGAGACCGTTGCAACTACGCAAAATCATCTCAGTAGCCTGACACCCTTTTTGAGACCCTTGCAAACGCAATATCGTCCCAGCAGCCCTCACACTCATTGAGATCCTTGCAACCACGCAAAATCATCTCAGCAGCCTGACACCCTTGTTAAGACCCTTGCAACACATGACCTTTACAAAACGCAAAATAAAAAATAAATAAATATAAAAACGCAAAAAAAATGCAAAAAAAATAAAATAAAAATAAAACCTTTGCCACCATGCAATGTCAGCCCCTTGGCAACCTGACACCTGTTGAGACCGTTGCAACCACGCAAAATCGTCTCAGCAGCCTGACACCCTTGTTAAGACCCTTGCAAACGCAATATCGTCTCAGCAGCCCTCACACTCATTGACATCCTTGCAACCACTCGTATATCGCCTCAGCAGCCTGACACCCTTAAGACCCTTACAACACATGACCCTTACAAAAGGCAAAAAAAAATAAAGATATATAAAAAAGCAAAAAAAAAAAGCAAAATTAAACATTAAAGTGCAAAAAAAAAAAAAACGTTGCCACCACACAATCTCGGCCCAGCAACCTTACACCTGTTTAGACCATTGCAACCACGCAAAATCGTCTCAGCAGCCTGACACACTTGTTGAGACCCTGGCAAACGCAATACCGTCTCAGCAGACCCACACTCATCAAGACCCTTGAAACCACACAAAATCATCTCAGCAGCCTGACACCCTTGTTAAGACCCTTGCAACACAAGGCCCTTACAAAAACGCAAAGAAAAAATATATATATATAAAAAAAAAACGCAAAAAAAAAAAAGAAACGTTGCCACCACGCAATCTCGGCCCAGCAACCTGACACCTGTTGAGACCATTGCAACCACGCAAAATCGTCTCAGCAGCCCTACATTCATCAAGGCCCTTGCAACCACGCAAAACCGTCTCAGCAGCTTGACACCCTTGTTGAGATCCTTGCAAACGCAATACCATCTCAGCAGCCCCACATTCATCAAGGCCCTTGCAACCATGCAATACCGTCTCGGCAGCCTCACACCATTGATGAGACCCTTGCAAACGCAATACCGTCTCAGCAGCCCCACATTCATCAAGGCCCTTGCAATCACGCAATACCGTCTCGGCAGCCTCACTCCATTGTTGAGACCCTTGCAAACGCAATACCGTCTCAGCAGCCCCACACTCATCGAGAGCCTTGCAACCACGCAATACCGTCTCGAGCAACCTCCCACTCATCAAAGACCTTTGTGACCACGCAGTCTCGCCCCAGCAACATGGCATTCATTGAGACCCTTGCAGCCAGAAAAATGGGTGTTTTTCAGCTGCCCCTGATCTCTCCTCTATGTTATCTTACCAGTACGTCTACACAGGATCCCCAATCACTCCTCTATGTTATATTATCAGTACATGTACACAGGATCATTTATAGTAATTTCTAGGCAGTTGAGTTCAATAACCTTCTAAAAAAAAAAAAAATGGGTTCAGACAGATGTTCAAAGGCATGCGAAACGCCGATGCCTGTAACAGCTTGTAAACACAGCCACATGTGGTAACTCATGTTTACCAGCGTTTCATTTACAGTCGTTTTTATAAACAAAAAAAAAGGGGGGGGAATATTGTCTCAGCAACTTGACACACATTTGAGACCCTTGCAAAATGTAATATCATCTCAGCTACCTCACACTCGTCTAGACCTTTGCAACCACACAATCTCATCTCAGCAACCTAACGCCCGTTCAGACCTTTGCAGCCATACAAAGTCGTCTTAGCAAACTGACACTCATTTGACACCATTGCAAACGCAATATCATCTCAGCAACCTGACATCCGTTCAGACCTTTGCAGCCATACATAGTCATCTCAGCAGCCCGACACTCACTTGAGACCATTGCAAACGCAACATCGTCTCAGCAACCCCTTGTTGAGACCCGTGCAACTACACAAGGCCATCTCAAAACAAACCTCATAATCATCGAGACCTTTGCAACCACGCAATATCTTCTCAGCAAACCAGACTGAGACCCTTGCAACCACACAATATTGTCTGCAGCAGTATAAAACACTTTGCAGCACGCACCTACGTGCAAACCCGAATACAAACTAAACTTGCAAACACACCTCAGTGACAGTCAGCCAAACAAACACACAGTGGCACCCAGTTGGCCATTCATCTTTAGTGGCACGCGGGCCACTCATCTTTTCCCTGTCTTTTTCCCTGCAGTTAGTTCAGGTGTCCATCCAGCACCAGCGAGTGCACGTTGGTCTGCGAGTGCACGTTGGTCTGCGAGTGCACGTTGGTCGGCGGGTGCACGTTGGTCAGCGGGTGCACATTGGTCAGCGAGTGCACGTTGGTCAGCGAGTGCACGTTGGTCAGCGAGTGCACGTTGGTCAGCCAGTGCACGTTGGTCGGCGAGTGCACATTGATCGGCGAGTGCACGTTGATCGGCGAGTCCACGTTGGTCGGCGAGGGCACGTTGGTCAGTGAGTGCGCGTATATCGTCTTGTTGAGCTCCTGTGTATTGTCTTGATTTTCTCACACCAATGCAAGATCCAGTCCAAGTTCTCAAACTAGACCAAGCATCAGTAGCAGACTTAGCTATGTGGGACAACTTCCCCACCTGATAGAACAGCATTTCAATCTTCATCCCGGCAGTGTCAGCCGAGCCACCACAGGCTTTTGCGTGCATTTTTCGTCCGCCACTGGTTTTCCAAACCTTGGCCCCCAGAAATTCTCTTAAATTTCTGCTTCACCCAGTCTTCATCACGTCTCGTGCTGTACCCCATTGTGGCAGCTGCCCAGGTTTGGGGCCACACTGGAACTGGACAGACAGTGTTCTTCACCACAGACAATCAGGCCACAGCCGACTTCATCAATTAAGGTACATCAAGCCTCTCCCCATCACGTCCTTCCTGCGCAGGCTCGCGCAGCTGTCACTCTGTCACCAGTTTAATATCTTCTGTAGTCATATTCCAGGCAAATGCAAAATCGCAGCTGATGCTCTGTCCCATTCTAACCTTATTTGTTTATCCAGCAAGAGCCTGGAGCTGACCCAATAACCATCCCTGTCCCACCCTGGTCATTGCTGACGATGGACTGAAGTAGCATCTCACCAACTCAACCCAGCTTATTAACCACTCCTTGGCACGCAACACACTGAAGGCCTATCACACTGCTTGGAACACGAACTGCTAATTTTTGGCCACTTGCCTCGGAGCAGCAATAGGCAACGTTAGACACGACCTAGCCTTCATATCGTATTGCCACACGCAGCTGACTCTTTCTCACAATACTATCACGCCATATCTAGATGACGTCCAGCATTTCCTGTCCCTGCAGGACCCCAGTAAACTGTCAGTATTCTCAAGCCCATGCAGTCAAGTCCCTCCTACAGAGCATACAGAAGCACCAACCTGTAGTCAGTGGCAAGCGTCTACCTTTCAAGAGTGCCCTCTTTAGGCTCATGTCTGAAATCCTTACTCGTTCCCCATTTAGGGCCTTGCCCATCATAGTCATCCTAGCAGCCATCTACCAGGCCTTCTACGGTTCCCTACGACCTAGTGAATTTACAGTCAGTGGCTCCGGCAGTCAGTCACTGCTCCGACGCCACCCGACTCGCTTTCGAACCCCTACACTCTCAGTCGGTGTGCAGCACAGGCTAAACCCCCCCGGGACACGCGAGGTGTGCAGCACAGGCTAAACCCCCCCCGGGACACACGAGCAGAGCTTTATACTAAGGCTCCTGACTTACTGGGCTGCCCTATATTGGACACTATAACCTGGTCTAGCCTACTTGATTGGATACAAACTCCTCCTTGGCTATGTTCCATGTTCACTGCTGTGATTAGTCCCGGGTCTGTTTTTGATTTCTGGCTTTATTTCAGAATACATTTGTTCATCTTTATATGATGACTCGCTGCCAACCATAGGATACTTTTTTTGTGTATTTTGGTGTACTCTGTCTGCCGCATTGAGCTCTTACAAGCCATACGGATACTTATTTCTTCATCTTCGATATAATCGGATGGATAGCAATTCTTTTGATGTATGAAATTAGCAATTATATACTATCAGCCCTCTCTCAAACTCGCCCTGAAGAAGCCGCGAGGCGAAACGCGTAGGCGAGATGAAAGCTAATATTGCTCATGTATACTCTGTATACCCTGTTTTTGTATATTTTATTCTTTGTTTTTGGATTTTATGATATGTAATTAAACTTAAAATATTTTTTCTTAACTTTTACGTCCTTGTGATTGCCTGAAAAAGTCCGCCTCTCTTCTACCCTATGTAGTATTTTTCTATTTTTGATTCAATTATTTCGGATGTCGGCTACATGTGAGTGCTTTTATGTTTCCCCGCCCCCTACATTTTTGAACTCTCAGTCTGCAAACGCAACAAACCAGCCCCGGGGGTTGACATCAACCTGTTTCAGACTAACAATGCCTGACGCCCAGTGACGGTGTTTGACCGACTACTGCTCCATCTACCCAGCCAATCTGATTGTAGCTCGTTGCTACCCTTTCTAAACCAGCTCCCTGAGTGGCAGCCAGTTTGTCAAGCATGTCAGAATCCTAAGCAACTTGGGCTTCAAATGCCAGTCTGTTGTCAGGACATTCTTTCCGAATTAGAGCAGCCTCAACTGCCTCACAACAGGGAGTACCAGACCACGTAATCAAGATACCAGGCTGATGGGAAGTCTCCTTGTTTTGCCACATACATCCCAGATCCTCAGGAAGAAATGGCACAAGCCTTTACCAAGCTGGCTCAATAAATACAAGAAATCAATATAAGCTATTTCCCTATCTGAGTCTTTTGCCCCCTTTTCTTGGCATACTGACCAGACCACCAAGGCACACTTCAGGTCTATTTATGTTGTAAGTCTTGTCGCGTGTTTATGTGATCCACATCACTCTCGGTCAGAGGGCCACGACCATAAATAAGAAGGCCAGTATGGTGGCCTGAGTTTATGGGAGGAGCCCGGAGGGTATTTAAGCAGCCCACTCACACATGCTCTTTGTCGGTTCAGCGTGCAGTACTACACGTCACTGGGCCGACTCTTCCCAGCTCACCTCATGTCCGTGAGTCTGCGCATTCAATCGCATTCGACACCCTCCCGCCATTCCCTTTTTCAGGGCACTTCTCAGCATATCCTTCTTCAATTAACTACCCATTACTTACTTTGGGTATGCCCCCTTTTCTTGGCATACTGACCAGACCACCAAGGCACACTTCAGGTCTATTTATGTTGTAAGTCTTGTCGCGTGTTTATGTGATCCACATCACTCTCGGTCAGAGGGCCACGACCATAAATTATAAAACAATGGAAAACATCTCCGTCTCACAATGGATATGATAATACAAAATCACTTCTGTGCTGAGGTATGGCGCCAGTCCTGTTGGGGAAGCTCTCTTTATATTCCAGGCATCTCCAGCACTTAACCAAAGTCAGTCTTCTTAAATCCACTTGGCCTTGCTGGGGAAACTTTGAGCACTATGAATAAAAAACAGAAGAAGGGGGCACACCAGTCTTGTGCATTATCAAAGACACCATTTATTTAACCACTTCCTGCCCAACAACGTCATATGATGTCTTGGACTTTGTGTAGCTGGCCAGCTAGAACTTGTACTAGGTTGCTAATATAACCTACGTATACATACAGCTAGGCCTGCTAAGAACCTAATGTAGAGCACATGTTTAAATGTGAGAGACAAAAGCAAAGTTATTCACAGTTTAATTCATACCAGAAAGCATAGAGTTAAACTTTTGTGACTCATCACAGGCCTTGGCCCAATCACAGCCAATCTCACATTGAGCAGAGTCTTGACCAGTCACAGTCAGCTGCTTTGCATCCACTCTGTCTGGGAGGTTCCTAGTGCTGTACATGTGCTCTGCTAGTTTGATTCACAGAGACAGAACCACATGGAGACAGAGACACAGAGAGACATACAGAGATCAGTTCTTATGGAAGCCAGAGGGCAAAATTAGGTAATTATACAGATATATATATATATATATATATATATATATATATGTTCTTATTGTAAATAGTGTGATTAGAACTGTATACTGATTTAGCTGTGAGTTCACTTGTAGTTCCACCAAACCTGAATCACTCATCACTCATCAAACCCAAACCTTCATACCGAACCACTCATCATACCATACCTTCAAACCAAACTAAGCTAACCCTTCAAACCACAGTTATACCTTTCAGAGAAATCAGAGAATGCTTTGATAACTTACAGAGAGAGAGAGAGAGAGAGAGAGAGAGAGTAAATACTGAAGAAAGAAATATATCCACCATCTTATGTTAAATGACAAGATTGAATATTTGAACCACCATTTTCTGTTATACTTATTCATCACGTGTTTTATACATGGACTGTCTGCTGCAAAGCAGCAGTATTTTATTTGAAGAAAAGTGAAGTTATTAAAGAAGTTATTTTAAGCATTTGGTGTGCTCTTTAAACCTACTGCTTCCATAGAACGGCAATAGAGGAATTTCAGAGTAATAGACAGTCTTGTTGGATTGAAAAGTCAGAGATATCACAATTCTTCTAATGCCACAGCACATGAGGCACTTCATAGTGCTGCGCCTGCCACACTTTGAGTGGGGCTATCTGAATGATGCCATCATTCAGGTATCTTCCTTTTCATTCCTGCACTGTAAAAACAATCATACCTGCTGTTCAGCCGCTTGATTGTTTTTACAGGCAGAGGAAGGGGAAGGGGTTTCTATTATTGCACTAGGTGTAGATCGTGTAAAACATCTAAGAGACAGGGCAAGAAAAAACTTCAGTTTAAATCTAATGTTACACAGCAAGAATTTAAAATTAAACCACTTATTACCTGTCATTCCAGATTTGTAACATACGTTATCGAGTGCCCTTGTCACTTGCAGTATGTAGGGCGCACTACTAGAGAACTGAAAGTGCGCATAAATGAGCATGTGGCAAATATCATAAATGGCTATCCCAACCATAGTGTCTCTAAACATTTTGACCTTTGTCATAATAAAGATCCTCGACAAATGACGTTCTATGGGATAGATAGAGTGACTAGTCACTGGCGAGGTTCAGATCTCACCAAGGCGATATCCCAAAACGAGACATTATGGATACATCGCCTTCGTGCCATGCAACCCCAAGGCATGAATGTAGAACTAGACCTTAACTGCTTTTTGAGCAACAAGTAAAAAGATTATTTCTTATGTACAGTCTTGGTAGCAAGTTTTCTAACTAACAGTACCAATTGTTAATTGTTAGTACAGCTAGCAAACCCGATTGGTAATAGTGGGTATTATAAGAGCAGCCGCACTATACAACATACATATAGATATGCTGGTTCCTTACAGGGGTACTCTAATTTGTTATTATCTTATATGTTATATATATTTTTTAATGTAATTTTAATTGTAAATTCTAATAGAATGTTGTTAAGTTTAAATATACTGCCATTTATTGGCATTGTAAAATGTATTATTACACCATGGATCAACAATGGCGCATGTATGTAATATTGGATATAAGTTATCACTATTGCCAATAATGCCAGCGTAGTATCCATTAGATGTTATTGGTACATTTTAGTGTATGGCATATGATAACGGGACCGAGGCTTTTCGATTAAGGTTTTTTTACATAGGCTTTTTTTCGATTGGCTGGCTTTCCTATCAATCATAATAGGCCTTTGGGTTAAATTCGACACCATAGCGTAACTGGTCACGCTTCCTGATGACGTAAACCAACGAAACGTACGTCGAGGCGCTAACCAGTTACGCTTTTTCCCTACCACTTCCGATTTCCGGGCCCGTTGGTTTTCCGACGGTGGAACGCACGCCGACTATCGAAATAGTAGTGCGACGGATTTTCGATCTATCTCCGAATGTAACGGCACTTCGATGGTATAACGGACGGACGCCGGCTAGTGAGACCACCAGCGCGACGGAGCACCGTACCACATCGCAATCTGCGGATTCGATTGGATATCGAAAAACGCCATTAAGCCTCAGTGCCGGGATCAGGGCACAATCCTGAGTAAGCAGCCATTTGGCATGTTACTTTTAAATTTATTTTAATAAACAGTATTTCACTATGATTGCTCCTCTGTTTTTACTTATATGAATGCTGGATCATCTGAACGTGCCTATCTGGATTACTCTGAGTCATCTTTTTGACACAAGCGGTTTATGACTTCTTTTTTAATTAAAAGAGTCTACTAGTATTGGTAAGGAGCCATTTCTATTGATCTCACCGGGTGCAAATTTATGGTGGAGGTTCCAGAACTGCAATATTCACATGTTTTTTGTTTGAATCAAGAATAATATTGGGTGCTTATTATTTAGCACTATTTGGACTTATTATATTCATTATATGTTTTATGGTTTGATTCAATATATGGACACTTTAATACTAATATATGTTTTTCTAAAGATTGCACATTTTTCTATGTATATATATATACACATAATTTGATGTTGTATTACTTAGCGCCCCTTCACTTCCGATTCTAGAGGAAGGGGAAATACCCCCCTCCCGCCACCCTGCAGTGCTTCTACCGTAAGGTGACCAGCTTTTTAAAATGAAATCCGGGGACATATTTTTTCTTTACTAGTAATGGCGGCAATCGGCGACTCTCTGCCCGTTGCCGCCCGCCTCACAGCCTCTTAAGTCTTACTCTTCAGGACCCGGCTACTGCTGGATGGGGAGTAGAGGAAGATCACTCCGCCA
The DNA here is from genome assembly GCA_029574335.1 of Rana kukunoris. NCBI lineage: Eukaryota > Metazoa > Chordata > Amphibia > Anura > Ranidae > Rana > Rana kukunoris. The sequence goes on from CM056059.1 coordinate 24,608,474, forward strand.
GGGAAGGCAAGGAGATCGGCAGGCGGCTGGCCAAGATTTAAGCTAAGGCAGAAGAACATGCGAGCGGAGCTAGATGGGCATGCGCCCGAAACTGAAGAAATATTCCCTCCGCTCCGACCAGCACATTATCATCAGAAAGGGGCACAGATAATGGGAAAAATACAACCCCCCTATGCTAGTAGGCATGGCGGAGCGGGGGTGTGTAATTCAATTTTTTTTTATTTATTTTTTTATTTTAATTCTGCACTGACTGTCTGTGAAATTGCCCCTGCCCCCTATTAAATTCAATCTGGGGACAAAGCCAGGGACAGACTTGGTCCAGGGACAGTGTACTCAATCAGGGGACTGTCCCCTGAAACTGGGGATGTCTGGTCACCCTATTCTACCGGCTCGTCCGTGCGATCGGCAAGCCGGAGAATGAATTGGGCGGTGGTGGCCATTTACCATAGATCTGAGTGAGGACCAGATGGTCTCAGTAATTTCTATGACCTTCGGAGGCTAGGCACTACATTATGATGTCACATCTGACCTCAGCTGGTGAGATCTGGGGACTTATATACAACTGAGATATCCTTCTTTTCCATGGCCGGTCCTGTAAACGACAACGGTGGTCTACGCAGCAGATTTGCTGGGAGATCATCGTTATCGGCGGCAGGAAAGGGGCCCCTCTCCCGCCGCTCTTACGTGCCCTCCGCCGCTTACCGGAGCCGTTGACAGCGGCGGAGACGATCGGGTCCTTCACGCTGCTTGGTGTGTATACGAGTGAGGGCAAGATGGCCCCCACCTGTCTCCATAGCATAGCAGGGTGGAAGCAACGTCAAAACGTCACTTCCATCCATGCATCTTAAAGGCACATTTTTTTTTTTTTTTTTTTATTTATTGCATTTTAGTCTAAATATGAGATCTGAAGTCTTTTTGACCCCAGATCTCATATTTAAATGGACCCGTGATGCTTTTTTCTATTAGATGTGTACATTCCTTGTAATAGGAATAAAAGTGACCCATTTTTTTTATTTTTTTTTAAACAGTGTAAAAATAAATAAAATCAAGTAAAATAAATAAGAAAACAAAACATTTTTTTTTAAAGCACCCTGTCCCGACGAGCTTGCGCGCAGAAGCGAATGCATACGTGAGTAGAGCCAGTATATGAAAAGGGTGTTCAAAACGCACATGTGAGGTATCACCGCAATCGTTAGAGCGAGAGTAATAATTCTAGCCCTAGACCTCCTCTGTAACTCAAATGATGCAGCCTATAGAATTTTTTAAACGTCGCCTATGGAGATTTTTAAGGGTAAAAGTTTGTCGCCATTCTATGAGCGGGCTCGGTCCTTAATAAGGCTGTCAATCAAGCAGCCAGGCGGATCCCAACAAAATTGTCAGGATTCATCTTTAACTTGGTCCGGCTCTGATAGCATACAAAAGCTATTTACAGTATCATCTGATCACAAGAGAATGTTAGTAAATGTTCTCCTGCGACCAAAAAGAGAGCAACAAAGGTTTGTCCTTACTTTTCTTTTAAGCAGCCAATTAAAAATAAAAATAAAATAGTACATCCAGTCTCAGTTAAAGCTTCATTGTACCTGGGAAAGCTCACATATCTGGAAATGTGTCATGATGGTATAATTTATTATAGATGGACTAAGTGGTTTCCATTACCTTTCTCGGTTTCATATCTGATGGGCCGCTGACGTAAATACAGTACACAGCCGAGAGACGAGGAGTTGCTATGACATCTAGAGATGATTAGGAGATACTTGTTCTATATTTAATGGTCTAAAAACCCAGCTCTGTAAATACAGCTGTAATGTGGGAGGGGTGGGTCAGGAACAGTAAGGCTGAGGAGAAAAAAGCTATATGATGTTGGACGTCAGGGTTTAAAGTGTGTGTTAAAACCAAGCAAACTAGGAACTAGCTAGGAAACTCAGCAAAGGTGCATTTTGCTCCCCCCCCCCCCCCCCCCCCCCGGTGCGCACACACGCACACACACCATACATTATATATGTATATATATATCAAGCCCCCCTCCACTAACTACAGACCCCCATCCCACAGTATGGATCCCCCTCACTAAGAACAGACCCTCCTTCCTCAGTACAGACCACCCTACGTCAGTATAGACCCCACACTAAGTACAGACCACCCTCCGTCAGTATAGACCCCACACTAAGTACAGACCACCCTCCGTCAGTATAGACCCCACACTAAGTACAGACCACCCTCTGTTAGTATAGACCCCACACTAAGTACAGACCACCCTCGTCAGTATAGACCCCACACTAAGTACAGACCACCCTCCGTCAGTATAGACCCCACACTAAGTACAGACCACCCTTCGTCAGTATAAACCCCACACTAAGCACAGACCACCCTCCGTCAGTATAGACCCCACACTAAGTACAGACCACCCTCTGTCAGTATAAACCCCACACTAAGTACAGACCACCCTCTGTTAGTATAGACCCCACACTAAGTACAGACCACCCTCTGTTAGTATAGACCCCACACTAAGTACAGACCACCCTCCGTCAGTATAGACCCCACACTAAGTACAGACCACCCTCCGTCAGTATAGACCCCACACTAAGTACAGACCACCCTCCGTCAGTATAAACCCCACACTAAGCACAGACCACCCTCTGTTAGTATAGACCCCACACTAAGTACAGACCACCCTCTGTTAGTATAGTAGACCCCCTCCCTCAGTACAGACACCCCATCAGTGTAGAATCCCCCCTCTAAGTGCAGACACCCCACCTTTAGTGCAGACCCCCCATCAGTATAGATTTCCCCCCTTTAGTGCAGACCCCCCACTAGTATAGAATCCCCCATAGTGCAGACAGACCCCCACAGTATAGACTCCCCCCCCATAGTGCAGACACTCCCATTAATATAGACACCCCCTTCAGTATAGACATCCCCCTTAGTACAGACCCCCGCAGTATAGACACCCCCCTTAGTTCAGACTCACTACCAGCATAGCCTAGACACCCCTCTCCTCTCCCATAGCGCCCCCCAAATGTCCATCTACTTATAATAGAGTAAGAGTAATAAAGTGTACAATACAGACCTCAGAACAGCGCGGTAGCAGACGTATACACACAGCGGTGTGTGTCCTTCGGCTCCTCCTCCTCATTATATGTAAAGAGCGAGGAGGAGGCGCCGGCGGCTTCAGTCCGCTTCACCGAAATAGGAGTGAGGTCAACTCAGATCAACAAGGCAGCGGGTGGTGATAGCGGTTCCGCTATCCACGGGTGTCACCCCCCGCACCCACCTAGCAATGCCTTGGTCGGGTGGCCATGGGCGACTGTCCCGATCAATTTTCCACCCTGGGCGGTGCTGGCGTCGTAAGGCAAGTGCCCATGTTACCTTGCGCTAGCGCCAGCCCTGCTCACCATTATCATTAGGACATGGAGATCAGGTATACAGATCGGCACAGTGAGGCATGCATTGGACACAGTGAGGTTGACAATGGGAACAGTGAGGCATGCAATGGGCACAGTGAGTCATGCAATGGGCACAGTGAGTCATGCAAATGAGCACAGTGAGGCTGCAAATGGGCACAGTGAGGATGCAGATGGGCACAGTGAGGATGCAGATGGGCACAGTGAGCCTGCAAATGGGCACAGTGAAGCTGCAAATGGGCACAGTGAGACTGCAAATGGGCACATTGAGCCTGCAAATGGGCACAGTGATGCTGCAGATGGGCACATTGAGCCTGCAAATGGGCACAGTGAGGCTGCAGATGGGCACAGTGAGCCTGCAAATGGGCACAGTGAGCCTGCAAATGGGCACACTGAAGCTGCAAATGGCACAGTGAAGCTGCAAATGGGCATTGTTGTGCCTTTTTTCCACTTACAGTAGCTGTTGCATTTCCTACCCTAGGCTTATACTTTGAGTCAACAAGTTTTCCCATTTGTTGTGGTAAAATTAGGTGCCTTGGCTTATATTCGGGTCGGCTTATACTCGAATATGTGCGGTACTATCTTTTGCACAATTAAAGGTCTAGATACAGTGTCCCATCTAATATGCACTTTTACTACCTGTGGTGAATGCTCAGAGATCTCTGACAGGCTCGGAGTTGTCACTGACCCCAATATTTGCCCTTATACAACAGTCCTACTCATCAAAAGGCTTCAATTCCAACTGCTGTGCCCTGTTCCTAGGGGAGTATCTAGAGAGCTTTCCCAGCTCGGCATGTGAGAACTAGGAGAGGGACGTGGGGGATATCCCAGGAGACCAATGGGTGGAGGCACTGGAAGCTATGTGGGTGTGTTCTCTTAATGTCTTGCAGAGGCAATTTCAACTATTCGCATTCTAAGAATTCACTGTACCCCGTCCAGGCTGCATTCCACAGGCTTACGTCCTGATCCTATATGTGCTAGATGCAACAGAGATGTGGGGGAACTTATACATTTGCAATGGACATGGCCAAAGTTACATCCCTACTGGAACGCTGTTGTTACTAGGTAGAAAAGAAAAGAAAGGAGGGCGCACCGACCTTGTGCATTACCACTTATACATTTTAATATACACAAAATAAAAAGCAATGGTCCTACTTACAAACATTCAGTAGTAAGCGCATTAAAAACAGCTGAACCTGGACCTCACGGCACCTGCCAGTCAGACCCTAAACACCAATGTGGCTGACGCGTTTCTGGGGCGTACCCCCTTCTTCAAAGCCTAGGTGGTCTGCAATAGCTCTCTCTTCCTGCAAACCATCCCTTTATAGGTGCATGTGTGCATACAGGCGCAGCCACTAGCTGACTGGTCCCGCCTTTCTTACGGGACTCCGCCCACCCCATTAATCACCCAAATGGGCTCCATCTGTGTGGAGGGGCAAGTTGATCTAGGTGCCCTTCCTATACGGTGGGGTACACAGCAAGTGACACAAGACTGGCAATGCAGCAGTGCAATGGGATCACCAAACTATCCATTGCAATATGTCTACTGGCAGCTCTACTAAAGCCTGGCCTACTCGCCAGGTCCTACCACAGGGCCTTTAATGTAACAGTGGGCCGAGGGGTACAACATAAAGGTACCCACCTGATGAATCTTGTGCCCAAGGAGACAGCCACTTATACCTCAGGTTGCCACCGCTCTACCATCGGCGCCCTGGTGTAGCTGGAACGCACGCCATTCACAGTCAGGAAGTGCGGGGCCTTCTGCGTTCCATCCCGCACTTCCGGTTTCGCCGTACTCGCGCATGCGCGCGGGCATACGCGCGCATGCACGCGGGCATACGCGCGCACGCAGATATGCGCGCGCACACAGATATGCGCGCGCATAGCATGTGGATTGCGTTCCACAATCACAGGAAGCACATATTTTTAGTCCCCAACAGGCCCAGTTCATTTATGAGAGTATTGAATTTACCCTAACTCATAATTATTTTTCCTTTATGGACTGCTTCTATAGGCAGGTACGAGGCACAGCCATGGGGGCCAGGTTTGCCCCAAGCTATGCAAATCTGTTCATGGGGTTTTGGGAATTGAATTACATTTGGGCCAATAACCCTTTTGGAAAAAACCTTGTGCTATATTCTCGTTACATTGACGACATACTCATAATTTGGGATGGTACTGACAAGGACTTGGATGGCTTTCTGTCACATTGCGCTAGGAACCCCTATGGCATTACATTCACGCATGTAATGGACGAGAGCAACTTGGTTTTCCTGGATCTTGAACTAGGAGTGGATGAGAATGGGAAAATCTATTCAAAGACACACTTTAAAGCAAGTGCGGGCAATTCTTACCTACATGCCCGCAGCCACCACCACCCGAGGTGGATCAAAAATGTGCCCTTCGGCCAATTCTGTAGGCTTAGACGGACCTGTACCCTGGAAAGAGACTACAAAGATCAAAGCCTTATTCTAAGGAATAAGTTCAAGGAGAAAGGATACGACAACGAGCATATAGAGGAAGCCTATCAGACGCAGATATGCGCGCGCACACAGATATGCGCGCGCATAGCATGTGGATTGCGTTCCACAATCACAGGAAGTGCAGGTGTTTGCGTTCCACCTGCTACTTCCGGTTTGGTGCCAGCCAATGAACGGGCTCCCATAGCTCTAGATGGCGGTGCAGGGTGCAGGAACTAGCTCTAGATGGCGGTGCAGGGTGCAGGAACTAGCCTCCCACATTACAATAATAAAGTGTAGCCTAAAAGAAACCCCTTGCACCATATATGCACACATATCCCCACAAAAGGATAATTGCAGCCGTGCCAGAGTAGGCATATCTAGTGGGAGACGGGCGCAAGTCCGTCTCCTAGTCCCACTAGGCATCCCTCTTAAAGGAGTATAAGACTTAATAAAAAGCGATATATTTACACGCATATAAAAAATAAATAAAATAATACATAGTAAATACAGGCAAATATATTAAAAACATATATAACGTACTAGAAGCACACTATATAAACTGCACATTTTTTAGGATACATGTAAGAAGCATTCGTGGTCTAATCTGTGTAATCAGGCTATCCTGGAGTGTAATACACTAGTAATAATATTACCGGTACTATCTACATATGAATTTGAATAAGTTATATAAATATAAATATGTAGAGAATGCAAAAAGGCCCAAACGTAGGAATATGCCCAATATTAGCATACATATCGCTACGTAGGGGCCAGTATCTGTGTACCAATAGCACTTAGTTGCAGCCCTCCTTGCACGGAACCCCTGGGACTGGTCCCATGGGAATAGAGAGAGAGAGAAATATATCGTTTTTAGGGACCACCTCATTTGGTTATATCATATAGTTACAGTCTACTTGTACAGTATATAAAAAGAGAACCCTATACTAGACAAAAAAAGCGACAATGTCGTCCACTAGATTAGAATACATTAATAAATATTCACTCCAATAAGAGCTCCCTATCTATAGCAAGAATAAAAACAGAACTTCTCAGGATAGAACATTTTATCCCCCCCTCCCAGCTCTCCAGAACATCAGCTCAAAACCGTACTCTAGATGGGTGGACCTCCACTGACCATACCAGTGCCAACCCGGCTCAATTGAACTCTATTAGATTATGTTATGTTATGTAGCTCAATCTCTTCGTTGAGACCTTGCGGAGCCAAGGTTTTTAAAGTGAAGATCCAATAGGCCTCCCTTCTGCATAGGATCTGAAACTTTTTACCACTGTCAAGGTCACTTGGCATAGCTTCTATGCCAAACACTTTGAGCCCGTCTATGCTGCTGTCATGGAACTCTTTGAAGTGTCTCGGCACCGAACACTTATCTTTCTCTGTTGTAATGTTACTTCTATGTTCGGTCATCCTGATTCTCATCTGTCGGGAAGTACGTCCGATATACAGTAGCCCACATGGGCAAATCAGGCCATACACAACATAGGAAGTACCACAATTGATAAATTGTTTGATCCTATGCTTTGTTCCATCGGCTCCTACTACCTACTTTTTTCTATGACACATATGCGCACAGTTGCCACAATTCCCCCCTCCACACTTGTAGCTGCCCTTTTGATCGAATATACTTGTCCAAATCTTATTTAGCCCTTTATCTTTGCTTTTCTTTACTCTACTTGGAGCGATAATGCTCCTCAGGTCTTTGGGTCTCCTAAAGATTAGATTGGGGTGGGGCGGTAAGCATTTATTTAGCACGGGATCTGACTCTAGGATTTTCCAGTTTCTTTTAAAGATTTTTTGGATGATTGGCACTTTGTTGTTGTACCTAGTGCAAAATCTTATTTGTGGAAATTCATCTTTTTCACACTTTGTTGTTCCTTCTTCCCCTTCTCTTATGTCGGCCTCGCTGTATAGTTTTAAATACTTCTGATAGGCTTCCTCTATATGCTCGTTGTCGTATCCTTTCTCCTTGAACTTATTCCTTAGAATAAGGCTTTGATCTTTGTAGTCTCTTTCCAGGGTACAGGTCCGTCTAAGCCTACAGAATTGGCCGAAGGGCACATTTTTGATCCACCTCGGGTGGTGGTGGCTGCGGGCATGTAGGTAAGAATTGCCCGCACTTGCTTTAAAGTGTGTCTTTGAATAGATTTTCCCATTCTCATCCACTCCTAGTTCAAGATCCAGGAAAACCAAGTTGCTCTCGTCCATTACATGCGTGAATGTAATGCCATAGGGGTTCCTAGCGCAATGTGACAGAAAGCCATCCAAGTCCTTGTCAGTACCATCCCAAATTATGAGTATGTCGTCAATGTAACGAGAATATAGCACAAGGTTTTTTCCAAAAGGGTTATTGGCCCAAATGTAATTCAATTCCCAAAACCCCATGAACAGATTTGCATAGCTTGGGGCAAACCTGGCCCCCATGGCTGTGCCTCGTACCTGCCTATAGAAGCAGTCCATAAAGGAAAAATAATTATGAGTTAGGGTAAATTCAATACTCTCATAAATGAACTGGGCCTGTTGGGGACTAAAAATATGTGCTTCCTGTGATTGTGGAACGCAATCCACATGCTATGCGCGCGCATATCTGTGTGCGCGCGCATATCTGCGTGCGCGCGTATGCCCGCGTGCATGCGCGCGTATGCCCGCGCGCATGCGCGAGTACGGCGAAACCGGAAGTGCGGGATGGAACGCAGAAGGCCCCGCACTTCCTGACTGTGAATGGCGTGCGTTCCAGCTACACCAGGGCGCCGATAGTAGAGCGGTGGCAACCTGAGGTATAAGTGGCTGTCTCCTTGGGCACAAGATTCATCAGGTGGGTACCTTTATGTTGTACCCCTCGGCCCACTGTTACATTAAAGGCCCTGTGGTAGGACCTGGCGAGTAGGCCAGGCTTTAGTAGAGCTGCCAGTAGACATATTGCAATGGATAGTTTGGTGATCCCATTGCACTGCTGCATTGCCAGTCTTGTGTCACTTGCTGTGTACCCCACCGTATAGGAAGGGCACCTAGATCAACTTGCCCCTCCACACAGATGGAGCCCATTTGGGTGATTAATGGGGTGGGCGGAGTCCCGTAAGAAAGGCGGGACCAGTCAGCTAGTGGCTGCGCCTGTATGCACACATGCACCTATAAAGGGATGGTTTGCAGGAAGAGAGAGCTATTGCAGACCACCTAGGCTTTGAAGAAGGGGGTACGCCCCAGAAACGCGTCAGCCACATTGGTGTTTAGGGTCTGACTGGCAGGTGCCGTGAGGTCCAGGTTCAGCTGTTTTTAATGCGCTTACTACTGAATGTTTGTAAGTAGGACCATTGCTTTTTATTTTGTGTATATTAAAATGTATAAGTGGTAATGCACAAGGTCGGTGCGCCCTCCTTTCTTTTCTTTTTTTCATTTTAGCCATATGAACACCCTTTGTTCTGTGGAGGGCTGCAAGACTTAAGACTTTGCCTTTATACCATACTGATACACCCAGTTTGGCGATACACCAGAGCGCAGGAGGATTTTTGTGGGTTACTAGGTAGAACACAGCGTTTCAGGTGTCTTTCCCTCTGGATCCAAGACAATGTATTCTAAGTACAGTATACTTGACGTCATGATCCCAGATGTGTACGTCAGAGAGGCTGCTACTATAGGGTGACCAGACATCCCCAGTGTCCAGCCTGAGGGCTATACTCGGATAGCTTATCAGGGCCGATGGCTCTGATAGGCACTTCCACACAGCCAACCAGCTGCCGTTATTCAGATGGCCGGCGCTCAACATTCGGCCGGCCATCTGAATAGTCTGCGGCAGCGGCAACAATACATAGATTCATGCAATGCATGAATCTATGTATTGTAATCAGTGGCAGTGCGAGAGCCAGAGGGGGGCGGCGCTCCGGCACCCTCTATAGACGCACCGCCACTGCCACCATTACTAGTAAAAGAAAATGTCCCTGAATTTCATTTTAAAAATCTGGTCACCTTATGCTACTAGAGCCTTATTTCAGGCTCCCAGACTCATACTATTGCAATGTATTTCTTCTGCCTCCCCTAAGTCACAGATGTGGTTCGAGCAAATAGGCTCTATGCTGAGGATGGAAAAGCTGACATATCAGCATAGAGGAAGCTGTTCTTGAGAAGCCATGGGGAGGATGGTTGTCGGCTCCTGGGCTGGCCTCAGCAGTCTTGGTATCTGACAGGTTTTTGTTGTGACCAGAGGAATATAAAAAAATTATGGGTATATCAACAATGGATAGTCCAACTGTTTCATGTATGTATACTTGCTTTCTACAAAAGATTCAAGCATCTCCACTGTGTTGGGCAAAAGTTTAGACCAGTGGCAGCTCATCCATTAGGGCGCCGCCCCCTATCCATGCGTCCGGCCCCCTGATCTACATACAGGGTGCCGGGCTATGGATTCCAATGGGGGGTGTGTATTTTGAAACACGTGATTAGAGCCTGAGGCTCTAATAGGCTTCAGAAAAGGGTGGGCTCGGGGCGCAGAGCACTGCGTCCTGATCCCATCCAGTTGTGTGAAAGAATATTCATTATTTAAACACTAAATATCCCTGCCAATCAGGAAGCAGGTCATAAGACATGTTTTCCGATTGACCAAAACGTCAGGCGATCCTAATGGACCCCTAGCACCTAGGAGTAGGAGAGTGCTAGAGGAGAGGACACCAGAGTCTCTGCTTGCAGTCTGCCACCCACCACCTAGATGGGGTCCTGCTGTGCTGGAGGAGAGGACACCAGCCACCCGCCGCCTGTGTGGATGGACCGACCAGCAGACAGCAAATGTTGGGGGGGGTTAGGTAGTGGCGCCGCCTGCTGCCCAGGGGGGAAGGGGTAGTCGGTTTTGGCCCCCCCCAAAAAAAATACCAGCCGCCACCAGTTTAGACCCTTACTGATGTCTATGTAGTTCAAGTGCATAGAGTCTCAACATTATTACACTGGAATTTTTATTTTTTTAAGCCTTTTAAGTGTATTTATAATGGCTGTCTGTATATCTTGTTGACATTCTCAATAAACTTCTGAATAAACTTCAGGGGCTGATCCTGCTAGCACTGTGCATTTGGGGACACTATACTATTGGGGATACTAGTTTAGCTCTAATCTGATCCGTACTGGCATTGTACTGGAAATGGCGGTGATCAGCCACTTACAATGTAACTGTGTTAGTGTGACGGAAAAGCTGGCACTAACTGACACTGGCTGGGAGGAACACTAACCGACATTGTCATCGCTAGTCACACTCATAAAGTTATTAGTGATAATACTGTACTCTGACACTGTACCATTGGTACTGGCTGGATGATAGGGGTGATTAGGAGGGCAATCAAGGGGTTAACTGAGCGCCTAAAAGTTTATTTTTCATTTATGTTAATACATTTGAAATTTTTTAATTTAATGTTCACAGCGAAGCCCCCCCCCCCCCCCGAGCCTGACCAGCAACATTCCCCAGGGCTTGTCCATAGGCCATCCTACCAAATCCCCCACAACCACCAGGGGCCAGAGACCCCACAGAGCTCCCAGGGGGCCTACGCAGCCACCAGGGACCCGGGAACCCCCACAGCCACCAGGCGCATCACACAGCCACCAGGGGCCCCACACAGCCACCAGGGGTCCCACACAGCCACCAGGGGCCCTGAATAGCCACTTGAGAAGGAAGGGGTGGGACAATTTTCGTTGGAGGGGGTGCCCGATTTTAGTAAACCAAAATACACCACTGCATACACAAACCTGTAAACACACAAGGCTCTGGACTGTCCCTGTACGCAAAAAGCCCCCTCCCTTTCCCTCACAGCCCTACTTGTAAAGAAGATCTTCCTATCTAGTCCCAGGTTGTTTTCACAAAATTACATGTTGCTGAGAAACACAGTACAGATCACACGAAGGGTGCACATACATTTATTAGCCAGAGGTGGCAGTAAAGAGCTCGATGTCTGAGCTCAGTGACACAAGAACAACAGAAGCTGGGAGTTCTTTGTGCAATGCACAGCATGGCTCTACCCTCCAATCCTGCCTTGTTCTGGCCCGGACTCACCCCCGGGACTTGTGACGGCTGATGGTGGTTCTGGATGTACATGAATATATACTCTCATTTCCTGTCACAAGGTCAAAGGGTCTGGTGGACAGAAATAGAGACCATTTTTTATTATTTTGTGTAAAATATTTTGAATATCTGTCAGGTTGTTATTTCTGTCTGTGCTTTCCTGATCAAGTTCTCCTCATTTTCTCAAAATCATACTAGAATTGTGAATGGAGTTGGGCATTATTTCCCAGGACCTCCTGTACTGTGGGAAATGTGTTTGATTTTCTGGGTTGTTCAGATGACAATGAAGCGTGTCTATTAGGAGACACACGGACTGGAAAAATATGTGAAGCTTGGAAGCCAGTGTACCATATAATTGAAGAGACACGGGGACTAACAAAATATACTCAGTTTTGTATTTACAGATGATTTGAAAATATCATGAAGTTAAAGAACAACCAAAAATATTAAATGAATAAGTAACTCATTAACCACTTCATCCCCGGAGGATTTGGCTGCCCAATGAACGGGCCATTTATTGCGATGCACTGTGTCGCTTTAAACTGACAATTGCACGGTTGTCCGACGTCGCACCCAAACAAAATTGATGTCCTTTTTCGCCACAGATAGAGGTTTCTTTTGGTGGTATTTAATCACCTCTGCGGTTTTTATTTTGTGCGCTATAAGCAAAAAAAATGCAACAATTTCGAAGAAAAACAATATTTTTTACTTTGCTATAAAAAAATATCCCCCAAAAATATCTAAAAAATAATTTTTTCCTCAGTTTAGGCCGATACGTATTCTTCTACATTATTTTGTTAAAAAAAAAATCGCAGACCATGATGCAATTATTACCACCTTCTCCTCCCTTGTCCCTAAACCCAACTATCACATTTGGAATATAAATGACAATCTTATAGCTTGCTCTACTTATAGACAAACTATTAAAAATGCCATTCAAGATTATACTACAATCAATTCTTTCCCTGAAATAAACCCACTGACACTCTGGGAAGCCCACAAACCTACAATAAGAGCCCTTTCACACTGGGGCATTTTTCACGCGGTACAGCGCTAAAAATAGCGCTGCTATACCGCGTGAAAAAACCTGCCCTGCAGGCTTCAATGTGAAAGCCCGAAGGCTTTCACACAGAAGTGGTGCGCTAGCAGGACCGCTCCAAAAGTCCTGCTAGCCGCATCTTTACAGCGGTATAGGAGCGGTGTGTTCACCGCTCCTATACCGCTCCTTCCCATTGAAATCAATGGGAAACCGTGGTAATAAAGCCCGCAATGCGCCTCTATAGAGACGGTATTAACCCTTTTTCGGCCGCAGGTTAAAACCGCAACGCTAGCGGCCAAATACCGCGGCAAATCCGATGGTATAGCAGCGCTAAAAATCGCGCTGCTATACCGCCACCGCGGGTAACGCTGCAATGTGAAAGCTGCCTAAGAGGAGTTTGCCTTAGCCAATCAACCTATCTCAAAAAACAAAATTACCCCAAAAAAATTGCAAAAAGCAATTGGTTTGCACAAAAGTTATTGCATCTACAAAATAGGGGATAGATTTATGTCATTTTTATTAGTAGTTTTTTTTTTTACTAGTAATGGCGGCGATCTGCGTTTTCTTATCTTGACTGCGACATTATGGCGGACACATCGGACACGTTTGATGCTATTTTTGGACCATTTGTCATTTATACAGCGATCAGTGCTATAAAAATGCACTGATTACTGTGTAAATGACACTGGCAGGGAAGGGGTTAACCACTAGGGGACGAGAAAGTGGTTAAAGGGGTTGTAAAGGTTCGTTTTTTATTTCTAAATAGGTTCCTTTAGCTGTGATCTCCAGCTCTGTGACTGTCCGGAGTTGCATGACATCACTCTCGCGGGAGCCGCCAGTCACGACATGACCCTATCTAGTAAGGGCACAATGTGCCCTTTCTAAAGTGCGCATGCGCCGATGTAGAGATATTCATACAGGGAATTGTAAATATCTCCTAAACCGTGTTGGGTTAGGAGGTATTTCCAGCACCTACAGGTAAACCTTAATCTAGGCTTACCTGCAGGTAAACGTGGTTGTACAGGGTGTACAATCACTTTAATGTTTGTTTTATCGCTCTTACAACACAAGTATCTAAACACAAAACATTTTTCTAGTTCTATAGATTTGCCCTCTCTGTCAGTGTCATCTGAACAGCATCATGGGCCCCTGGGCAATATAATGCATTGGGGTCCCTATCAAAATTCACAATGTTGTTTGGGGGGGGGGGGGGGTCTCAGCTGAATGGGAGAATGAACAGGAGACAGAGGCACAGTTTATTATGCTTTAGTTATGAATGAACACAGTGACTGATCAGTACCAATTACTTACTGCATTCCCTCCCTCCCCCTCTATATCCTAACGATCCCCATAGCTGCTGCCAGGAGTGGAGGGGGGGGGGGAGCCAGCAGTGCTGTGAGGGGTGGGAAGCCACACTGACTATCCACTCTGTCCAGCGTCTACATGGGATTTCCACTGCTGGGGCAGATACAGGGCCTCCATACCCCTAGGCCTGTGCGATAAAATGGGCCTGTTCTTTGTTTGTTCTTAAATCCATAGTCATTGGGATGAAAAATGTTAGTTATTAACAAAATAGGATATAAGGCAGGGGTCAAGTCCTGGGAAAAAAAGTGTGGGAACTCCCACCCAAGATCCACTCCCCCACCAAACAAAAAAAAAAATGATATGCTAATATGCATAATTACTAAACCGCATGTTTGTTTGTTTTGATGATCCACTGTACCTTAAGAATCCCTTATGTTCCTGGCCGCTTCCTGTATATGGATTCATTGGGTAGTGTGCGGGTATTCCGTCACTTCCTCTCCTGGGAGCTTTTGTCATTGTTCCCAGGAGCAAGCAAGTTTTTTCTAAATCCCACGATAACTCACGGCACACCTCCGCAATGTCTCCTGGGAACAATGACAAAAGCTCTCAGGAGACGTTGCGGCATCGAGGAAGTGACGGAATACCCGCACAATACCCGATGAATCCATATACAGGAGGCGGCCAGTAACATAAAGTATTACTAAAGTTCGCCTGCCCCTGACAGTGACTCGAGCTGGGCATCGCCGCTTAGTGAAGGATTGGCTCGGGCGGCTCGGCTGCTCTAGTCTGCAAAGGGAACTGAGTTCCTGCTGTGAAAAAAGTGCAGGAACTCCGTTCCCACGCGTTCCCGCAGGACTTGAGCCCTGATATAAGGGGACATTTTCCACTGTGAACACCTGTCCTGATGTCCACTTCCCCTCACTAAAGCTGGCCATACACCAGTAGAATTTTGTAAGAATTGTAAAATCCATAATGGTATTATCAGATTCTCTGATTTAATGATTTTTTTTTTATTTCTGTATAAACGTTTGAAAAAAATTCTAAATGAGTGTGGCCAACCTAAATCCTCAATCCCTGAAGGAGGTGGCTTAAAAAATCTGAAAGGTGTTGGTTGTATTTACGGGATGAGATTGGTTTCTGTCTATACCCCGAAGCAGGGGCGGTCTGACCATTGAGTCACTTGGGCACTGCCCGAGGGCCCCATGTCACTAGGGAGCCCCATCAGGGTTGCCAGGCTCAGTAAAACCAGGGACAGTATGTTTTTTTTACATCTGTCCCTGATATGTCTGAAACCAACATGCTTCTGATGTGAAAATCCCGAGATTTTAGCTGCCACGCCTCTGCACTACCTCCTGGCGTGGTGGCCATCTGTAAGCCCAGGGGCCCCATAGTCTTCTATTGTCCGGGGGCCCCATGAGTTGTCAGTCCGCCCCTGCCTGGAAGTGACAGTGGAAGTAAAGGCAAAACCTAACTAACTCCACACCTACTCTCACCCATATTCTAAGCCTAAACTTCTGTATCCTTGTACAGAAAAGATCTCTATAAATGCAGATGCTCATGGTATAGGCCATATGCCCATATTGGGACCATGATGGCATTAGCATCCCTACCATTTTTTGTAAGTTAGTTGCAGGAAGGGGAATCTCCTGCCCACAGCTCATTGGCGCAGCAGTGACAGCTAAATTCCAGGTTCCAATGAATTTGAGTTTGGACTGAGCCCCAACCCAAGCTCATCACTACTCTTGACTTGAGTTGGACGAATGGTTCGGGCTGAGCAAAAGTTTGGCCCAAACATCACCTGTTTGCCCATTCGGCGAAACCCAAATATCTAGGGCTTTTGGCGGGTGTTTGCCACACTGAACGCACTGCGCACTGCTTACTGCTCAGCACATTCTAAGCTCTAATTGGGCAAAGCCCCAAAGCACCTTGTCCCCATGTTGGTGGGGACATGGGCCTCTTCCCAACAACCCTGGGCTGTAATTTTTGGGGATCTGCGGGCAGAGGGCTTATTAGAATCTGGCCCAGATCAAGAATTTCAAAAAGTAATAAATACACAGAGACAGTTTTTGACAATTTCTTTATTAAAAAATAAAAAAACATAGTCGCCGCCAACCTAGAAAAGGTAATAAAAAAAAACATCGTCCAGAGAGCACAAAAAAACTAGAAAAGGTAATAAAAAAAAACATCGCCAGAGAGCGAAAAAAAAAAAAGGCCAGAGGACACTACTGCCCTGCTTCCTGCGAAATGAGGCCTGAGGTACAGGGGCGCAGGAGCCAAGAAAAAAACAAACATTGACCCTGTTTCCTGAACCCCTGTACCTCAGGCCAAATGAGGTACTGCAGGTACCTCATTTGGCCTGAGGTACGGGGAGCAGGAAACAAGCCGTAGTGTCCTCTGGCCTTTTCGGACGTTTTTGCGCTCTCTGTCGCCCCCCCACCTCTGGCACTCGATATTGCATCCCATGTCAAGTCAATGCGGAACTAATTATTTTTGTTTCCATTAACTTCAATGGGAAAACTCGCTTTGATATGCAAGTACTTTGGATTACGAGCATTCTCCTGGAACGGATTATGCTCGTAATCCGAGGGTCAACTGTAGTATGTTGGCCCTCCTCTGGACAGATTGTCTGTTCCAGCTTCTTTGCTTTCATCCTTGACATTGTGTGCTTATGACATCTGATCCGGCCTCAGAGGATGTTTAGAAGAGAAATGGAAACTCCAACAATGTTTAAACCATGACTCTAATGTCAACTACCTTTTTTTTTTTTTTTTACTTGTATGCTTTATGTCACCTACTTGACACTATCTGCCCTGGGAGAGTCTCTTTCACACAATCCTACAGTATCCAATACCACATGATATAAGACTTGAAATCTCATAGGGGAACAAATCGGACAAGAACGCCTAAGAAAAAAGGAAACTGTTACTGTACTGTGTGATTTTTCCTTGTGATCTTCATGGAAGAAATGTTATCTCTTTGATGTATGACTCCCTTTTATCCAACTATTGGCTCGCCTACACCCATATTATGTTTCAAGCCTGTTGACATTTTCTTCTTCCTTAACTACCTGCCGACCAGCTGCCGTCATATTACTGCGGCAGGTCGGCACTGCTACGCGAGAGCACGTAGCTCTACGTCCTATCTTTTGCGGCCGCTAGGGGGCGCACGTTCGTTCGTTACAGAGCGGGGACCGGGAGGTATGTGTGTAAACACAAAGCTCTCGGTCCTGTCAGCGGGGGAAACGCTGATCTCCTGTTCATACAATGTATGGACAGAAGATCAGTGATTTCCCCTAGTGAGGCCACCCCCCCATACAGTTAGAACACACCCAGGAACACACTTAACCCCTTCCCTGCCCCCTAGTGTTAACCCCTTCACTGCCAATGGCATTTTTATAGTAATCCAATGCATTTTTATAGCACTGATCGCTATAAAAATGCCAATGGTCCCAAAAATGTGTCAAAATTGTCCGATGTGTCCGCCATAATATCGCAGTACCGAAAAAAAACGCTGATCGCCGCCATTACTAGTAAAAAAAAAATATTAATAAAAATGCCATAAACTACCCCCTTTTTTGTAAACGCTATACATTTTGCGCAAACCAATCAATAAACGCTAATTGCGATTTTTTTTACGAAAAATATGTAGAAGAATACGTATCGGCCTAAACTGAGGGAAAAAAATGTTTTTTTAGATATTTTTTGGGGTTATTTATATATAGTTATAGCAAAATGTAAAAAATATTGCATTTTTTTCAAAATAGTCGCTCTATTTTTGTTTATAGCGCAAAAAATAAAAACCGTAGAGATGATCAAATACCACCAAAAGAAAGCTCTATTTATGGGAAAAAAAGGACGCCAATTTTGTTTGGGAGCCACGTCGCAATTGTCAGTTAAAGCGACGCAGTGCCGAATCACAAAAAGTGCTCTGGTCAGGAAGGGGGTAAATCCTTCCGGGGCTGAAGTGGTTAATCTCATGGGTTTTATTAGCATTAATGGTAATGGTTTTCTTTGACGTTATTTAAAATGTATTTATAATCTTTTAAAAGTTTTGTCTGCAGACCTATAAGGTATGTAGATAGGACTTCAGACATGAAGTAATCTGTCCATCTGATTTCTGGGTCTAGACACCACAAAATAAGTTGCCTGGAAATGAAAGAGCTAGCAGCCATATTGGATATTTTTGGACACTTGTTGTGTTGTTTTACACCAAAACAGCACATACGTGTCTAGATTATAGGCATACACACTTACTTGTGTGACCCATATGTGTCTACATTTATGGACAAATCTGTGGTTGAAAAAAATGATCTAGCCATAGCAGAGCCATCTTTAATATGGTTTGGGCCCTGGGCAAACATTTTTTTTGGGCCCCCCTCCAGCTTATTTTGGGCCTGGCTGGTTCACATGTATGTGTTTTGGCGGCATATGCATTGGGACCCCATCTCATGACTCCTATGCGGAACCCCCCTAACCAAGGCTACTGAGGGAAGAGCAGACATTAGGCATCTTTGCAGGTTAAACACACATTAATCATGGCACAATGAGAATGCATGCATGCACACCACTGTGGTCCCTATCACAGACACCACATCCTCATCACATTGGATTGGCACAAGCCCACCATGCAGGACTTGTGAGCTGCAACGCCATGCCACGGCTACAATTATGTCACTGTACATTCATACACCATTCACACGGACCTGGGGATCACTTCTCCACCACAAATGAGGGTGACACCCCTTTTCCGGCAGGAATGTCACCCACACATTCCCAAATCAGAACAAAAAAACAAAAAAAATTGACCAGCAAAAATAAAAAATGCCCAGCAAAAATATAATTTAAACAAAATAACAACAAAGAAAACACATAAAAGACAAAAATCACTCTGCAAAACAGTCCCCAAATATCTCAAAGACACGTCACAAACAAACAAACAAACGCTAATAAACAACAGAACAAAAGCACCTTGCTGTATAGGAAGGGATACAAAGGGATGTACTTTTGCAAAGGAAGTGCGTTTGTGTCTGTCTATTTATGCTGTCTGCGTAGTTCACTAAGTTTTCCTGGTCCACTTCCAATTTCACTGATTGCGCCGTTCCCGAGTTGTGAGCATGCGCACAGAGGTGCTGACCATGGTCTGCTTCATGTGCGAGCCGCCCGGCCCTTCATTTGCATGGGGTCACGGCTCATTTCAATGTAACACGCCCACGTCCTTCCCAATTTGAATTACTCCGCCTTACGCCTCTGAAACTACGTTGCACAGGCGCTATTTTCTGCGCAAATCAATCAGTCTAACGTAAAGGAGGTGCGCTACGCCAGTCAAAAAATGCGCCGATGTACGTGAATCTGGCCCTGTGTTTTTAAAAGCGTGACCTAAACTTCTAAAAATGCAGCAAGTTTGACAGTGCAGGAACTGCAGATAAGTCACAGCAGACAGCAGAATGGACAGGCGGTGTATTTCATTGCTTGATGGGCATAGGTGTGCCGTGTGCGCAGCCTATTACATGAGGCATGCGCTTTTCTTTGCCAGAAATGCAGGTGTGGCGGCCCATTCAAATGAATGGGCTGCTGTGCCTGCGCAAATGTGGGCCGCCAAAACACATACATGTGAACCAGCCAGGCCCAAAATAAGCCCATCAAGCAGTTAAATACAGACAGTAATGACATGTGCTCTGAGGCCTTACTCAGCCTGGACTGCAGGTCTGGTATTTTACACATGGCATGGCCTGGGGTCCCATGGTGCTAAAGCAGAATGGACAGACAGTGCTGTGACCCCATGCCATGCCATGTGTAAAATACAGGAACTTTTTAAAACACTGACCAGGCCTGCAGTGAATCATCAAATATTATAAAGACTTTGGGCACACTCTACAGAAAACTTCTATTTACAATATAGATTAGCAAACAGTGACATACCTTGAGGAGCAGGACATGAAGAAGAAGTCAGCCTCGGGAAGATCAAACTGGGGATGCTATAAAATCACATTCTAATTCACTTTTATATACAAGCAGCACCCAGTGGCAGAAAGGGAAGCCAGGGGTGCTGTACATTTTAAAACACTGGAAAGGGAAGCAGTACTGCGTGCCGCTGATGATTTTCAGCGCTGATTTGTGGGCAGCACAGGGGCTTAACGGGTGGCCCTGCTTTGGGCCCCCAACAGTGACAGGGCCCTGGGCAGCTGCCCCTGTTTGCCCTATGGTAAAGACGGCCCTGAGCCATAGGCGTGCGCACAGGGTGTGCCAGGTGTGCCTGGGCATTTTTGCATGTTGTTTCCTGCCTCTCTGCCTTACAGAGCCATACAGGGCAGTGATGGTTTGGAAAAGGAAACTGTGGGGTTTTAGACACACAGTAATCACACCTCCTTGAAGTTAGTGACCACAGAGAGAAAGATCCTATCACTGTGGTTATCAGGAAACAGACAATCAGGAAGTGTGGAGATCAGAGAAGAATTACAGCAACTTGAGAGCAAAAACGAACAATGAGCACATAAAAACAGCACTGTATTAAGGTAAAGGAAGCTATTAAGATAAAAAAAAGAATTTCCTTTACAAACCCTTTAATGTGTTGGGGCCATACAGTATATATGTAGGCACACACACACATGCCTTTGAGATTTAGGCCGGGTTCACACCTATGCGAATTGGTTGTGGCTTAAACCGCATCCAATACGCAGAACATTTCTAAATACATTGTTTTCAATGAGGCTGGTTCACATATGTGCGATGCATTCGCACTGCGCATTGCAGTAAAAACGTGTGCGTATTTTATGACTTGCGGTGCGGCTCAGGTGCGAATTCCGTCCCATTATCTTCTATGGGGACGCAGCTGATTTGCAGATGTGTTCAGTTCTCTTCAGGAATTTCTCTCATTCAGCTCAATACATTTCTCCCCCACTCTCCTCTCACTCAGAACTTCTCCCAGGTCTCTAAATTCGCAGCAAAAACGGAGCTAATCTGCTGAACACTTCTCTTATCTATCTTCAGAGATAGGAGAGCTGAAATTCCCACCGCACAAGTGTGAACCCAGCCTTAGGGTGCACACCCTAATGCAGTAGGCTGCGCACATCTATGGATCTAACCATCATCACCTTACAAGTCCATGGAAGCCCAACTCCAGCCAGGTTTGGATAAAGCAGGACTTTTTTAGGTTCCTACTTTTGTCTGTGACCTCACTTCCTGTGCCTGTAACACCTGTACAAGAAATTGGGTAAATGGTTGTCACTGTTATGTCGCGTACACACGACCGTTTTTCATGTTGTAAAAAATTACATTTTTAATGGTCCAGAAAAAATGCTCTAGCAAAGCGCGGTGACGTACAACATGTACGACGGCACTATAAAGGGGAAGTCCCATGCGGATGGCGCCACCCTTTGGGCTGCTTTTGCTGATTTTGTGTTAGTAAAAGACGATTCACGCTTTTCAGTCTGTTACAGCGTGATGAATGTGCTTTCTCCATTACGAATGCTAGTCTTACGAGAACGAGCGCTCCCGTCTCATAACTTGCTTCTGAGCATGCGTGTTTTTTTCACGTCGTTAAAGCCCACACACGACCATTTTTTACGACGTTAAAAACGACAATGTTAAAAACGTCAACATGAAAATTAGAGCATGTTCTAAATTTTTAATGCCCATTTTTCATGTCACGAAAAATGCTCTGGAGCCTACACACAATCGTTTTTAAAGACATTAAAAAAAAACTTCATTTTTTACAACCTGAAAAACGGTCATATGTACGGAGCATTAGGCACAGATAGCAATAAAATTGTTATGAGTTCTGACCTTTCCGGTATTTTGTTTCTGTCTCCTTTGGAGTGATCAGAGGATTGATTTCTGTACAGCCACGGGGCCATAGCTCCAAAATGTATCTGATTTCATGGGACTGTCCGTGATTGGAACACAGTCCCTCTGTCCCTCTTTCCTCCTCAGTTGTCCCTCATTTTGGTCTGATCTATATAGTTGTTGTATGTAAAATACACTATTTATCTTTCAAAAAGTGTTTCCCAGTGGTAAACCTTTCATCCAATTGCTGCATTTGTAAATTTCAAAATTCAATAAAAGAATAGTAGTGGTAAAAAAAAGCACTTGTGGGTGTAACTATTTTTTTTGTATAATTCCCCCTTAAAAGGGCGTGACAGGGGGTGTGTCCTAAGTGTACATTATTTTGCCAATATGTGTCCCTCATTCCCATCTCAAAAAGTAGGGAGGTATGCAATGCCCATACGTGGATCGAAATGAAAAGGTCTTTTTAACCACTTCAGCTCTGGAAGAATTTATCCCCTTCCCCTTCCTGACCAGAGCACTTTTTGTGATTCGCCACTGTGTCGCTTTAACCACTCCCCAACGGCCGTACGACTTTGCACGGCCGAAGGGATGTCCTGAATCTCTGACTGGCCGTGTTTTTACGGCCTGCACTTCTCAAGGCCACTGGGGGGCGCGCTAACGCCACCTTCGGTGGCGCAAGTGCCCGCCGCATCGCTGACATGCCGATGCGCGTGCCTGGCGCCCGTGATGTCCACCAGGCTCTCGGGATCGGCGGCTGCAGGGACAAGAAGTGGATCTCTGTGTGTAAACACAGAGATCTATGTCCTGTCAGGGGAGAGAGGAGACCGATCTGTGTCCCTTGTACATAGGGACACAGCATCGGTCACCTCCCCCAGTCACCCCCCTCCCCCCACAGTTAGAACACAATTTAGGGTACACATTAACCCCTTCCTCACCCGCTAGTGTTAACCCCTTCAATGCCAGTCACATTTATACAGTAATTAGTGCATATTTATAGCACTGATCGCTGTGAATGGCGCCAAAAATGTGTCAAAAGTGTCCGATGTCTCTGCCATAATGTCGCAGTCACGAAAAAAATGCTGATCGCCGCCATTAGTAGTAAAAAAAAAAAGAAATAATAAAAAATAATAATAATTCTGTCCCCTATTTTGTAAGCGCAATAACTTTTGCGCAAACCAGACGCTTATTGCGAAGAATACGTATCGCCTAGACTGAGAAAAAAAACATATTTTTTTTTTTAATTGGGCTATTTATTACAGCAACATATTTTTTTTTCAAAATTGTCGCTCTATTTTTGTTTATAGCGCAAAAAATAAAAACCGCAGAGGCGATCAAATACCACCAAAAGAAAGCTCTATTTGTGGGGAAAAAAGGACGCCAATTTTGTTTGCGAGCCACGTCGCACGACCACGCAATTGTCAGTTAAAGTGATGCAGTGCCACAAGCTGAAATTTCACCTGGTCAGGAAGGGGTATATGTGCCCAGTAAGGAAGTGGTTAACTGACAATTGCGTGGTCCTGTGACGTTGTACCCAAGCAAAATTGATGTCCTTTTTTCCCACAAATAGAGATTTCTTTTGGTGGTATTTGATTAAAAAGAGCGAAAAAATTTAAAAAAAATATTTATATTTTTAACTTTTTGTTTTAATAAATATCCCCCAAAAATATATAAAAAAAATGTATTTCTTTCTCAGTTTAGGCCGATATGTATTCTTCTACATATATTTGGTAAAATAAATCGAAATAAGCTTATAGTGATTGGTTTGCACAAAAGTGATAGCGTCTACAATATAGGGGATCGTTTTATGGCATTTTTATTATTATTATTTTCTATTAGTAATGGCACCAATCTGTGATTTATATCGCGACTGCAACATTATGGGGGAAACATTGGACACTTTTGACACTATTTTGGGACTATTGTCATTTATACAGCGATCAGTGCTATACAAATGCATACCTCCCAAGCGTCCCGGATTTCGCGGGACTGTCCCGCGATCGTGCGGAACCCCCCCTGCGATTACCACGACGCGCGCTAAATCCCGCGGTCCCACCCACTCAACAACTCTGATCCGCGGAACCCCCAGCTCAACAAAAAACAACTCCGATCTGCGGAACCCCCCACTCAACAACTCAGAACCACGGACCCCCCCCGCTCAACAAAACTCCGATCTGGGAACCCCCCGGTCAACAACTTTGATCTGTGGATCCCCCCCCCCCCCCCCGGTCAACAACTTCAATCCGCGGCAAAAGTTGGGAGGTATGCAAATGCACTGATTACTGTGTAAATGACACTGGCAGGGTAGGAGTTAAACACTAGGAGGCGATCAAGGGGTTGAGTGTGTCCTAGGGAGTGATTCTAACTGTGAGGAGGGTTGGGCTAAAAGTGACACGACAGTGATTACTTCTCCCGATGACAGGGAGCAGATCAGTATCCTGTCACTAGGCAGAACAGGGAAATGCCTTGTTTACGCCCACCATGCCGTGATTTAAAGGGGACGTACAGGTACAAATCAACCCTATTGTCTCTTCGTTCAAATTATTTTCAGTGTCATACTTTCCTAACCAAAATCTGCTGACCCCAATTGCTGCATATTTTCCAGGCTCATTATAGGTTTGATTTAAAGTTAGTATGTTACAGTAACACACAGTACAGCACAATCCAGTTTAATATAATACAAAACAATATACAATACAAATAAATAGTAAAGCCATATACAATTATAAATTTTTAGGGTATAATTACATTTTTGTTTGTGCTGTCTAATGGTAATGGTAAAGGTAATGGTCCCATATCAAATTGCAAAGAAATAACTGTTATCACATTCTAATTTAACACCAACCCACAAGTTACATAGCTAGCACAGGTTTTTCACATTTAATTACACATCCTACACCATATGGGGCATCTTAATAAATAAGAATTCCAGCTTCTGGTAAACTTGTTCTGTGGAAATGGGGAAAAATGTTCCTTGATTTCCTAATGGTATTAATTCATAAAACATAGTGTGGTTTGAGATAGATGGAGCGGAGGATCATACTTATTTTCTATGGCCATTAGCACCATCTAGTAGTCAAACAGCAGTATTTTTCTGAGCCAGTATTTTTTTTATTAAAGTGGAGCTTCACCCAAAAGGCAAAGCTCCGCTCGTCTGCCTCCTCTTTAACAGGTACCTGCACCCACTTCCGGCTCAGCTTGCCATAGAGTGAGCTAGCAGTTCCTGCTCCTTCCCCCTGCAGATGGCCCATTCACAAAGCCCATCAGATTCACAATTGTGCAGTAGGAAACTGTCTGTGAACCCTCAAGCCTTCAGTGGCGTTTTCCCTTAGCCAAGATGGAGGCGCCAGCACCCGAGAGCACTCCTCAGGTGAGAAGAACGCTGGATACCTAGACAGGTAAGTGCCCTAATAGTAAAAGTCAGCAGCTACCGTGATTGTAGCTGCTAATTTTACATTTTTTGGGGGTGGAGGGCCTAAACTCCTCTTTGATTATTAAAGCGGAGTTACACCCAAAAATGAAACTTCCGCTTTTCGGAATCCCCCCCCCCCTCTCTGGTATCACATTTGGCACCTTTCAGAGGGGAGGAGGGACCAGATAACTGCGTAATCCAGGTATTTTCTCCCACTTCCGGGCATAGGTCGATGCGGCGACCTAATCCACATCCAGTGCCTCCTCCGTCCCCCTCGCTGTCTTCTGGAGACACACAGGTCCCAGAAGACAGCAGGGATCAGTGGGATCACGCAGAACGACTCGCACATACACAGTAGGGAACCAGGAAGTGAAGCCGCAAGGCTTCACTTCTTGATTCCCTTTCCAGAGATGCCGGCGCCTTCACCCGGGATCCGATGGACAGATAGGATTCTGGTGCCGACATCATGGCACCCAGGACAGGTAAGTGTCCATATATTAAAAGTCAGCAGCTGCAGTATTTGTAGCTGCTGACTTTTAATATTTATTTTTTCGGCGGGAACTCCGCTTTAACATTTGACCAGTAGAGGAAATATCCTAAAAACATTTGATTCTGCCCCATTGACACAGAACTAATGTACCAGCAATGTCACTGGATACAATTCTGTGCACATTTTGTTACAAATATAATAAGTCTATTAAAAACAAAAATGCAATAAATAGTAACAAAACAAGGCTGATGCTAGGCTGCTACCTCTCTGATCGCAATAAAGGGAGTGCTCACCAGAATTGCCGGCAACAGAATCAGCAGAGAGCCTTCAATTCAACCTGTGGTAAAATCTTGAATGTGTATGGAGGGGGTACAAAGGTTCATCTTACTTGAAGGACTTTTTAAAACTTTTAAGAGCATCCAATACATGTAAACAAGGCACTTCCCATCATCGGGAGCAGTGATCACTGTCCTGTGACTTGGAGCCCAGCCCCCCCCCCCCCCCACACTCCCTAGCACACACTTAACCCCTTCTTCGTCCCCTAGTGGTTAACTCCTTCCCTGCCAGTGTCATTTACCCAGTAATCAGTGCATTTTTATAGCACTGATCGCTGTATAAATGACAATGGTCCCAAAATAGCGTCAAACGTGTCCGATGTGTCCGCCATAATGTCACAGTCACAACAAAAACCTTGCAGGTATATATTTTTGGGGGTTTTTGTTTATTGCGCAAAAAATAAAAAGCGCAGAGGTGATCAAATACCACCAAAAGAAAGCTCTATTTCTGGGCAAAAAATGACATCAATTTTGCTTGGGTGCAACGTCATATGACCCCGCAATTGTCAGTTAAAGCGACGCAGTGCCAAATCGCAAAAAGTGCTCTGGTCAGAAAAGGGATAAATTCTTCCGGGGCTAAAGTGGTTAAATGGAAGCTGATTCTAATGCTGGCAATGTATTGACAGCAGGAAATTCACTGATTTGACATACAGCTCCTACAGCTTACAGTAAGATAATCCTCTGCAATTACCTGCAGATCACTTCAAGGAGAATGGATCTGGTTTTCATGTTAGTACTGTTTCAGTAAGAAACAGAAAAAAAAGGAGTTTGTAATGTACATATGTACAAAAACAGTACATACAGCAACAAGTCAGTGACATCATATGCAAATAATAACTTAAAAAGTATAGATAAGTTATGAAAATAAATATTTTCTATATGCGTTTCCTTATTTATCGGAAATAAAAATAAAAAAGTTCCTAAAAACATTGTCCCGGATTCACATACATCGGCGCATATATATTACGCCATAGCGTATGTCTTTTACACTACGCCGGCGCAGTGCGGAGAGGGAAGCACGGAATTCACAAAACAGATGCTCCCAACTCTGCGCCGGCGTAGAGTATATTCCTAGGCGTAAGTCAGCGTAAGTGGAAGTGCGCTGGAATTGGGTGTGATACATTTAAATGAAGTGTGACCCCATGCAAATCATGGGCTGAGCTTCAGACAAGTACTTAAAATTAACCGCAAATGCGTCATACCTTGGACGCATCCCAGTGCGCATGCTCACAATCACGTCGAAACAACTGGCTAAGATACGTTGAATCACTGCCTACGACGTGCCCTATTCACGTACTACGTAAACTACGTAAAATTAGACGGCGTTCGTTCCGTGGTCTATACCTTTGCATGATTTGCGCCTCCAATCTGGGAAATAACTTTATGCCGGACGTAACCCTTATGCAAATCGCTTAAAACATGCGCCGGGCGCAAGTACGTTTGTGAATCGGCATATCACCCTCATTTGCATATTTACATTGAAAATCAATGGGAGTGCCAAATGCGTACATATGTGCCCACTCTACGCTGGCGTAGGCAAGTTATGTCGGTCGGATGAGGTCAGTTTTTAGGCGTATCTTAGTTCTGTGGACACGGCACACAGATACGACGGCACATATTTATACTTACGCGGCGTATATCGAGATACGTCGGCGTAAGTGTTTTGTGAATCCGGGCCATCATTTCAAAACGATGCCCATGTCACACTAGTTCCGTCACTGACTACGTCTGTTCACCTTCCCTATGGGCAACACTCTTTTCAGAGGCGGCTCTTTAATTAGGCAAATTAGGCCTCACACTCACAGGGGCCTCGCAGCCACCTAATTTGCCCAATGCATTTTCCCAGTTTTGAGGGACAGGGGACCTTAACGCTGCTGTGCTCAGGCAGCATTAAGAGCCCTGACTCAGGAGCGGGGCTGCCAATATCCCTAACAACCAGTGAATATCGGTAACACCACCCCTTGTGACGTCAATGACCCAGCATGCTCTAAGTCAAGGTTGTCACAAGGGGCGGGTTCACGCCGCCCCTTAGTTATTAAAGAGCAGTATCTGGGGGCCACCTTGTCAAAGGGGGCTTCCAGATTCTGATAAGCCCACAGACCCCCACAGCCACTGGCCAGGGTTGTGGGGAAGAGGCTCTTGTCCTTGAATTATTTTTCCCATCATGGGCATGAGTGTGGCCCCATGTCAAGTTTTGCTTAAGGCCTCACAAAGCCTAGAGCCGCCTCTGACTCTTTTTCTGGCTGAAAAACAACACAATGTTGATCCCCAGTCAAGAAGTGAGATCCATAAGGAAAGTAGCAGTTCTATTTCAGCAATGATCAAGGCCATGGACCTCATCATTAAAAAACCTTCATCATTAATACTGAACGTAAACATTTTTAAAAGGCTACATGAAATGCCCTGTTAATCAGGGTTGTATTTGTTATGATCAGAGTGATTCTTTTTGAAATTTCTGCAAAGTGCATTGATTTAATGTAATGGTTTGTCTTACTGCTTCTCACTGGCAATGGTCCCAGATAGACATATTGTTAAACTGGCCGCACGTTACAATCTGGTTGTACAATCTATGAATTTATGTTATGTTGTACAAGGGCCTATTTGACTTAATATGGATGGAATGTTTTTAGGAAGACTTTATACTACATCATTGTTGGAAATGCTAAAGGAAATTGTATAGGGATTGTACAATCTGTGTGACCAGCTTTGTTCATGAAAAAAAATTCCCACGTCCTTCACTTTGTGCACCCAAAGCACCAGGTCACTGGTAGGGTCTTGGCCAGTGCAAACCCATTCCCACCACAGGGGAAAGATAAAGAGGATCTCCATTACCAATCCCCTTATGATGCATCTTATATAAATGTTTTTGGTAAAACCCTCCATTCTAACAAGCTCAAATGGAAATAGAATTGAAAGGCAGAGATGCCAAGAGCTAGAAAAGGCCCTGGGCCATTTCATTGGTGACTTTACTTGCCCTGTTCATACCTGCTTATGCCCTGTACACACAGTCGGAATTTACGCCAGCAAAAGACGGATGTGAGCTTTTCGTCGTAAATTCTGACCGTCTGTATGCTCCAACGGACTTTTATTGGTGGAATTACCACCAGCAAAAGTTTGAGAGCAGGTTCTCCAATGGAAAAAATTCCTATCGGAAGCAATTCTGACGGGCAAAATTCTGACGTACGCTTGTAAACAGTTCAACGCAATCTCAGAAGCATTGAACTTAATTTTCTCGGCTCGTCGTAGTGTTGTACATCACTACGTTCTTGACGGTTGAAAGTTACGAAAACGTTTGTGTGACCGTGTGTATGCAAGCCAAGCTTGAGCAGAACTCTCCAAAATCTACAACTGCAAATATGTAAGTCATCAATTTTTACTTGTAGACAGGGAATGGTCTGCAATTGTTGGGCTCCAGCTACCATATAGGGAGAACCTTTGCCTGGCTTTACTGGGTGCAGACTTCACAGTAAACAAAGAGCTTCAGCTGAGCCCCAGCCCCATCGCATACGACTCACAAACAGTGTCTCAGCAGCAGGCACCATCCCACCCTCGAACCTTGGACCTAGGGCTCTTCCCCACCATTTTGTGCTTAATGATATGGTAGATATTATACACACACACACACATCCCAGCTTGAGCTATTGAGCTATGTAAACCGGACTTATTTTTTAACAGAGGCGCTACATGTATTCAGTAAAACTCACGAAAAGCAACTAAGACCTATGTCTGCTAACTATAAATATAAAAAAATATATTAAATATTTTCTTTAAAAAAAGAAGAAAATACTTTTAAACACAGGGCCAGATTCTCTAAGAATTCCGGCGGCGTAGCGTAAGCCATTTACACTACGCCGCCGCATTGTACTAGAGCAAG
The DNA here is from genome assembly GCA_029574335.1 of Rana kukunoris. NCBI lineage: Eukaryota > Metazoa > Chordata > Amphibia > Anura > Ranidae > Rana > Rana kukunoris. The sequence continues at coordinate 24,638,620 of CM056059.1, forward strand.
TGCTTTAATCTCAAAGCACTTGCTCCGTAGTTTTTGCCAGCGTCGCGTAAATCGCCCAGCGTAAACCCGCGCAATTCAAATGGGGCGGCTTGTATTTAAATTAAGCGTGGCCCTGCGTCGAACGAACTGCGCATGCGCCGGCCGAGGAAAAAGCCCAGTGCGCATGCTCCAGCTCACATCGGAAAGCGTCGTTGAAACCGACGTCAAAACGACGTGAGCGTCATTTACGCAACTCCCTATTCACGAACGAGTTAGTAAAACGATGTAAGCAACGGAAAAAGCCGACGCTGACCTGACGCCATACTTAACATGGCATCCGACGGCATCCGACGGAACTTCGTAAGGTTACTCCACATAGAAGCTGGGGTAACCTTACGCGGACGAAAACGACGTACGCATATGCAAATGAGAAAACAACGTAAAGGCCACCTAGTGGCTGGAGTTGTCATTACACCTACGATCCGCAAGTGTAATGGTTTTACACTTGTCGGATGTTGCAGCGTATCTATGCAAAAGTGATGCTAAGCATCACGCACATAGATACGAGGCAAAAAAAAAACGGCGATACGACGGGGTATCTAAGATACTCCGTCGTATCGCCGCTGAGAATCTGGCCCAAAATGTATGAAATGTCATGACCATAACACTTGTATATCAAAAAAGTGTATACACATCTACTGTCTGCTCCCTTTAACTGAGCTCTTGAGAAATAGATTCAGACTGTGCTCTCATGGCTTTACCAGAGGTTAGCGTAGAATAAATCGATGTGACCTGCAGAGGTTTTTGTGGGTTGTGGAAGTTAAAAACGTATCTAGGCTTTTGGGATGTTGGAAATGTCGAAAGTTCCGAGAACTTTTGTGTGACTGTGTGTATGCGGGCCAAGCTTGAGTGGAATTCTGTCGGAAAAATCATCCAAGGTGTTTTCGTCAGAATTTCTGCTCTTGTGTACGGGGCATTAGTTCACCATTGTAGAAGTGTAGCCAATAAGGAAGTAGACTCTCCAAAATCTACAACTGCAGACACATTCAAGTCATCAATTTGTACTTTTGTTGGGCTCCAGCTACCATATAGGGAGAGCCTTTGCCCTGCTTTACTGAGTGCAGACTTCACAGTAAACAAAGAGCTTCAGCTGAGCCCCAGCCCCATCACATAATACTCACAAGCAGGCACCCTCCCACCCTCAGAACTATGGACCTAGGGCTCTTCCCCATCACTTTGTGCTTAATGATATGGTAGATATTATACATACAGGAAGTCAGGTAAATCTGTGTGTGTTGTCCCAGATGGAAGATACTTTTCCGCCTTGTGTAGACAATACACCAATTACTATTGGGCGTCGGCTGTAGAAATGGCCAGAGAGGTTTGGGGAGTTAGAAGACTTCAGCTGTTCAAAATGAAGCAATTAAAGCCCCTATAAAAATAACCTAAGGATAACGACTGATTGCTGCATCCTGGAGCTTTGGGTGTGAAGGAGCAGTCAGAAGCACTTCTGAAGAGGTGAGGTGCTGATGGACATTTCTGTGTAAGAAATATCAGCAGTGTCTGCCCAGCAGTAGGCTGTGCCAGACTCCATAGGTAGGTTCCTGTGTTGGGAAGGTAGATGTCCCAAGTGGCAAGGGTTTATTTTTGTTTTGTTTTGTTTTGTTTTGTTTATGCTGTTTTGATGCTTGCCCGTGTATCCCGCAAGATGGAAAAATAAACCAAATCATTTGTTTTCAGTCATCCTCAAGATACTTTTAGTACAGTTCAACGTGTAGTGAACCCATCCAGGGGGTCACACACACCCGCTACCGAGTTAATCCCTTACACATGGTGGAGTGCCGCCGGCAGCTACAGTAAACCCAAAATGGAGGAGATGCTGAAACAGCTGATTATACCAAATACAGCTCAACAACAGGCTCACGAGAGAGCCTTGCAGCTCAACAACGGGTTCACCAAGAGAGAATTGCAGCTCAACAACAGAGCATTGCAGCTCAACAACAGGTTCACCAAGAGAGCATGGCAGCTCACCGAGAGAGCCTTGCAGCTCAACAACAGGTTCACCAAGAGAACATGGCAGCTCACCGAGAGAGAATGGCAGGTTGGAGACGCCAGCAGCAAATGGAGGCCATCGTGAAACAATTTGAGAGAACAGAGAAAAAGGATAGCAAGCCCTCTCTGATTGAGAATCCAGAGGACCATAATGCTATGAAGGTTACCACGTCTGTTGTTGAGACGGAATCATCACCGGAGTGTAGTACTTCACCAGAGGAACAAGAAGTGGAGCCAGAGAAGTATGCCCTGGCAGAGCCTGAAACTCCCGAAGTGAAGGAGCCGCCATTAGAAGAGTCTGTAGAGCCTGTGGAAACCAATGTTGTGAATGGCGTTCCAGAAGTCAAACCAGACAAGATCAAACCAGAAGAGAAAGACCCTCATGTACAAGAAGGTGCTGAGGAGGTCCCGGCTGTCCCCGCAGTAGCAGCTCCTATGAAGCTGAATCAACGGTCTGACAGTTCTGCTAAATACAGTAGAGAACCGTTAGCAAATACTTTGAAGAAATTTGATGATCCAGGTACCAAAGCTGTTACCTTGGAACTGGAACCCAACAAGTTTAAAAGGCAAGATTTTGGATTTCTCCAGATCTTTTCGCAAATCCAAATTGCTGCATTACCATATGAAGTATTTCCCTGGCATTGACAAGTCAGAGCAGGATCAGAGTCCTGTCACGAGGCATATGCAGACAAGAGGCTCTTTAGCTCACGAAAAGGCCAGTCAGCAAAGCTCAAAGTGAAGACGCACCACAAACAGTTCAAATTCCCACTGACCGTCCCTAAAAGACAAAAGCAAGGAGAACTTAATCCAGAAGTCTCATCGCAAGCCAGACAAGCTGTCTGAAAGTATTAAAGAAAAATTCAAAGATTTCTTGAGTCTGAAGTCAAAGAAAAAGAAGAAGAAAAAGAAAGCAAAGTCAGAGCTGTCTGGTAGGGAAGAGAACATGAAGGTTTCTAAGGAGCTCTCACCAAAAAAATTACAACCTTCAAAGCTCAACAGTGATTATAAGGCCCCGTGTTCTGGTAAAAGCAGCGATCATGGATGCCGTCCATATACAAGACTAAGTGATGAGGAGACGTTCAGCGATTCTTGCATTAAAAAAGCTTACTTTGGAGTGATGAGGATTACAACGAAGAGATCGTTGTCACGCATGCTCATGGTTTTCTAAATGTTGGCCGCAACAGGAGCAAGTACAGCTCTGCCAAGCAAAGACTTATGATGGACAGTATGGATGAGTTGCTAGGACTCTGCTCTGGAAAATTTGTCTGTCAAGATGATGGTCCAAATCAAGAATCTTTTAGTTTTTCAAAGGCTCATGCTGAAAATGAGAAAAGTGACCTAATGAATGAAACAGTTGCTCTCTGTTCCGGTTATTTCACCAACAGAGAAAATGAAGAAAATGAGGCCGGGTTTGAGGATTTCCATCTTCTACCATGTGATGATTCTGACAGCGAAGAGCTTACAGAAGTTGAAAGTGGTGCAGAAGATAAAGAGGAGGAAGTGAAGGTGGCAGTAAAGGAAGAGCCTACTGGGATATGTCTGGCCTGTACATACAAGTGTCATGAAGGCCACGACCTGTTTGAGCTCTACACCAAGAGGAAATTTCGCTGTGATTGTGCAAGTTATATCCGGATAAAGAGAAGAAAAACCTGGCTAATAATTACAAGGACAATTTCTTAGGCATCTACTGCACATGTAAGAGACCGTACCCCGATCCTGAGGATGAGACCCCAGATGAGATGGTGTGCCAGAGCTGTATGGATCACTGTTCATTTCTTTGGGACTACTCTGCCAAGTTAGGAGTTCCTGGTGTCACCAATATTACCAAAGCAGAAACGGAACATGAAGATGTGAAAGTTGATGATTGTCCTACGGAAACAGCCAACACTCAGAATGGACTAACAATGAATAATGAAGAATGTGTGGAAGTTAATGATGATGAGGAGGAGGCAATTCTTAGAAAGCTAAATTTGAAGGATTTTTTGGAAAATGAAGCTGAACTTTCTGGAAGTGATGTTGAAAGTGAAATCCCTGACCGCTTCAGGGTAAATGAAGTGGCTGAAGTGCAGGAAGTAGGGGTTTGCACATCTTCAGTTCTCAGTCAGTTGCTTGCTGGAAATAAAGCTGAAAAACTTAATTCTGACACTGCACTAAATGATGTAGAAAAAGTGTGTCCAATATCCACTGAGCCTTGTGAATGTAGTAAGGCAGGTGATATTCATGACTTTCCTATAATTGATGATCAGCAGAGCAGGGTCATTGAGGAATCTGAATTGCAAGAAATATGCACCCAGACTGAAGCTATTTTTGCCTCTGTGAATTATTTGCATGTTGAAGAGCAGTGTGTTCATTTGTATGTTAATGAAATCGGATTTGAATATAACGGTAATGTCACATCCTGTGAAACCCAGTCTTTAGAAAGTGTTCTGTCAGAGCAAGTAACGCAGGATAATACTTTGGACTTGACTACCGAGATTCCTCGGGAAGTAAAATCTATTTTTGGAGACTATGAGGCAAAGATAGTTGAACAACTAGCCATAAACATAATTTCAAAAGTAATTGTATCTGCTAGACAAGAAATGTTGTCTAGCTCAGTTAATGATGTGTCCGATAGCAGTTGTCAAGTTCTTGGTGAGAATAGGGGTGTGCGAACAAGTGATGCACAGAGTAAGCAGTTGCTTCAAGAAAGTGACGAGGATTCCGTTTCTGAAAACCTTGAATGAATGAATGAATGAAAACTTATATAGCGCGGCACATGCGAACTAAATCGCCTCTGAGCGCTTGTTGTTCCTGTCTCCTTTGGTATCAAAAGAGATGAGTCTTGATCTTTCTCCTGAATGCTAAGTGGTTCTCCTCCAACCGAATGCTGGTTGGTAAAGCGTTCCATAGTCTGGGACCTTGGACCGCGAATCTTCTTTCTCCTTTGGACTTATATCTGGCTTTCGGTATCTGGAGCAGATTTTGGTTGGTGGATCGCAGAACGTGATTGGGATTATGAGCTTTTATTTTTTCGCATTAATAATGGGGAGCATTCCCATGGATACATCTATGCGTTAGACAGAGTGCTTTAAAAGTGATTCTGTCTTTTACTGGTAACCAATGAAGGGTTCTCAGTGAAGGTGAGATTGATTCCCAAGGTTTTTTCCCAGTCACAAGTCTAGCGGCTGGATTCTGAACGACTTGTAGACGAGCGATTTGGTACTCAGGGAGTCCGAGGTAAAGGGCATTTGCATAGTCCAATCTTGAGTTTACAATTGCTCCCACCACGACCGCTATATCTTCTTTGGGAATAAAAGGAATAAGTCTGCGTAGTAGTCGCAGCAGATGATGAGATCCGCTGACTACTGACCCTATTTGTGCATCCATTGTCATGTAGGAGTCAAAGATGACCCCGAGACTTTTGACTTTGGCGCTAGGGGTGATGATTTTGCCCAGAATGGGCGGGGGTGTCCAGGTTGTTGCAGGTTGATTCATACGCTTGGCGTGAAACAGGAGAAGTTCTGTTTTCGCTCCATTGAGTTTAAGATAACTCTTTGTCATCCAGTCCTCTATCAAAGTGAGACATGTCTCTAGATTGAGGTGGTGATCCTTTTTATTGCAAATGCGGAAATACAGTTGCGTGTCGTCTGCATATGAGTGATAGAGCAGTTTTTGGCTGCTGATGATTTCAAAAAGAGGACGAAGATAAATGTTGAATAACACTGGCGACAGAGGGGAACCTTGAGGGACTCCGCACGATAATGTGCGTTTTTCAGAAGTGAAAGGTCCTAGCTTCACTATTTGCGATCGGTTTTCCAAAAAAGAGGAGAACCAAGATAAATCGCCTTCTGCGACTTTGGCTATTTCGGCTAGCCGAGTCAGTAAAAGCTTGTGGTCTACTGTATCGAAGGCTGCGCTTAGGTCCAACAGAACCATATTTTAAGCAACGATTGAAATGGATCAAGTAGGTTGTTGGTATCTAGATGCTGTTGCAGCTGTTGTACCACTACTTTTTCCATTACTTTTGAGAGTACATTTAGGCCTGTTATGGGACGGCGGTGGAGTGGGTCCTTGGGGTCCAGTGTGGGTTTCTTCAAGATGGGTCGAATTATGCCCTCTTTCAACTGGGAGGGCACTATGCCTTCCCTGAAAGATTGGTTGATAAGCTGCGTGATAGGAGGTGCTAGGATGTCGGCGCATTCCTTCAGCAGTTTAGTGGGGATGATATAATTCGGAGCAGTGCTGTTATGCAGAGCACCGATGATATTTTCAGTGGCATGGATAGAGATGGGTTCCAGCGTGAATTCACCAGGTTGTGGTGAATTACTGCAGGTGTTGTGTAAATAATTACGGGGGGGGCTACGGGGGGAATTGTTTTGCTGAATGCTTTGTTGGATTCCCTCGATTTTATTAATGAAGTAATCCGACAATTCATTGCAAAATTCTTGTGTGTCCAAATTGGGGGCTTCAATACAGCCTGGATTCATGGTCTGAGTGACCAGCTTGAAGAGTTCGCGGGGGTGGTTTAGGGCGCTGTTGATAGCCTCTGAAAAATAGTTTTTCTTGGCTTTGAAGATTTCTCTGTGGTATTTTCTTGTTATTGCTTGTAGATGAAGAGGTTCTCATCTGAAGAGCTTCTTTTCCAGGTGGCTTCCGCCCTTCTGCGCTCTTGCTTCAGCAATGCCAGTTGGTTGTTGAACCAGCTGTAGTTATTTTTCCGGATGTGGGTTTTACGTTTCGGCGCTATTAAGTCAGCTGACTGTAATAGGGCTGTGTTTATGGCCTCCAGTGTTTCTTCAGCCGTTTGATGCGGCTGAATTGTTTTTATTTTTTTCCTTAACGTGGCTTTGAAGAGTTCCGAGTGTAGCTTCTTCTGACATCTAGTCCAGTGTGTTGTCACTGGATTTGATGTTTTTGATAAGGGGGGGAGTTCGGAAATAATGAATTTAATTGCATGGTGATCTGTCCATGGCAACGGTTCATTATCCAAGATTTTCATTTCCAGATCTTGTCTGAAAATAAGATCGAGCGTGTGACCTGAAGCATGTGTGGGCCCACATACTAGTTGTTGTAGCCCTAATCCTTCCTGGGAGTTTGCTTGGAGTTGCAGAGAAAGGGTTTCCATGAATGAAAGAGGGTTTTGAAGGACTGGTTTGGTGATTGCAAGATGAGTCTTGTAAATCACTGCCAGGCCTCCTCCTCTTTGCCCTATTCTGTTTTCCGTTATAATACGGTAGTTTTCTGGCACCAGTTCTCCTAGAATGGTGTTACAGTCGGCTCTGAGCCAGCTCTCTGTAATGAAGCTGCAATCTAGATCGTGTTGTAGAATGAAATCACGGATTTCAAGTCAGTGTTTTACTGCCGATCTCGTGTTGATTAAAGCACATGAAATGTGCTTAGGCTGGGGTAAACGGCTGAAATTTTTGAGAGTCGATCGTCAATCGACTCTCAATAGTCGCTCAGTTCTTAGGTTTTTTTTTGGTGCTGGCTGGCAGTATAGCGGCGCATCGCCTCAGACCCCCAAATGGTTTCTGCAGAATATTGCCGATTCGCCATGGTTGCCAATCACCAGGGGAGGGGGGATTCCCAGGCAAGGGAGAGAGGAGTTAACTTAATCCTCTCTCCTGGCTTGGTCCAGAGGAAGGCAAAAAAAACCCTGGCCGTGCAGTGCCAATATGCTGCGGCAGGGGCAAAAAAATTCCTTCCTGACCCCTTTAAGAGGCGATCAGGTGAACCCTGGATCAAATTCTGTTATGTTGAGATGGGAGTTGAGTGGGGATGAGAGTTGGGTGTAGCAAGATGGCTGCCGATCAGATCACAGGTTCCAGCCTAAGTGCTGCTAATAGGATGGATCGGGGATGCCGGGGGATGCTGGATCAATACCCAGGAGGAGAAGGTATCCTTCTGGGGTAAGGGGGGGTTTCTTGACCTGTTAGGAGGCGATAGCAGCGTGTGGGAAGTGGCGCGGCGGTAGGCCGCAAGTGAAGCCGCGGTCTTTCCTAGATCGCGGCACCCGCGATTCCCCACAGGCTGGCGCGGGCGTCTGAAAAAAAAGCACCCGAAATGGAGGGGATTGCGGCGGGCAGGTGGTGGGGGGGATACCACAGTGGTGATGGCGATGAGGGGGCAACCGAGGAGGGGGGAAAGGAGCAGGGGAGAGCCGTGGGGCATGGGTGTTTCCGGCGGCTTGTCCTGAAAAGGACGGCCGCCAATGGTCCCAGTAAGGCTCTCACCTGATGTGAGAAGGAGCCAGAGGAAGCCTGGGTCAGCGGGCAGAGGTGGTCAGAGGCAAGTGGATGGCGGTAGCAAATGACAGGGAGGTGGAAGCCCTGTCTGTCTGTGAGACCTGGAGCCGCACAGTGGGAGGACCCTGCCTAGCTGTGGTATGCCTGGGAGAGAGCCGATTCGTGTGTGAGCGTCCTGCTCTCTCATCGTCTAACATGACTGACTTCCCTCAGTCATTCATTCATTCATTCATTCTTCTGCGTCAGACTTTAGTCCAGTTCATAGAAGAACAGATTGTTTTGGGTGTCACCTTGCTTTGGAGGATTCCAGTCTTGGTGTGTTTGCATCTGAAGAAGGCATCCAAATGGATGATCCATTGCAGAGCACAGTGTTGTCAGCTCTTGGTATTAGTTATGACTCGCTGAGTTCTTCAGGGATTGAGCCATCGAGGGAAACCTTTGTGTCCATTGAAAAACCAATTAAGGTTTTGCATGGTTTACAACTGAAAATTAGTATATTACAGAGCAAGGAATACCCTCTTATGTACCTCAGCCGAAATTTGAAGACCAATAGGAGAATAAATAGGTGGTTCCTGGCCCTTCAGGAATTTAGTTTTGTCGTAACGCATCGCCCCAGTGTTAAAATGGGGAATGCAGATGGTTTGTCCCGAGTGCATGCTTGCCTGGCAACCTATGTCCCAGCCCTAGGGTTGAAACAAGAGGGGGGGGTATGTGACAGGAAATCAGGTAAATCTGTGTGTGTTGTCCCAGATGGAAGATACTTTTCCGCCTTGTGTAGACAATACACCAATTACTATTGGGCGTCGGCTGTAGAAATGGCCAGAGAGGTTTGGGGAGTTAGAAGCCTTCAGCTGTTCAAAATGAAGCAATTAAAGCCCCTATAAAAATAGCCTAAGGATAACGACTGATTGCTGCATCCTGGAGCTTTGGGTGTGAAGGAGCAGTCAGAAGCACTTCTGAAGGGGTGAGGTGCTGATGGATATTTCTGTGTGAGAAATATCAAAGAGACTTTTTTGTTGTTTTCTGCTGTAGGACCAGCAGTGTCTGCCCAGCAGTAGGCTGTTCCAGACTTCATAGGTAGGTTCCTGTGTTGGGAAGGTAGACGCCCCAAGTGGCAAGGGTTTATTTTATGTTTTGTTTATGCTGTTTTGATGCTTGCCCGTGTATCTTGCAAGATGGAAAAATAAACTATATCATTTGTTTTCAGTCATCCTCAAGATACTTTTTGTACAGTTCAACGTGTAGTGAACCCATCCAGGGGGTCACACACACCCGCTACCGAGTTAATCCCTCACAATATATATATATATATATATATATATATATATATATATATATATATATATGAGGTAGGTGGCAAAGCCAATGCTCTAACATATCCACTTGTGTTTGTAAATCCCAGCTTGAGCTGTAAACCGGACTTATTTTTTAACAGGAGGTGCTACATGTATTCAGTAAAACTCACAACAAGCAACTAAGAGCTATGTCTGCTAACTATAAATATAAAAAATATATTAAATATTCTTTAAAAAGAGAAGAAAATACTTTTAAACAAAATGTATGAAATGTCATGACCATAACACTTGTATATCAAGAAAGTGTATACACATATACTGTCTGCTCCCTTTAACTGAGCTCTTGAGAAATAGGTTTAGACTGCGTTCTCATGGCTTTACCAGAGGTTAGCGTAGAATGAATCGATGTGAGCTCCAGAGGTTTTTGTGGGTTGTGGAAGTCAAATACTTATCTAGGCTTTTGGGATGTTGGAAATGTGTCTGGCTTCATCTCATGAAGAACTGAAAATAGAGCTATTGTTAGTGCACAAAGGATCAGAGACTAATGGCTGAAGGTCTTCAAAATGTTCAGCTGCTATAGGCAATTTACGGACATTCAAGCAAGGTGCACTTACAGACAACTGGACCCAATAAGGCTTATCTGATGTTTGAATATTCCATTTAGGGTTGTCCGATACCACTTTTTTAGGACCGAGTCCAAGTATCAATACTTTTTTTCATGTACTCGCCGATACCGAATACCGATACTTTTTTTTAAATGTGTCCCCCCATAAATGCAGCCATGTCCCCCACATATGCAGCCATGTCCCCAAACATATGCAGCCATGTCCCCAAACATATGCATCCATGTCCCCCCACATATGCAGCCATGTCCCCACATATGCAGCCATGTCCCCAAACATATGCATCCATGTCCCCCCACATATGCAGCCATGTCCCCAAACATATGCAGCCATGTCCCCAAACATATGCAGCCATGTCCCCCCACATATGCAGCCATGTCCCCACATATGCAGCCATGTCCCCAAACATATGCAGCCATGTCCCCAAACATATGCAGCCATGTCCCCAAACATATGCAGCCATGTCCCCAAACATAATGCAGCCATGTCCCCAAACATATTGCAGCCATGTCCCCAAACATATTGCAGCCATGTCCCCAAACATATTGCAGCCATGTCCCCCCACATATTGCAGCCATGTCCCCCATATACGCAGCCATGTCCCCCACATATGCAGCCATGTTTCCCACATATGCAGCCATGTCCCCCACATATATCCATTCATGTCCCCAAACATATTGCAACCATGTCCCCCATATACGCAGCCATGTCCCCCACATATGCAGCCATGTCCCTCCACATATATCCAGCCATGTCCCCAAACATATGCAGCCATGTCCCCCATATACGCAGCCATGTCCCCCATATACGCAGCCATGTCCCCCATATATGCAGCCATGTCCCCCACATATATCCAGCCATGTCCCCAAACATATTGCAGCCATGTCCCCCGTACCTAAATGATGCCGCCGCGTTAATCACCGTGCGGGGAACATTACAGTCAGCTTTCGTTTGAATAGTTTTCCCTGCCGCGCCGTGTATAGAGACACTCCCCCTTGCTCGGGATTGAACAGGTCCATCCAATCCCGAGCAAGGGGGAGTGACACGGCGTGGCGGGTAAAACAGCTATTCAAACGAAAGCTGACTGTAATGTTCCCCGCACGGTGATTAACGCGGCAGCGGCGGCTTTGCGATACACGGCGGCGGCAGCGGCTTTGCGATATACGGCGGTGGCGGCTGGGGGGGACAAGTATTCTATTCAGGCATCGGGGGTATTTGCGGGAGTACAAGTACTCCCGCAAATACTCGGTATCGGTCCCGATACTGGTATAGGGACAACCCTAATTCTATTGTATATTATTTTGACTGTACAGACTTAGGGCTAGATTCAGGTAGATGTGCGTAGGTTTGTACGGGCGTAGCGTATCCTATTTACGCTACGGCTCCACAACTTTTACAGGCAAGTGCTGTATTCACAAAGCACCTGTAAGTTGCGGCGGCGTAGCGTAAATGTGCCGGCGTATACCCGCGTAATTCAAAAAGGGCAGGTAGGGGGCGTGTTGTATGTAAACTTATCGTGACCCGACGTAAATGACGCGCCGAACGAACTGCGCATGCATCGGCCGTGAACGTATCCCAGTGCGCATGCTCCAAATCACGTCGCAAATAGTCAATATAAACTACGTGAACGATGTAAACGACGTACAATACGACGCTGTCCCGACGTCCATACTTAACATTGGCTGCGCCTCATATAGCAGGGGTAACTTTACGCCTGGCGTAAACCTAACGTAAACAACACAAATAGATACGCCGGCCGCAACTACGTTCGTGAATCGGCGTATCTAGCTCATTTGCATATTCGCCGCGTAAATTGACGGAAACGCCACCTAGCGGCCAGCTTAAATATGCAACTTAGATACGACGGCGTAAGAGACTTACGACGGTCGGATCTAACACATATCTATGCGTAACTGATTCTAATGCCGCGTACACACGATCATTTTTTGTGATGAAAAAAAGTGAAGTGAAAAATGAAGTTTTTGAAACGTCACTTTTCAAAGACGATGTTGCATACACACCATTGTTTTTTTCACAAAAAGCGATGTTACGTTCACCACTCTTTTCCATTGAAGCTAGCTTCTGGGCATGCGCGTGTTGAAAAACGTCTTTTTAAACAACGTTTTTGCTACACACGGTGACTTTTTGTGAAACAAAAAACGACGTTTTGAAAAACGACACAAAAAATTCAAGCATGTTGGAATTTTTTTTTGGTCGTTTTTTTTTAAGACAAAAAACAACGTTTTGCCCACAAACGATCAATTTAAATGACGTTTTAAAAAACGCCTTTTTTTTTCTTCTCAAAAAACGACCGTGTGTACGCGGCATAAGAATCAGACGCACTCACTCACGGAGAGTTACGACGGCGTATCTTCTGATACGCCGGTGTAACTCTTTGCTAAATCTAGCCCATACTTTTGAAATATTTTATTTGCCTCCTTGTCTGACTGGGCTCTCCCCAGGTTCCGCGACTGGGCTGTCCCCGTAGTTTTTTTCTTTTCACAAAATTCCTTCAATATTATGCAACATTGGCTGAAGATTTTCCATTTTCAATGCATATCATTAAAGCATATTGCTGTGCAGGGCTCTTTTTTGTGCTGCTTTTTAAATTACCACCATTATTCACTTGATTAACAGCCATATTAAACAGAGCAGTGTCCAGGTCTACAGATGAGGGGAGGCAGTCCCAGCATCCTTGTGACCTACATCCAGTATAAATAGGTTCCTACTTCCTAAACCACCATTATGTGTGCAGTAGACCCTTAAAAGCTTCTATAAGGGTAGGAGACTGATCTGTCCATTGACACCATAGAAGTCTTTGGGGTTCTACCATTAGGGTTGGCACCAAACCCGAACACTTTGGGTGCCCCAAGGAGAGTAGTAAAATAAAAAAAAATTGTATTCCAGTATATTAAAATGATACATATAAATACAGTAGTAGGGATGAGCCGAACACCCCTCCGTTCGGTTCGCACCAGAACATTTAGAACCCCATTGACGTCTATGGGACGCGAACGTTCGAATTCAAAAGTGCACATTTTAAAGCCTAATATGCAAGTTATTGTCGTAAAACGTCTTTGAGAACCCGGGTCTTGCCCCAGGGAACATGTATCAATGAAAAAAAGTCTTAAAAACGGTCGCTTTTTCTGGAGCAGTGATTTTAATGATGCAGCATCATTAAAATCACTGCTCCAGAAAAAACGACCGTTTAAAAAAAAAAATGTCCATTGATACATGTTCCCTGGGGCAAGACCCGGGTTCTTAAAGATGTTTTCAGAGGCATACTATAGAAACCCAGTAGGTACAATATTTAAAGGAATTTTTCATTTTTTTTTTTTTAAGCATCATTGTTGCTTAAATAAAAAATAAATAAACATAAATTCCTTTAAATATTGTACCTGCTGGGTGTACACTGCAGAGGACACAGGCAATACACCATGTGAGAATACTGCAGCTAGCACAATCACCTGCCTGCCAGTAAATTAGGAAGAGCTGATCCAGATATACTATACAGTGTATAAATATATGTACAACACCTGGGATGCATATATATCCTCTACACACTGTAAATTTAACTGACTAGACTGCCTGCCTGCTCTATCTACCTGCAAAAAATTACACTCTCTCTGTCTCTCTCTGTTCTCTCTTAGCCACCGCAACACACTACACAAGGCCGACCTTCAGGCGGCCTTTTATAGTGTGGGGCGTGTACTAAACCACCTGAGCCATAATTGGCCAAAGCCACCCTGGCTTTGGCCAATTATGGCTCTCCGTTTTTTGCAAGCTGTGATTAGCCAAGCATGCGTGTCATAGTGCATGCTTGGCCAATCATCAGCCAGCAATGCACTGGGATGCCGCAGGGAATTATGGGCTGTGAAATGTAACTCAAATTTGGCGCGAACAACTCGTAACATTCGTAATTCGACGAACGATCAAACATACGATGTTCGAGTTGAACATGAGTTTGATTTGAATACGAAGCTCATCCCTAATAAATAGCAATGAGCACTAAACATTAAAGGAAGTCTTCATGGCTCCTTATGTCTGAGGGTTAGGATTGTCGACTGTCTGGAATGAGTTCCTGTATTCCATACATAGAGTTTTTAACATTTTTTCTGCTGCATGCGCCATTCTTGATTACTTGCTGTTGAAAGTTTACATTATTCAGCAGGTATTTACAAGCTGAACTCCGTCTATCTGCAAGCGATTGAGAGGCTGTGTTAATTTTACTCCATAAGCCGTCCCGAGGCAGATAATATAAAGCCCAGGAACAGAAAGAGGTTAGTGGATAGTCTTCAGCGTGGCTAATGTGCCAGTTTATACAACAGAGAGCTGTGTATTATTGCTGTCATCTATATGTTTCTGGTGGATGTTCCAGTGTAGCATAAACCGTCACTGCTTTAGGCTTTTGCCGAGGCGAGCAATCATATAGGGAGTTATTCCATTCCTGTAATTGAAGAGTAAACAGATATTAATTGACATTCATCTTGGCCAAGCTAACTTGTACATAGCCTGTAACAGTTATAGCAGCCATTTTCAGCCAGGGTGCCATGGAACCTTATGCCGCGTACACACACTCGGAATTTCTGACAAAAAATGTTCGATGGGAGATTGTTGTCGGAAATTCCGACCGTGTGTAGGCTCCATCGGACATTTTCTGTCAGAATTTCAGACAACAAAAATTTAAGAGCTGGTTCTCAAATTTTCCGACAACGAAATACGTTCTCGTAAATTCCGATTGTGTGTGGACAATTCCAACGCACAAAATTCCACATATGCTCTGAATAAAGTACGAGATAGAAGCACTCGGTCTGGTAAAACTAGCGTTCGTAATGGAGATAGCACATTTGTCATGCTGTAACGGACTGAAAAGCACAAGGCTGAAAAGCGTGAATCGTCTCTCACCAAACTTCTACTAACATGACTGGTATTGAACTTCCCGTTAATAGTGCAATCGTAGGCGTTGTACGTCACCGCAATCTTGGTGTTTGAAATTTCCGACATTTGTGTGACCGTGTGTATGCAAGACAAGTTTGAGCCAACATCCGTCGGAATAAAAAAAAAAGTTTTGTTGACGAAATGTCCGATCGTCTGTATGCGACATTGGGTTTTTTCCAGAGGTTGCTGAAGCAAGGTCACACCTTACACATGGTGGCCTTCCTCTTCAGTTATCAAGGGCAATTGGGAAACTCCTAGAAAGAGTATCAGTCTCAGTATACAATGATTAACTGCCTTACTAAAAATACAACAAAAGAGAAGTGAATATGGGAAACAGGACACAAAACAGTTTCCCCATTCCACATCACACATGAAACTACCTTCACAAAATTCTGTCCAAAATGTAATCGACAGGTAATAGCCCAGGGGTGTCCAGCCAGGGAGACCAAACAGCTTGGAATTTGTTCGGGCATCCCCTATGCTGGATGATATATTTTTCCAGGCATAGGGCATCCCCCATTGCGGCAACCCACTCTTTCCATGAGGGAGAATCAGCTGACTTTCAATGTCGTAGAATTAGGTTGCTGGCATGGAATAAGGCCCGGGCTAATGCCTGTTTGGTAACATCCTCCACTGTGAGGTCATCAAAGACACCCAGGAGACAGGGTTTCGGGGGCCCGTTGGATGGTGACTTGAAATACCCTATTTAGGGTATCCAGGATTTTCCCCCAGTAGAGGTGTAATTTGGGGCATCTCCTTAATAAGTGGATGAGATCACCATGGTCCCAACAGCATCTGGAACTTATAGGGTCCTCTCTGACCCCCATTTTGAAACATCTATGTGTTTAAAAAGAGAAGGGTAGCACCAAACTGTAAACTGTGTTATCCAGTGTGATGCTGTTCAATGTTGGCTGTGATGCCGCGTACACACAATCATTTTTCAGCATGAAAAAAAACGTTGTTTTTCAGCATGTCCAAAAAAAACAAAGTTTTTCCAACTTCATCATTAAAAACGACGTTGCCCACACACCGTCGTTTTAAAAAAACGATGAACAAAGCGCGGTGACGTACGACGGCACTCTAAAGGGGAAGTTCTATTCGCCTTTGGGCTGCTTTAGCTGATTCCTTGTTAGTAAAAAACGATTTGCGCTTTTCTGTCTGTTACAGCGTGGTGAATGTGCTTACTACATTATGAATGGTAGTTTTAGCAGAACGAGCGCTCCAGTCTCATAACTTGCTTCTGAACACGCTCGGGTTTAAAACGTCGTTTTAGTCCACACACGATCATTTTTTACAACCTGAAAAACTTCATAGTTTAAAACGACTTTAAAAAATGCAGCATGTTTGAATTTTTTTTTGTCGTTTTTCAGAACCTGAAAAATGATGAGTAGCCCATTTTAAATGACGTTTTTCAAAAATGATGTTTTTTTTCATGGCGAAAAATTATCATGTGTACGCGGCATTAAGACTAAGAACTGAACGATCACATGACCGCTAATCACTCTGCTATTGGTGTACTCAGAACAGAGAGCAGGGACTGTCACTGCTCTCCACTCTGCTCCCCCAGTGCTTACTGGAGCATGGGGTAGGGTGACCAGACATCCCCAGTTTCAGGGGACAGTCCCCTGATTTAGGACAGTGTCCCCAGATCAAGTTTGTCCCTGGTTTTGTCCCCAGATTGGATTTAATAGGGGGCAGGGGAAATTTCAAAGACAATCAGTGCAGAATTAAAATGAAAAAAATTTGAATTACACACCCCGCTCCGCCATGCCTACCAGCATAGGGGGGTTGTATTTTTCCCATTATCTGTGCCCCGTTCTGATGATCATGTGCTGGTCGCTTTGGCTCAAATGCTGACCAGCCACCTGCCTATCTCCTTTGCCTTCCCTGGCGGAGTTATCTTCCTCCGCTCCCCATCCAGTAGTAGCCGTGGGCTCAAAGAGTAAGACTTGAGAGGCTGAGAGTCGCTGATTGTTGCCATTACTAGTAAAGAAAAAATATGTGCCCGGACTTCATTTAAAAAATCTGGTGACCTTAGCATGGGTATGGGATGGGGGTAGCTCCAGCTGGCTCCAGCTCTCTTTTGCAGAGCCAGATGGTAATCAGGGAGCTGGGGGGGGATCCTGACTATATTGTTGGGATCCTTTCAAAGCTTGGAGAGGCTCTGCCTCATCAGCTGATAGCACGCATTTTCCTGCTATCAGCTGACTGTGGCTCACAGGAGAACAAAAGTAACGGGGTACACCTGTGACTAGGGTTGTCCCGATACCGATATCGGTATCGGGACCGATACCAAATATTTGCGGGAGTACTTGTACTCCCGTAAATACCCCCGATACCTAAATAGAATACTCCTTCCCCCCCGCCGCTGCCGCCGCATCGCCGCATCGCGCCGCTGCATCGAAAGCCGCCGCATGGGTTAAACGGCGTGCGGGAACATCACAGCTTTCATTTGAATAGCTGTAATGTTCCCGCACGTATAGACACTCCCCCTTGCTCGGGATTGGATTGGTGATCGTGATCTGTCCAATCCCGAGCAAGGGGGAGTGTCTATATGGGCGGGCAAAACAGCTATTCAAATGAATGCTGTTATTTTGTCCATGCGGTGGCACGGCGCCTTTTGGCGGCAAAGGTATGGGGGAAATGGCTGAAGGGACATGGCTGCATATGTGAGGGACATGGCTAGAGGGACATGGCTGAAGGGACGTGGCTAGAGGGACATGGCTGAAGGGACATGGCTGCATATGTGAGGGACATGGCTGGAGGGACATGGCTGTATATGTGAGGGACATGGCTAGAGGGACATGGCTGAAGGGACATGGCTGCATATGTAAGGGACATGGCTAGAGGCACATGGCTGAAGGGACATGGCTGCATATGTGAGGGACATGGCTGAAGGGACATGGCTGCATATGTGAGGGACATGGCTGAAGGGACATGGCTGCATATGTGAGGGACATGGCTAGAGGGACATGGCTGGAGGGACATGGCTGCAAATGTGGGGGACATGGCTGCATTTGGGGACACATTTAAAAAAAAGTATCGGTATTCAGTATCGGCGACTACTTGAAAAAAAAGTATCGGTACTTGTACTCGGTCCTAAAAAAGTGGTATCGGGACAACCCTACCTGTGACCCCTAAAAAAAAGTAACTACATGGCAAATGAGTGTTAATGTAGAAAACTGTAAAATAATGCATTTGGGTGGCAAAAATATGAATGCAAACTATACAGTACACTGGGGAGAGAACCTCTGGAATCTAGGATGGAAAATTACCTGGGGGTCCTAGTAGATGACAGGCTCAACAATGCCAAGCTGCTGCTAACAAAACAAACAGAATGTCGGCATGCATTAAAAAGGGGATTAACGCCAGAGATAAAACGATAAGTCTCCCGCTCTACAAGACTCTGGTCAGGCCAGTTGCTGTCCAGTTCTGGGCACCAGCCTTCAGGAAGAATGTACTGGAAATGGAGCGAGTACAAAGACTGGCAACAAAGCTAATAGAGGGTCTGGAGGATATTAGTTATGAAGAAAGGTTACGAGCACTGAACATATTCTCTCTGGAGAAGAGACGTCTGAAAAGGGATATGATTTCAACGTACAAATATTGTACTGGTGACCCCACAATAGGGATAAAACTTGTTTGCGGAAGGGAGTTTAACAAGACACGTGGCCACTCATTAAAATTAGAAGAAAAGAGGTTTAACCATAAACTATGTAGAGGGTTCTTTACTGTAAGGCCGCATACACACGATCAAACATGTCCGCTGAAACTGGTCTGCGGACATGTCCGCTGGTTAGTACGCCTAACCAGCGGACCGAAATCCCCTGCATGCGTCGATTTAATTTGACGCATGCGTGGAAGCATTTTACTTCCTTGTTTGCGCAACGTCGCGGGGTCAACGTCACCGCCATGTCACCACATTGTCCGCGGGGATTTTGGTCTGATCGTGTGTACACACATCAGACCAAAATATTTCAGGAGACGTGTCCGATGAAAATGGTCCACGGACCGTTTTCATCGGACATGTCTCCTCGTGTGTACGCGGCCTAAGAGCGGCAATAATGAGGAATTCGATTCCACAGAAACACACAAATTGTACATTAAATACTACTGTAATAGAGTGGATTATAGGATTTTACAAGCATTTTAACTCAGTTCGCACTGGGGATTGATGTCAGGCAGGGAGAGAGAGGGTAGAGAAGACAGCACATTACATGGTAAGACCTACCCCGAAAATAAGCCCTACTGTGTCTTTTGTTGCCAAAATTAATATAAGACCCAGGCTTATTTTCGGGGAAACACGGTAAGTACTACCTGCCGCTGAGGTTGGAGAAGCAGAGGAAGAATCAATCTAAATACTGCTGAGATAGAAATACTGTGGATTTTTCTATTTTATAAGCCACGTATTAGAGGGAAGGAAGAGGGGGTGTTGGAAAAATTTGGAGCTGGCTTTAAACATGTAGTAAATCATTAAATGACATGGTAGACAGTTTCTACATACATTTTATAATGTAGTATTCAATGCAAGTGATGCCATTATTTATTTTATATTGTTTATTATGTTTTACTACCTCATGTCATCTTATCTACAGTATAAATTGACTGTTTGGGTGTAACAGGAGCTCTTAAAAAAAAAAGGCACCATATGGCGAGCTATAATACATTCTGCACTTCTCAGTCGCGACAAACAGACCATCGTCTACTGTTATAGGGATATTTTAGACTTCCTACACAAAGGTGTGTAAGGGAACACCTGTCTTTTTTTTTCTAGTGGGAGGTGTATGCCAATGAATTCAGAATGCAGGAGACAGTTATTTGAAACTAATGCCAACTGTACATATTAGAATATCATGGTTTATGAAGGTTCTTGTTTATCCAGGTCATATTATATCTAGAAGTAGGTGGTCACATTCAACTGGACTTGTTCTATAATCTTTTCAAAGCCACTTTGTAGGTTCTAATGAGTGGCTGGTACAGACCAGATGTTGCTACAAAAGCTAGGGCATTTTTTTTTTTTTACTTTTTAATCCTGGTGATTTGAAAACCGTTGGGGAGCATTCACACTTGCAAATGCACCTCCATGGCACTTTTCAAGTGTGAAAGAAAGCCTGTAGCAAAACAAATAAAAAAATGAGTGCAGGGAGACATGAGGAGGTACTCAGGCAGACTTGGGCAGTGAGGGTTAACATTATTGCCACACAGGAGTGTGAGACAGAGAGGATTGGCTCAGGGAGGAAAGGGGGAGGCAGTAAAGGGGGGATAGGTCACGTAGGCCTACTTCCGGTCAGCACATGAGGAGAAGAAAAAGCTACCGCCTGCCCGCTCGCCCGCCCTACACGTTCTGATCTTGGGTATCGTATGTGTTGGTTGTATTTATTTACTGTGTTTCCCTTCAGGGTAAGCGGTTGGGTCTTTGGAGGTATTGGTAAATAAACAGTGGAAATTGAGGATGGGGACATGAGGTATGGGTCCCCGGTGAATGCCAGTTATGTGGAGTAACTGGTTATGTAATGGTGTATCTGTTGATGGTGTTCGCCCCCGAGTTGGTGCAATGCAGCAGGAACCATAAGAGAGTTAAGCAGATACAAGTTAAAGATTTTTGATGATAGTGCCTCCAAGGATCGCCAACCCTAAAAAAGATTATGCCTGGTTATTTTTGGTTTCTTTTATACGTGTTAAATTATTTGTTTACTTGAATTAACCTTGGTGTCTGGCTAATTTTTGATAAGTTTAGCAAAGGGTCATAAGATGGGGGTACAGAATGAGGTTTCTTCAACAGGGCCAGTATACCTCTGGGTTACCTTTTCATGCAACCTTCGCCATATTGATCTTTGTCCCAGACGTCAAGGCACCGTGGGTATTGGATTTTGTAGATAGATTTGGTAGTTTACACAAATTATCACAACTGCTGTCATATTCTCAGATAATATATTAGGCGTGACACACCTCAAACTGCCAAATTGATTTAATGAAAATAACAAAGTGGTGTTGATATAAATGCTGGGGTATATTCCAAATCTGAATTGAGAAAAGTACTTAAAAGTTTAGTGAAAGGCTTAACACTACATAGTTGCATATGTTGAAAAAGACACAAGCCCATCTAGTTCAACCAACAAATAAATAAATACACAGAATAAATAACAGTAAACCTCCATATAAACACTCCCCCCTGCAGTGTGCGGGGGGGGGGGGAGTGCCAGACCAACGAAGACCCAGGCCGCTACTGGTGTGTAAGAGCAATGGTCCAACTCTTCAGCATGCTGCTAGCGTGAGTTATTTGAACCCTTGGTGTAGAACTTATTTTGTAAAAATACACAGCAAGAAGAACACATTTTATAATTGTGGAGCCCGACTACATTTCAGTATCACATAGAGAGGCTTTTGTTGGGCCTTTAAGATACATTTTTAATGCTGTGTCCTGATAAACGGCTGATTTCTGGGAAGTGACCACGCTTCGCTTTTTAAGTCCATTAGCGGAAATGGAAGCTCTGTGGAAAGTATTGTATTACCGACATGGCTAATTAGGGTGACATCATGCGCAATTGATTTAGTGGAAGCTCGTCTTATATGCAGACAAAGCTTTTACTGTTCTCTCAAAGAAGGATTTAACATCGATTTCAAGATGCTATTAAGACTGGACACTGACTCACTGATTTACCATTCAGAGATATCCTCCAGAGCAGTGTTTGTCAACCTTTTTTTCAGTCAAGGCATCCTTTAAAATTCTGCACAATCTTGAGACACTCCATTCAAAAATGGAAAAACGAAATGAATATGGCAGCAACCTCCACACACGTAGGACGCCCAACATTAGAGGTGACTTATTCTTCGAAAAGCAAATACTGCTTCCTTGCTCAGCTAATGTGCCACCAAGTGCTGATGGAGAGGGGAAGGTGCAAACAAGAATGGTGTGCAGGTGCCCAACATCCTCCTTATCAGTTTATGATGTCATTGGTTGTTAGGACACGGGTGGCTGGAAGGTTGTTGCACAATGAAACCTGTGACTTTGTTTAACTAAAAGGCAGGCTTGATACACCTACTGGCTTGTATACAATTTTTGGGCAATTTTAAAGCATTTTGCTAAGGCACCTTGAAGGTACCCCAGGGTCTATAAGTCCCCAGATCTCGCCTATAGACTGGAAAGCCGGAGATAAAAAAATAAAAAGAAAGATCTCGGCTTCCCAGTCGAATAAGATTGCGGTGTTTACATCTGCTGAAGCCAGACGTGATGTCATAATGTCGAGAGATGACTGGGGATGATATGGCCCTCAGCTTTAAGGTAAAGATCCGCTGCTGGCTGATTCATTCTCCGGCTCGCCGATCGCACAGGAAAGCCGGTAGAAGCACCGGAGGGTGCTACCACCTGTAAAAACAAGCAAGTGGCTGGACAGCCACTATGATTGTTTTTACTGCACAGGGAATCACCGGCAGAAAAAAAAGATATCTGAATGGTGCCTGTAGTTGCAGGCAACATTCAGATATCTCCACTCAAAGTCCATGACGACATATGGACGTCCTTGGATGGGAAGTGGTTAAATTACTTTCCATAAGTTCTGGATGGTTGCTTCAAGAATAGACAGATATGGTTGTGAAATGTATTAACCCTCTGTTTGTGTGGGCCCATGGTCATTAATGTCCAGTGCACACACGGAAAATGTTGGGTGACATCAGCCGGTTAAAAAAAATGGCCGACATTCGCATGGCAGCCAGTCCGACAGAAGCCGGCAAAGCATGTTGGAAGACCAATAGCCGATCAGCTTCCAATCAACATTCTCAGCCAATGGCTAAGAGTGCTGACCCAGGTGTTCTGGTGGGGGGGGGGGGCATTCCCTTATCAGAACTCAATAGCACAGCAGGGGAGATTGCTGTACTAACATTGGATCATTAGTACAATGGCTACAACCGAAATGTGTAACATGCTTTAGTCTCACACCACTCTAGAATTGAACAGTACAGTACACATAGATCTCACCTGTCTGTCATCATTTGGCTGGAAGGTTGTGACTTGAATATACTGTGGTTCCCCATTTTTATTTTCAGTTACATCTGGGGTTCCTGCTAAAATAAAGGACACATTAAAATTTCCCTTGAAAATGCTGTGCACAATATGAGCTTCTAACAATGCAACCTATTTGAACTGAAAAAGAGGAAGCAGACACTTAACTTCCTCCTCTTAGCAACACTGAATAATCTGGAATTTTTGATCATATGATATAAATAAATAATGCCATTTAATAGTATGAGTATAACAAGTACCTCAAAAACAAAGTAAAAAGGCTTTTAAATAATCCCTGTATAGCGCCTGGCTACTTTCATAGCAGGTGCTGCTGTAAATTTAGAGGGGGTCAGAGAGTTAGTTGCCTCTGACCATGTTTATTTGGCTAAATGTAAGGCTTCTGTTCCAGCTCTGGCTGTACTGTGTACCCATGCTTACTGTCTGGGGACTCTCATCCCACCAGACAGCAGGTTGCATCAGTGAGGTCAGGTTCGTGTGGATACTTCTGTGCATGCTGAGGAGAGGTATTTAGGGGGCAGACTGCCATTGGTTTTTGCCGCCATCTACCTCTGCAGTCATCCCACCACCCCTGTGTGTGGCCCTCCTGGCCGGGGTGTGTGTGTTGCAGTGTTCCTGGCTCCAGGGCCACGTTGGTCCGGAGCATTGATCTGCAATTTGCAAGTGGTCCTGGGCTGTCAGTCCTGTAGGAGGAAGCCGATCGATGGAGAACCTGTCTGGGGGATTCCGAGCACGAGGCTGGTGTCTTGGGAGAGGCCTACTTGCTCTTCGAAGGAAACTTTGTTTCTGAGAGGCTGGAAGATGGTCGCCTATCAGTTCCTGACGTAATTAAAGCTGTTTGAAGGAGATCCGGGTGCTGAGTCCAGTTGAGAAGGATTTTGGACCGAAACTATCTCCACTTTTAGGCCCCTTTCACATTGCAGCGGGAGCCGCGCTGGCGGTATAGCGAGGCTAAAATTTGCAGCGATATACCGTCGGATTTGCAGTGAGTTGCGGCCGCTAGTGGTGCGGTATTAACCCCGGCTAGCGGCCGTGAAAGGGTTAATACCACCCGCAATGCGCCTCTATAGAGGGCGGTATTGCCGCGGTCTCCCATTGTTTTCAATGGGAAGGAGCGGTATACATGAATATAGAGGTAACGTGCCACCCAAATCAAACCAGCAGCTCCTTCGGGGGTAGTGCTACACCTGTTTTAAGGAGCACTTCAGTGCTAATAAGCTAACTCACTTTCATAGGCAATTGAAGTGGAGCTGTTGTTTAGCTAAGACCACATACCAGTATTTCTTGAATATTAAAGCGTTTGTCAACCCAAAATAAATACAAATATGGTCCCTAAAGCAGATTACACAGCGCAGTGCTTGTGCTGTGTAATCTGCCCCCCTATAAACTGTAAAATAAAAAAAAACTGAACTAGCCACTTCCTAAATGCCCTCTCTGCGCTGACCACGAAAATCATGGCTGCTGAGCACTGACCACCATGGTCAGAGTGCGTTCCTCTGTCAAACGCTGCCCTGCCTCTCCTCTCCGCTCTCCCCCCTCACCCTCATCAGATTAGGCAACCCGTCGGAATTGGTAACGGAAGTGACGCTCCATCGCCGCCATCTTGCTACACCCCGCACTCCTTCATAGTAACTATACACCAAGAAGGGGGGAAGCGGACATCTATTTACACCCACCAGAGTTTTGCATTCCACAGTTATATTTAACAGGAAATGGACCATATATGCTGAAATACAGTATTTGGAAATCCTTTGGACTGTTTACATGTTGAATTTTAAAAGCAACGCTGTTCTGTCACATAAGCAAACCTGTTAGATCAGCAGGTTTACTGTTGCTTTTATAATTCAACATGTAACCAGTTCTATGGATTTCCAAATACTGTATTTCAGCATATATGGTCCGTTTCCTGTTAAAAATAACTGTAAAATGCAAAACTCCGGTGGGTATAACAAGATGTCTGCCTGCCCCCTTCTCAGTGTATCGTTACTGAGGTGTAGCAAGATGGCAACAACAGAACGTCACTTCCTTTAACAATTCTGACGGGTCGCCATATCTGACGGAACACCTGTCATCTCCCCCTGTGTCTGTCTCCGGCCTGGCTTGGCCTGCCGCTATTCTTGTAAAACCTAAAATTGTCACTGCCGGCCCCTCAATTAGAGGCTGGCATGACCCCCTGTGTAAGTTGTTTTGAAAAACGAGCATTCTAAATACCGTATTTTCCTGCGTATAAGACAACCTTTTGAGCTTAAAAACTTGCCTCAAAACCCGGAGGTCGTCTTATACGCAGGTACCTATCTAGGGGATCCATTATTCAAAAGCCCTCACCTCCTCCTTGTGGTGTTCCGTGACTTCTCAGCAGAGCCTCTGTTCGGTGTTCTGCCTATCATGGATGTCTTATCATCCTTGGCTTTGGACAAGAGGACCTCCGTGATAGGCGGAACATGGGCGTCTATCACGGAACAGCACGAGGAGGCACGGCTTTTGAAAAATGGATGCCCGCAGTACAGCAATAAGGTATGGCACAGTGAGGCATGTTGACGGCACAGAGATGCATGGAAAGGGACAGTGAGGCATGTTGATGGCACAGTGAGGCATGTTGATGGCACAGTGAGGCATGTTAATGGCACAGAGAGGCATGTTAATGGCACAATGAGGCATGTAATGTCAGTGAGGCATGTTAATGGCACAGTGAGGCATGTTAATGGCACAGTGAGGCATGTTAATGGCACAGTGAGGCATGTTAATGGCAAAGTGAGGCATGTAATGGCACAGTGAGGCATGTTGATGGCATAGTGAGGCATGTAATGGTCACAGTGAGATTTGAAAAAGCTCAATAAAGCCTGTTCCTGTCAGCAATTTTTCCTGTCTGTGGTTGTTCCGGCTACCCCTCAGCTTCCAGACATTCTAGTAGGAAGGGGGTCGTCTTATATGGCGAATATATGCCAAAACCCAAATTTTAGCCGGAAAATTAGGGGGTCTTCTTATATGCCCAGTCGTCTTATACACCGGCAAATACGGTACCAAATTTTAGCTGTCTTCAGTTCGGTCACGTGACTCACAGCTACTTTACAGCTCCGATAGATTGGTTTCCACAGAGGAGACGAGCGACCATGTGATCTCCCTGGCTGACATCAGAAAGAAGATCACGGCCCCTCCCGCAGAAGACATCCATCGGTATAAAGTGACTGCGAGCCACGTGACGGGCCTGAAGACAAAACAAATTTGGCATTTAGAACACTCGTTTTTCAAAACAACTTACACAATATGCAATGCCAGCCTCTAATTAGGGGGGCTGGCATAGTCTTATATAAATGCAACACACACGTTAATGTCCTTATATGAAAAACAAGAATATCTGTGTATGTGTCATGATTATAGTAATAGGGCCAGATTCACGAACACTTGCGCTGGAGTATTTGGATATGCGCCGCGTAACTGTGATGATGCGCCGGCGTTTCTATGTGCCCGTACCCACCAAACTAGATGCGCCCAATAACGGGTCATTTGCGACCGGCGGAACGTTCCGACGCCAGAGTATCGTCAGCGCTTATTTTCGCTGGGCGCATCAGTCGCGCCCATTGATTTCCCCTGCAAATATGCAAATGAGGTATTTTTCCAATTCACGAACGGATTAGCACCATACGCTGGCTACATGCGCCGCGCGTATCTGGTCCGTCCGGCGCAAAGTTATTTCTACAAAAGGCTGCTTTATCTTTACTCCAGACGGTCACAGGTCAGCAGGAGAGCAGCTACAGCAGCGTTACCGACGATAGGAGCTTGCTGAGCACCCCCACTTGCAAGGACAACACCTCTGTGTGCCAACATGCCAGGGGCAATTGTGGTCCTAGAACTACTGATGGGTCCCCTGGAACCAAGAAGGCGGCCACGTGAGAGGATATACCGCACTCGTATGAACCTCTTTGGCATGGGGGAGGAGGAGGTGTATCGCCTCTTCAGATTCAGCCCAGATGCCATCCTTGAACTAACCACAACCCTGCAGGGTGACATCACCAGCAAGACATACCGCTCACAAGCAGTGCAGCCACTGGTGAAGGTCCTGGCAACACTTCATTTCCTTGCCAGTGGATCATTCCAGCGTACAAGTGGAGTGGTGGCTGGGATGTCACAGTCATCCATAAGCAGATGTGTGCACCAGGTTGTCCCTGCAATCCTCAGACGCATGTCCAACCAGTTCATCAGACCCACCACTGAGGAGCTGCGGCAGAAGGCAATGACAGATTTCTACAGCATTGCCAGATTCCCACGCACTGTGGGGGCCATTGATTGCACACATGTGGCCCTACAGCCCCCCAGTGCCACAGAGCACATATACCGCAATCGGAAGCATTGGCATTCCATCAACGTACAGGTGATAGCTGATGCCCAACGCCTCATATGGCACGTCCGTGCCAAACACCCCGGGTCCAGCCATGACAGCTACATATACAATCAGAGCCCCATCCCAGCAGAATTTAACCAGAACATGTATGGGGACAGCTGGCTGGTTGGTGAGTGACATGGGTGGCAGGCATGACTATCCCCTCCCGTGATGCACAACAGAAATCGCACATGCATGACTAACATTCTCCTGTCTTTTACCTTACAGGTGACTCTGCATATGCACTGGGACCCCATCTAATGACTCCTTTCCGGAACCCCCAAACCAGAGGAGAGAGAAAATACAATGAAGCACACATCAAAACCCGTGCAGTGGTGGAGCAAACATTTGGGCTCCTGAAGTCCCGTTTCCGCTGCCTGGATAAGTCCGGGGGGACCCTATTGTATTCCCCTACCTTTGTGTGTCAGATCATCGCTGCATGTTGCATACTACATAACTTTGCTATGAAAAAAGGCCTGCATATTGACATACGTGATGACCTGACCCCCGACCCACACAGCCCCCCCCTGCCAGAGGACACCCAGTCTGCTGATGGAAGAGCAGTCAGGAGGGTCCTCGCCGTAGGCATCTTTGGACACTAAACCAAAACATTAATCACACAGACAGTGCACGCGTGTAGACCACTGATGTCCCTAGATCACACACACCACATGCACATCGCATTGGATTAGCCCAAGTCCAGCATGTAGGAGTTGGGAGCAGTAACGCCGCGTCAAGGCCCCAATGATGTCACTGTCCATTCATACACCTTTCACACGTCATTTATACAGCCGTGGGGTTAACTTCACCACCACGGCCGAGGGTGACACCCCTTACTTTCAGGAGTGCCACCCTCTCACATTCACACACCATTCACACTGTCCCCTGCACTCCTGACCGTGTGCAGTACAAAAATAAATTAATAATATCATATCCTGATAATTAAAAGAAACAAAATCTCATAACCTGAGAAAAAGAAAAAATAAACTCATGACCTGAGTATGTCCAAATCAAAAATATAAAACCAAAAAAAAAAAGGCCTCATCGGGGATGCCGGGGGCTTCTTCTGGGGGCCCCTCTCTGGCTCCGCAGCTGCCTGGATGGAGTGGGTGGGGGTGGGGGGGCATCTGGAGGTGGCTGATCCCCAGGTGGGCCACTCCTGGCAGGTGTGGCCTGCGTGCCCTCCAAGGCCGTGGCTATCCGTCCAAGGTAGGAGTTGGTCTGGGCCTGCATCCGGAGCTGACGGGTGACCTGGTAGTGCTGGGCCCGCCGACTCAGCCTCCCCTGGTCCCGGATGGCAGCACTGTTGGCCTGGACGGCTGCAGTAAGGTGCCGAATATCCCCCTGCACCTCCCCCAAAGTGGTGACCACTGCAGCGCAATTACAGCTGACATCCTGCACTGCGTTGCTGAGGTTGGCAACGGAGCCCAGGCTGTCAGACACTTTCTCCAAGTGCACCGCTATGGCCCCCATCTGTTCCGTCTGCCTGGCGTGATCCCTCGCCAACTGGTCCTGGACACCATCAGACACCCCCCTGGTCTTCTGGGTCGCCTTCCTGGGGCCAGAAGATGAATGTCCTCGGGTGGAAGGAGTCGCCCTTGAGGGGCTTCCAAGGATGGGGGAGGGGGCGACAGACGGCCCAGGAGAAGGGGAGGAGACAGACAAGACTAATGAAAAGTCCTGCTCTGCCACAGCAGGATCCTCCACAACCACCTCGGCAGGTGTGGTGTGGCCACTCTCCTCCTCCACAACCTCTTCACCACCCAGTGGCTCAGGCACACGATGGCGTGGGGGGGATGGGGTGGAATGCACGCTGACAGATGATGGCCCAGCTCCGTCATCTGTGGATGACACAAAGCAGACACATGTTGGTGGTCCCACACACTTGGCACATGTACCCTCCCCCCCCCCAAATGCAAAACAACAAATAGGGGATTATAAAACACTTACCTGTCCTTGTGCCTTCCTCCACGGAGTCATAGCCTGCGACCCCCTCCACCTGCTCCCTCTCCAGGCAGCGAGCAACCACCTCCTCCTCTGCGGTCAGGGTGACAGGACATGGGGGACCACCACTTGTGCCCCTCTCATACCTCCTGATGGAGGCCACCTTGTCCCTCACCTTGCGCCGCAGGTCATTTTTTTTTTTTTGTATGTCCCCAGCAGTCCGGGTGGAGTAGCCCAGGACATTGACCCTGGCAGCAATCGACTCCAGGATGCCCTGCTTCCTCTCCCGGCTGGTCTTCCGGCTTTTTTTGCCATGGAGAAATTCATTATCCCTCTCCATTGCCGAAATGATCACTGAGACCTCCTGGGCATTAAAATTGAGGTTCCTCCTCTCTCTGGGGGTAGCGGGAGCAGCCATCACAGCACAAAAGTATCTTCCCTGGGGTGGGGGGAAGCGGAACTACTTTTGCGCCGGAATGGCGTTTCCGCCAGCGCTTTTAAGCGCCCAGCGGAACGCATTGCGCTGACGTTTACCAGGAAGTGGTGCCGACGGAAGTTGTGAGCATGCGCACAAGGGGGGCGAGTGGAGCCGCACTCACTGCGCATGCTCCGTGGATGATGCGCTGAACGTAAGCCTCTGCGCTGGGCTCCGCCCATCATTTACATATGATCACACCCACTTCCACTTGCGTCGGGTTACGCCAGCGCATTATCGTTACTCTGGCGCAAGTTTACGCGCAACTGCTATGTGAATTACAGGACTTGCGCTGAAAGGGTCTTCAGAGTAACGTAAATGAGAAGCGTTACTCCAGAGGAAAGATACTCTCATCTACCTGAATCTGGCCCATAGTTTTTAAAGGGAAAAATATGCCATCTCTCATTTTCTGTTTAGCTAGATGTAGTAGAGTACTGTTCTCCTAATTTGGCTGTAAAAGTGGAAACAAACTTCAATGCCACGTACACGCGATCATTTTTCGGGTTGTAAAAAACTATGTTTTTTTAAAATGTAATTTAAAATGATCGTGTATGGGCTTCAGAGCATTTAACTGGTTCTGAAAAACGGGCAATTTTTTTTCGAGCTCTATTTTTTCACGGCGTTGTCCTTTTTTTGGGTTGTAAAAAATGGTCGTGAAACGATGTGAAAAACCCGTGCTTGCTCAGAAGCAAGTTATGAGACAGGAGAGCTAAAACTAGCGTTCGTAATGAAGTACGGCCGCGTACACACGGCAGAAAACCTCGACGGGCCAAACACATCGTTCCGCCCGTCGAGGTTCTCGGCCGGCCGTCAAAATCGGCGACCATCCCGTCGGGAAAGGCGACCAGCTGTTCATCCCGACGGGCTGCCGATAAAATAGAGAACCTGCTCTCTATTTTCTCTCGGCGGCTTTCCCGACGGGATGCTCGCCGAGAGTGTACACACGGCCGAGGTTCTCGTGTGTACGGGGCTTAAGCACATTCATCATGCTGTAATAGACAGAAAAGCGCAAATCGTCTTTTACTAACACAAAATCAGCGCAAGCAGCCCAAAGGGTGGCGTCATCCGAATGGAACTTCCCCTTTATAGTGCTGTCGTACGTGTTGTACATCACCGCGCTTTGCTAGAGCATTTTTTTTTTTACGATCGTGTGTAGGCAAGGCCGTTTTAATGATCAAGTTAAAAAAAAACATTGGCCCAGATTCATAAAGCAATTACGCCTGTCTAACTGGTGTTAGACAGGAGTAATTTCAAATTTCGCGAATCCTCAAACCATGATACGGCGGCTTCGGGCCTCGATCCGAGAGGCTTACGTCTTCGTAAACCTTCGGATCTACGCTGCGATATATTTGCGGCCGCTGGGAGGAGTTTGCGTCGTTTTGATGCGTCGGGATATGCAAATGTGTTTTTACGGCGATCCACGAAGATACGAGCGGTCTTCGCAATCGCTTACGTCTGTTTTTTTTTACGTACTGTTAGACCAGCTTTTTGCTGGTCTAACGGTGCGTAACCCATGTTAAGTATGGCCGTCGTTCCCGCGTCGATTTTAATTAATTAATTAATTTTTTTAAGTAACTCGTTCTTGAATAGAAATGTCCGTAAACGACGCTACTCAAACAACGAATGACGTAACAACGTGATTTCGCGCAATGCACGGCGGGAAATTTGCGAACGGAGCATGAGCAGTTCGATCGCCGCGGGAACGTGCCTATTTTAAATCCTTCACGCCCACTACTCGTCTATATGGATTGCGACGGGAGAAATACACTACTCCGCCGTCGTTTACTGGACAAAATCTACCTGGATTCCATGTAGAGCCAGGTAAGAAACGGCGGCGTAGTGTATTTCTGATACGCTACGAGAATCCAATTCTCTCTGAATCTGGGCCATTGTTTTTTCTAGAGCCTAAAAAACGTTTTTTACAACCCGAAAAATGATCATGTGTACGCGGCAAAAGACCTGATTGAGAATACTACTGCTTTAATAAATCCAGCACCTCAAACCTTTCTTTTACTTCCTAATCATATTCACTGAGAGCATTATGCTTTACATACACTAAAGCTGGCCATAAACTATTTGAATATTGTCTGGTTCAGCCGGAAATTACCGAGATTCAAACCATGTTTGGGCAGGCTGAATGTACGTACGTTGATTTTACATGTGATTATTGCTAGTGGCTGAGCAGGAGAGATTCTGCCATCAACACTGCCCGTGTTGATAGGTAAATCAAGCAATTTTCCAGTGGCTGCAGGAAAGAAAATCCTTCCATCTATAGCCGGGTTATCTTGAATTATTTAGTTAACTCTTGGAACAAAAATTGAGTGGATCTAGAGAACAAAATTTGTGGATGCCCAAAGTTTTAGTCAACCTAAATCAAATGCCATTAACATCTTTGTTGCTTTAGGTAATTTTTCTGGGATTTATTTATTTAATTATTTATTTTTCAGCAATTGTTGGACTATCTACTTACCTAGCAGTGGGTTTATGGGTCTTATAGGCGTGGTGACAATTTTGAAGGCTATTACAGTAAGATGTGGTGAATTAGAGTAAGCCACACCTATGGATCACTCAGAACAATTTCCTAAAATTATACTATGTCTTAGCCCAGACTTGCATTTTTAGTTTTGGACAGAGTATGGAGTTTTCTCTTTCTTTTCTTTTTATTTTTTTTTGCTGGTTGTGTCCCATTGGGAAGATAGTTCTTCATTTTCTGTTCCAGAGACACAACAGGAACTAAGAGGGTATAGAAAGAATACCAGGATATATCCTAAGATAGAGGCTGGTCCTAGCGCTCAGTGGACAAATCTTCTAATTTAATAGATTATATAAGTATATATGCAGAAAAAGCAGCTATTATAATGAAAAAAAGTGTATGAAAGAAATATGTGTCCGGGTCGCCCCTCCTCTGTGATACTAGTCTGCTGTCTGCCATAGCCTAGAGCGTCCTCCATATTGTCGTAGCGCAAGACAGTATGATTACCCGATGCGCTACTCTACATTATGGATCTACTAGGTACTGCTCCATGAAGTTTATTGTCTGCTCGCGCGGCTCACTACACGCACAACTTAGAGTACCTCGCTGCTGACATAAACAAAAGACTATGGATTAAAGACTCAGACTGACAGCAGCTGTATCTTTTTGGCATACATAATATATAATCCTAATAATGTTCACACCTGGCTATCCCTTATTAAAGGTGGTAATACCAGTACTATTCATACCCAGTTATGGATTACATATTAATACGTTTCATCAGCAGTATGTAATTATTACCACTAAAAAGGTAAATGTGACATAGTCACTTGTGCCAGAATAAAAACTATTGACATACACATGAATATATCCTTAAAAATCAACATATGAAATACACTATAATTTTTCATCCTGTATATTATACTGTTAAAAGTGTCACATAAGCCAATACTCATTATTTGTATTTTTAAAAAAAAAGAAGCACCCCATTGACATATGTGTGTCATATACACTTAAGATTGTATTTTATTATTTTTTTTAATGTATAATAGCTGTTGTCATATTGTTTTCAGTATCTGAGGTTAGCTGCCATTCTTAGGATAGGAGGTCCTGATTGATGTTTGCACCTCACAAAAGCAGATTTTGAACTTATGAGTTCAATTGATATAAATTCATATAGCGCTGTTAATGCCTCATAGAGACATATTTCTTTCAGGAACTAAGAGGGGATCTCCCCAAAATGAGGAAGATCGTTACTAGAGCAAGTGTCTCTATTGGAAGATGTTCCCTCCTTTTTTTCTGAATCAATACATTTTTATTTATGTATAATAATAAAGCTTTTACACCTTCCCGCTGAGAGTACACATATATGCGACCTCAGGCATCATCCCGGTACCGTTTTTTTAGAGCAGGCAGTCAGCTTTCCAGGCATAACAACCGATGCGGCTAAAAGCTGCTCGATTGTTATGCCGGAGGAGCGAGAGGAGACATCCTCCTCCCACCGCTCTGACTGGGTCTCCCGTCCCACCCGGAGCCCCGATCCATGATGCGGCACTTCCGGCACCTAGTGACAGTAAATGGCTTTGTTCCAGTCTCCTGAATGTAAACAAGGAAGCAACGTCACAACGTCACTTTCCGGTTTACTCGGCTGCCAATGATACCGGTTTAAAAAAATATATACAGTATTCAGAATTGTCGTTTTTGGTAATCTGAATACTTTGAAGTGTGAAGGAGAGATTTGGGGTCTTTTAAACCCCCGATCCCTCCATAAAGAGTACCTGTCACTACCTATTACTGTCACAAGGGATGTTTACATTCCTTGTGAAAGCAATAAAAGTGATCTTATTTTTTTTTTTAACACAATTTAATAATGTAAAAATAAATAAAATAAATACGATTTTTTTTTTAAAGCGCTCGGTCCCCGCAAACTCGCGCAGCAAAAAAAACGCATATGGAAGTTGCGCCCGCATATGTAAGTGGCCTTCAAATCACACATGTGAGGTATCGCCACGATCGTCGGAGCGAGAGCAATAATTATAGCACTAGACCTCCTCTGTAACTCTAAGCTGGTAACCGTAAAAACAAAACAAAAAACATTTTAAGCGTTGCCTATGGAGATTTTTTGGTACTGTAGTTTGAACCATTCCACGAGTTATAAAGCGTGACATGTTTGGTATATATTTACTCAGCGTAACATCATCTTTCACATTATACCAAAAAATTGGACTAACTTTACTTTTTCATTTTTTTTTATTCATGAAAGTGTCTTTTTTCCCAAAAATACCTGCCTGGGCACACCCTAATCACCCGGTGTGGTGCAGATTCCCCCTGTTTAAACCCCTGATATTTCACCAAAACCCCCTGATGGGCCTCATACAAGATTTGTAAAAAAAAAAAGTAAAAAATTATAAAAATATAAAACTATTGACACCATCCACTGCTCTACTGACACTGTCAGTATATATACACATGCACACACAAGTATGTAATAGGCTACGCCCCCCCCCCCCAAAAAAAAATGACATGCCAAATGTGGCATGAAAGGGGGCGAGGAATACTTAATGTGGAAGTTCCACTTTTAGGTGGAACTCCGCTTTAAGATGCGCTAAAGTTCAACCTACAGTTCTAGTTTCGTTTTTGCTGTTATTTCCTGTCTCTCTGATGTACAGAGCCAGAAAGCAGATAGAGGGCAGTGATGGTTTATCTAAAACCCCTCAGCACCAACCCAGTTTCAGTTTACACACAGTAATCACACCTCCTTGATTAGTGACCACAGAGAGAAAGCTCCCAGCACTGTGGTTATAAGGAAACAGACAACCAGGAAGTGTGGAGATCAGAGCAGAATTACAGCAACATCAAAGCAAAAAACAAACAATGAGGACATGAAAACAGCACTGCAGTAAGGTAAAGGAAGCTATTTAGCTAAAAAAATGTTTTCCTTTAGTGACCCTTTAAACTGGCTGATTAGATCTGTATCTTTTTTTTTTAATGAGTATTTCTTCCAATTTGGATATATTTTTTAAGGATTTATTATTAGTGCTAGTTTTTCTAACGGCTTATTGCATAAGAAGGCCTCTGGCGTAGGCTTTGTGGGTACACCACAGGGTAGAGCTTCTAACAGAGTCATTATTATTTAGTACAAAGAATTCTTCCAGTTAGGTATTGTTCCTCCATAGAAAGTTGTTGGTACACGTTTAATTTGGATTAATTTCATGTGTAATTTGTACATGTTCCATCTGTTTTCTTTACTAGGGGCCCCCGAGTCAGAGGCGTAAGAGTAGACTTTCTTTGCAAACCAGGCTCATCCCACCAGATACGTGACACCCTCACTCATTTTCAGACACCAAAAAATGTAAGAATGTCAGTGTTCCTAGCAGGCAGTAATAAAAACCTGAGAGGTTCTAAAGGCTCTTTCATACGTAATTCATGATCAGGTTCGTCTGTTAGTTTTTTAGGTGGACCTGATCAGAAGCTCTGTGTAGCTCTATGAAGAGGTGGATGTAAAAGGACTTTCCATTTACACCCACCTACCTCCGAGTCTGTCCAGGTCCATAAAAAACATAAACCTAAGTTGGTTTATCATGGAGCTATCACGGGTTGTCCGTCGGACCAAAGTTTTAAAACTTGCTTTAAAATCTGTCCGACGGACACCTGTCCGTCGGACAGATTCGATGGTTAGTACGCAAACGCATTGGACCAAAAACCCGCGCATGCTCAGAATCAAGTCGACGCATGCTTGGAAGCATTGAACTTCCTTTTTTTAGCACATCGGTGTGTTCTACGTCACCGAGTTCTGGTCTGATCGGATTTTTGGTCCGGTGGTGTGTACACACATCAAACCATCAGACCACTTCAGCCTGGTCCGATGAAAACGGTCCGTCGGACCAGTTTCATCGGACCGCTCTGATCGTGTGTACGTGGCCTTAGAGTAATATGAGCAGGAGGGGGAACCTCCTCTTTAACTGTATATAAGACTTGTATTCTTGTTCTAATAAAGAGTTAATGTACAGCAAACAAACGAGTAATGTATTGTTTGTTGTTGATAGTGGTTGGAATATGTGATTTCTATATTCAGACTGGGAGGAAGTGGTATATAACGAAAGCACTCAAGCAGAGTGTGGGACATGTCATTACACTTATCCGAAACAAACAAAAAAAGGCTTAAAATACACTTTAACAGACCCATTATTTACAGAATAAGGCAAATAGAAAGGCTGGATATCTCTAATTTATTAAAAGCTAAATCTTAGGCAAAATGTATGTTTTTATATTTGCACAGCTTCAGTACCACACTGTGAATGAATGAATGAATGAATGAAAACTTGTATAGCGCGGCACATGCGAACTGAATCGCCTCTGGGCGCTGTGGTTGAACTTGATGGACTTGTGTCTTTTTTCAACCTGACTATGTAACTATGTACACAATGGCACAAATCACATTACTGCACGTCCTTATATAACATCTTCTTTCAAGTGATTAAAACCATATCTTGAAAATTTGGTCCTGGAGTCTAGTACTCCGGTACTCAACTCAACTGCCCCTAGATAATATATTAGCTTGCCTCTTAAGCTGACCATACATGGATCAAAATTCGGCCGAATCAGCAGGGTCTAGCCAAATTTTAAATCCATGTATGGGCGAACAATTTCTGCCCGTGGCTATAGCTGCTAGCAGCAATCATTGTATAATTTCATCAGGGAAGGCTTCCAACCGGCAGAATACTATAGCGCTGCGAGAGGCATTTCCCAATCAACATTGGCTCAAGCGATTTTTGA
Source organism: Rana kukunoris (assembly GCA_029574335.1). Taxonomy (NCBI): domain Eukaryota; kingdom Metazoa; phylum Chordata; class Amphibia; order Anura; family Ranidae; genus Rana; species Rana kukunoris. The sequence goes on from CM056059.1 coordinate 24,675,794, forward strand.
AAAAAAATAAATGCATCTATGGCTAGCCCTACTTGTCTTCCTTTTCCTTCCTTATCTGTAGACCATTAACAGGTTCTGCAATGCTACCAATATTGTTAAAAAAAAAAAACATTAAACATATTAAACCAATAAAAATGTTATAGGATTAAAGAAAAATACCTTTTCTTCGTTTTCTCTTCATAATGAGATACCATCCTACTAAAGCCAATGGTATAATAAATATCAATAATAAAAATGCATAGGTTCTGAGGCTTCTTGTTTCTGTAAAAAAAAAAAAAAAAAAAAAAAAAGCCAAGTTTTATAATAATAGCTAAATCTATTGAAGTTATAATAAAAAGCCACTGTGGATTTATTTTTTTATGAAGCTGGTCGGTATAACCTAGAGCGCCTATAAGTGCATAAAGGGCCATGTGAACAGAGAAGAACTCATGGATTCTTGGAAAGAAGAAGAGGTGATAGCCTGTAAAGGTGAAAATAGTCCAAGAGTGGAAGAGTGGTGGCACCCTCTAAAGGTGCTTCAAGGGTTTATAGACCCAGTTACAAGTGGGACTAGAGATCTGGTGAGTGGCCTGTGTAGGTGGCGGTGATCACATGGTAATTGAAACACAGGATACATGAGCACAGAGATTATTTAGAAAAGACTGTATGATTATTTAAAAGGACATTGGACATTTTTTCATTTTCACTTTGATGCACTTTTAATTTATCATCGTTTCTTTTAATTTATAAAAAAAATATTTGTATAGGGTTGCTTATATTGCATGCTTTGCACAATTTAAAAGTACAGATCCATATGAATGATGCGCTTTAATTTGCACGGGTTTATATGTTTGATGCACTTTACTAATTAAAGGTATAATTCCATAATATAGATGCACTTTATTATTAAATGTTTGTTTTCATGCAGCTACCTCTGCAGCAATGCTGGCAGCACTCGTATGTCTATTTCCAAAAGACAATCTCTGGATATGACACTGAGCATGTGCACGTGCACTCAACTTCTTTGGTCGATTATGGCGAGGCCTGTTCTGAGTGGAACCTGTCCTGTTAAACCGATGTATGGTCTTGGCCACTGTGCTGCAGCTCAGTTTCAGGGTTTTGGCAATCTTCTTATAGCCTAGGCCAGTGATGGGGAACCTCGGCACTCCAGATGTTTTGGAACTACATTTCCCATGATGCTCAGGCACGCTGCAGTGTAGTGGAGCATTATGGGAAATGTAGTTCCAAAACATCTGGAGAGCCAAGGTTCACCATTACTGGCCTAGGCCATCTCTATGTAGAGCAATAATTTCTTTTTTTTTTCAGATCCTCAAAGAGTTCTTTGCCATGAGGTGCCATGTTGAACTTCCAGTGACCAGTATGAGAGAGAGAGCGATAACACCAAATTCAACACACCTGCTCCCCATTCACACCTGAGACCTTGTAACACTAACGAGTCACATGACACCGGGAGGGAAAATTGCGAATTGGGCCCAATTTGGACATTTTCACTTAAGCCCCATACACACCATCAGATTTTCTGTAGATTTTTGTCTTCAGATTTACCAAAACCATGTAGTAGAAGGGCCTGCCTGTTTGCATATAAATTGAAATTCTTAAGGTTTGACCTCATATTATATGTTTTTGGTAAATCTGACGACAAAAATCTGCAGAAAATCTCATGGTGTGTGTGGGGCTTTAGGGGTGCCAGCAGTTTAGACATTAATGGCTGTGTGTTGAGTTATTTTGAGGGTAAAGCAAATTTACACTGTTATACAAGCTGTATACTCACTACTTTACATTGTAGCAAAGTGACATTTATTCAGTGTTGTCACATGAAAAGATATAATGAAATATTTACATAAATGTGAGGGGTGTACTTACTTTAATAAGATACTGTAAATTCCACAAGGCTTATATATTACAGTCTCTGCAAATATAACAAGAAAGTGCCAAAATGCAGTTAAAGCTAATCTCTGGGCACAAAACCTTTCATTAAAATATATTCCTTAAAGCGGGAGTTCACCCCCAAATCGACTTTCTGACATTAGTTCCAGCATACTGCTAACATCTGCAGTATGCTGTTTTTTTTGTTTTTTACGCTACTTGTCGCTTTATGAGCCCTTGTTATCCGGCTCCGAGCGGGGAATCCTGCGGGGAGTAGGTGTTTCTTAAGCGAAGAGGAGTTGATTGATGGCTGCTAAAGCGCGTCACGGCTTCCAAAAATACCCGAAGTGACACTCGGGTATTTACTGCACTAAACTGCGCCTTCCGTGTAGAGCTGACTGCGCAGGCGCCATAAACACCCGAGTGTCACTTCGGGTATTTTCGGAAGCCGTGACGCGCTTTAGCCGACCGTCAATCAACTCCTCTTCGCTTAGGAACGCCTATACCCGGAAGCGATCCCCGCTCGGAGCCGGATAACAAGGGCTCATAAAACGATAAGTAGCGGAAAAAAAACAGCATACTGCAGATGTTAGCAGTATGCTGGAACTAATGTCAGAAAGTTGATTTGGGGTGAACTCCCGCTTTAATAGCCAAAATGAATATAAAGTCACTTTGTGTGCACCAAAAGCTTTTGCAGAATCAGATATTACCTTGTACAACATGCAGTGACATCATCACTGTGCTGTACAAAGCCTGTGCAGAGAGCAGAGCTGTGGGAGGGACCCAGCAGGCTCCACCCACTACAAGCTTCCTGCATAAAACTACAGGAGGGGATGGGGAGGAGACCAATCATCCTGCATAAAGAGAGAAACCTGCAGTGATCGGTCCTATAGCACAGGAAGTTCCTACACAGAGGGAATGTTTCACACTGGATTACTACACAGATCTGGAAGAATAAGATAAAGCACACCAAGATTCAAGCATAATACACATTTATTATAGTCAGACAATATTTCCTTATCCCGGAGTTCATCTTTACGTGCAATTGGTCAGTGAAATCTGTACTGGAACAATCATAAATACAATCCCTAAGACAACACCAACTTTGCACTATGGCCACTATCCATCAGGGCACATTGTGTGTGGTACACGTTCTTTAGCCCAAAGGAACCCTACCATGAAAATTCTAGATGCTTGTGCTTGCCTGGGTATATTCATTAAATAGTATCTAAGTTTGTTGTTGTACAGTACAAGCCTACTGTAATCTTCTCTTACACTGAGAACTAGGGGGACAGAATTGGAGATCAAACTACGACATTGCATAGTGCTGTTAGTCTAAGAAATTAGACTTGCTGGCCGGTGAAGGGTAAAAAGATGACCTTATCAGTGCACTGCTACTCCTTTAATATCAAATGATAGGTTGGGGGCAGAACTTGCCAAGCTGAGCAGGGACTGCTGGGGGGTTGGATGGTCATATAAGTAAATGTAGCTGTTTTCCTACACTAATGCCGCGTACACACGATCACTTTTTGTGATGAAAAAAACAACGTTTTCAAAAACGTCATTTAAAATCACTGTGTGTGGGCAAAACGTCGTTTTATGTCTTCAAAAAAACGACCAAAAAAAATTCGAACATGCTTGAATTTTTTACGTCGTTTTTCAAAACGTCGTTTTTTGTGTCATAAAAAGTGATGGTGTGTGTTGAAAACGACGTTTTTAAAGCCGTGCATGCTCAGAGGCAAGTTATGAGACGGAGCTTCAATGGAACAGAGTGCAGTCAAACGTGGTGTACGTCACCGCGCTTTGCTAGAGCATTTTGAAAAAACAATGGTGTGTATGCAACGTCATTTTGGAAAATGAAGTTTGAAAAACGTTGTTTTGTTTCATCACAAAAGTGACGGTCCGGCGGACCGTTTCAGCAGACAAATTTGTTAGTGTGTACGGGCGAACAGACAGGTTTTTCCAGCAGACAGATTTTAAAGCAAGCTTTAAAATCTGTCTGCTGGGAATCCGTCCGTCCGACACTAACCAGAAGACATATACACTAGTACACTAACCAGAAGACATATCTGCCCGCGCATGCGTCGAATGGATTTGACGCATGCGCGGAAGTGTTTTACTTCCTGGTGACGGTGACGTGGCAGCTTCAACGTCACCGCCACGTCACCGCGCTGTCTGCCGGCGGGGATTATGGTTTGATCGTGTGTACACGATCCAACCAATACATCCCAGCAGACAAATCCGATCAAATCGGTGTGTACGCGACCTCACACGTTAAATTTAGCATCCTCTGCATTCAGTGCTGCCCAGAACCTGATTACTACAGAAAAGAAAGTGGAAGCATAGTTCCGGTACTTGCCTGAGGTATATGTGGTATTAGTATGTACTTGAGGGTATACAAAAGTGGAGTTGGGTGGGGTTCCTAAAAAAGATAAAAACTAAAACATTTAAACTACAAAGCAAAACACTAAATACACAGCAAAAATATTTTTTTCTTATATCCGTCCATCCAGTCTTAAGAGTTATACAGCCCTGCCAGGCAGCAAAGCCAGGCTGGTGGCTCAACTTTCCTCTACTGCAGTTAAATAATATAGCATGGTCACCTTCCAGCCCCCAACCTTTGATCAGACAATGAAAGAGCATCCGTGGCCAGGTGACATCATCCCTCAAGTACGTGTTTATGCAGCATACATGATTGGCCCCTGATGGGCTTGAGTGCTGCTGGATTTCAAAAGCCAAGACAAATTCAGACTATTCCAAAAGTTACATTTAATGATTTTCATGACCATATAACGGCAGTAAGTTTTTCCTTTAAATGTTTGACCAAAGTTAAAGTGGGCATAAACTCAAATATTTAAGCTTTACTATATTAAAATAAATGTTTTTGAAAACATGTCAGTCGTGCCTAAGCAGTTCTCTAGAAAAAAAAAAAATTGTCTTGGGATTTCCTCCTGAAAGAATAATTCAGTGTGTCTAGACACATTTCTACCTGCAGCCTAATAATTTATATCTACAGTATGAGATCTAAGACGCTGCTGCCTCTGACTGCTAGTTTTAGGAGATTTGAAGCGGAATTTGATGTTCAAGTTCTTCTTGCTGGAGTTCCTGACATGAGGAAACAAAGCCCTGCCTCTACCAAGATGGCACCTCCACATAGAGAGACAGTGCAGAAGAAGGTATGGTAGGTCAGTAATGGGAAAAGATCAGCTGCAGGGCGACCATAGGCAAAACTATTGACAATCCATTTTGTGGGGCTTACTATGGTAGGCAACACAAATTACTGTGCTGAAGACAGACAGAAGTATTTGTTTTATACAGCCATATGTACTAGTGCAATTTATCACAACCAAGTGAAAGATATAACACCAACATATCACGAAAAATTAAAACAGAATCACTGAGTTGGAAAAAGGATCACCCCCTTATGTCAATATTTCGGTGAACCACCCTTTGGTTTAATTCCAACCTTTAGTCTGTTGGGATTTGTCTCTACTAGCTTTGTACATCTAGGGCCAGATTCACAAAGAAGTTACGTTGGCGTATCTCGAGATACGCCACGTAACTTCTAGGATGCGCCGGCGTATCTATTTTCTGTATTCAGAAAGCAAGATACGCCGGAATTTTGCTAAGATCCGACCGGCGTAAGTTTCTTACGCCGTCATATCTCAGTTGCATATTTACGCTGGCCGCTAGGTGGCGTTTCCGTCGATTTACACTTTGAATATGCAAAGATGCTAGATACGTCGATTCACGAACATACTTGCGCCCGGACGCATTTTTTTACGTCGTTTGTGTAAGCGTAAGTCCGCCGTAAAGTTACCCCTGCTATATGAGGCGTACACAATGTTGGACGTCCGGACAGCGTTGATTTTTCCATCGTTTACGGAGTTTGCGTAAAACGTTTGTGAATAGGGCTTTGCGTAAGTTACGTTCACGTCAAAACCAATGAGTATTTGAGGCGTAATTTTGAGCATGCGCACTGGGATACGTCCACGGACGGTGCATGTGCCGTTCGTTAGAAACGTCATTTACGTGGGGTCATGGTTGATTAACATACAACACGCCCACTCCAAGTCTACTTTGAATTATGCTGGCTTACGCTGGCCAATTTACGCTACGCTGCCGTAACTTAGGACGCAAGTGCTTTGTGAATACGGCACTTGCCTCTCTAATTTGCGGTGGCGTAGCGTAAAGAGGATACGCTACGCCCGCACAAAGACACGCCTCTGTACGTGAATATACCCCCTAGACTTTGCAATATTTGCCCACTCTTCTTTGCAGAACTGCTTAATTTTTGTTAAATTTGATGGTGACCTTTTGTGGACTGCAGTCTTCAAGTCATTCCACAGATTTTCAGTCTGATTTAGGTCTGAACTCTGACTAGGCAATGCAAGGACATTCAGCTTTTTTTCCTTCAACCACTGTGTGGTCATTTTTGCTGTGTGCTTTGGGTTATTGTCACGTTGGAAGGTAAACCTTCTTCCCATTGACAACTTTCTTAGAGAGGGCAGCAGATTTTCCTCAAGAATTTGATGGTATTTTGCCCCATCCATTTTTCTTCTATCTTGACTAGGGGATGAGTTCGACTCAAACATTGGCTGTTTCCCCGTTTGGTGAACAGCGAACAATTTGGGGTATTCGCGTCAAATTCGTAAGGAGAAAGCCGGGGGTTACCCAATGACGTGGACGGGTGACCATGTCTCCTCTTACGCGTCATGGGGGTTTCGTTCCTTGCTGGAGAATAAGTGGAGACTGGAGCGTCGCTGGAGAATGGATCATCGCTGGACATCGAGAGACTGGATTACATCACTAGACAGACATTGAGAGACTGGATTACATTGCTAGACAGACATCGAGAGACTGGATTACATCACTAGACAGACATCGAGAGACTGGATTACATCACTAGACAGACATCGAGAGACTGGATTACATCACTAGACAGACATCGAGAGACTGGATTACATCGCTAGACAGACATCGAGAGACTGGATTACATCGCTAGACAGACATCGAGAGACTGGATTACATCGCTAGACAGACATCGAGAGACTGGATTATATCGCTAGACAGGCATCGAGAGACTGGATTACATCGCTAGACGGACATCGAGAGACTGGATTACATCACTAGACAGACATCGAGAGACTGGATTACATCACTAGACAGACATCGAGAGACTGGATTACATCGCTAGACAGACATCGAGACACTGGATTACATCGCTAGACAGACATCGAGAGACTGGATTACATCGCTAGACAGACATCGAGAGACTGGATTACATCGCTAGACAGACATCAAGAGACTGGATTACATCACTAGACAGACATCGAGAGACTGGATTACATCGCTAGACAGACATCGAGACACTGGATTACATCGCTAGACAGACATCGAGAGGCTGGATTACATCACTAGACAGACATCGAGATACTGGATTACATTGCTAGACAGACATCGAGAGGCTGGATTACATCGCTAGACAGACATCGAGAGACTGGATTACATCACTAGACAGACATCGAGAGACTGGATTACATCACTAGACAGACATCGAGAGACTGGATTACATCACTAGACAGACATCGAGAGACTGGATTACATCACTAGACAGACATCGAGAGACTGGATTACATCGCTAGACAGACATCGAGACACTGGATTACATCGCTAGACAGACATCGAGAGACTGGATTACATCACTAGACAGACATCGAGAGACTGGATTACATTGCTAGACAGACATCGAGAGGCTGGATTACATCACTAGACAGACATCGAGAGACTGGATTACATCACTAGACAGACATCGAGAGACTGGATTACATTGCTAGACAGACATCGAGAGGCTGGATTACATCACTAGACAGACATCGAGATACTGGATTACATTGCTAGACAGACATCGAGAGGCTGGATTACATCGCTAGACAGACATCGAGAGACTGGATTACATCACTAGACAGACATCGAGAGACTGGATTACATCACTAGACAGACATCGAGAGACTGGATTACATCACTAGACAGACATCGAGAGACTGGATTACATCACTAGACAGACATCGAGAGACTGGATTACATCGCTAGACAGACATCGAGAGACTGGATTACATCGCTGGAATTATATATTTTTTTAATAAAAGACTGGTCACAAACTGTCTACTGTGATTTTTAAAATGTTCACACTTTTTCTTTGTGAAATGAAAGGTGTACAAATGTACCCCATTACCAATTCACATAGGGGGGGGGGGGGTGGTCAGGATCTGGCTACAACTAGCTAAAACAAAAACCGTGTCTGTCTTCATTTCAGGCTGCAAAACAATACCTTGAGAAATTAAACAAAAAAAAAAAAAAACGGGCTTGAAAGCTGAAATATGGGAACGTATACATTTAATGAATGCAATTATGGGTTTATTAACTACTTGACACAGCCAATCACAGATCGCCGCGAACGGCCAATCAATTGCCACTACTGTACCCATGATCAAATGCTGCCAGTGTGAGTGTGCCCATCAATTGCCGCTACTGAGCCCCATCAGAGTGCCAGTGTGCCAATCAATTGCCACTACTGTGCCCTATGATCAAATGCTGCCAGTGCCAGTGTGCCCATCAATTGCTGCGACTGACATTGTGCCCCATCAGAAGCTGCTATTTGTCACCTGATCATCACCAGTTCCATTTGCTTTGCTAACCTTTTAATCTGGACTGTCACTCTGGTCTGATGAGGCAGACTTCAACCAGCGCCGCTCTTCTGCTCTTCTTGGTTCCCTCCCTAATCCGGGCACAGGCAGGCAGTCGGGCGGGAGGAGGAGCCTGGAGGTCGGATGTCGTGCATACCCGGGCTGCAGCCTGAAATGCACTGTGGCCTGTGGGCGGGAGGTCAGGACGGTTCGGGAACAGCTGAGCCGAGCCAGTGGATCTTAGGCTGTGTACACACGGCAGAGAACCTCGACGGGCAGAACACATCGTTCCGCCCGTCGAGGTTCTCTGCCGGCCGTCGAAATCGGCGACCCGCCCGTCGGGAATGGCAACCAGCCATTCATCCAGGCGGGCCGTCGAGCAAATAGAGTGCGTGCTCTCTATTTCTGCTCGACGGGCTTTCCGACGGGAAGCTCGCCGAGAGCGTACACACGGCCGAGGTCCTCGCTGGAATGTGCATTCCAGCGAGGTTCTCGCTGGTTTTCAGCGAGAACCTCGGCCGTGTGTACGCCGCCTCAGGGGCCACATGACCTTCCTACAGGGCCAGCCTTAGGTGTTCAATCCTGTGGCGCCCCCCCCAGACCGCTACACACTAAACTACCCACAGACCACTACACAATACACACTGACCGCTACACAATACACACTGACCGCTACACAATACACTACCCACAGACCACTACACAAACTGCCCACTGACCGCTACACAATACACTACCCACAGACCGCTACACAATACACTACCCACAGACCTACACAATACACACAGACCGCTACACAATACACTACCTACAGACCGCTACACAATACACTACCCACAGACCGCTACACAATACACTACCCACAGACCACTACACAATACACTACCCACAGACCACTACACAAACTGCCCACAGACCGCTACACAATACACTACCCACAGACCACTACACAATACACTACCCACAGACCACTACACAATACACTACCCACAGACCGCTACACAATACACTACCCACAGACCGCTACACAATACACTACCCACAGACCGCTACACAATACACTACCCACAGACCGCTACACAATACACTACCCACAGACCGCTACACAATACACTACCCACAGGCCACTACACAAACTGCCCACAGACCGCTACACAATACACTACCTACAGACCGCTACACAATACACTACCCACAGACCACTACACAAACTGCCCACTGACCGCTACACAATACACTACCCACTGACCGCTACACAATACACTACCCACTGACCGCTACACAATACACTACCCACTGACCGCTACACAATACACTACCCACTGACCGCTACACAATACACTACCCACTGACCGCTACACAATACACTACCCACAGACCTACACAATACACACAGACCGCTACACAATACACTACCTACAGACCGCTACACAATACACTACCCACAGACCACTACACAAAATGCCCACTGACCGCTACACAATACACTACCCACAGACCGCTACACAATACACTACCCACAGACCTACACAATACACACAGACCGCTACACAATACACTACCTACAGACCGCTACACAATACACTACCCACAGACCACTACACAAAATGCCCACTGACCGCTACACAATACACTACCCACAGACCGCTACACAATACACTACCCACAGACCGCTACACAATACACTACCCACAGACCACTACACAAACTGCCCACAGACCGCTACACAATACACTACCCACTGATCACTACACAATACACTACCCACAGACCGCTACACAATACACTACCCACAGACCACTACACAATACACTACCCACAGACCACTACACAATACACTACCCACAGACCGCTACACAATACACACTGACCGCTACACAATACACTACCCACAGACTGCTACACAATACACTACCCACAGACCGCTACACAATACACTACCCACAGACCACTACACAAACTGCCCACTGACGGATACACAATACACTACCCACAGACCACTACACAAACTGCCCACAGACCGCTACACAATACACTACCCACTGATCACTACACAATACACTACCCACAGACCGCTACACAATACACTACCCACAGACCGCTACACAATACACTACCCACAGACCACTACACAATACACTACCCACAGACCACTACACAATACACTACCCACAGACCGCTACACAATACACACTGACCGCTACACAATACACTACCCACAGACTGCTACACAATACACTACCCACAGACCGCTACACAATACACTACCCACAGACCACTACACAAACTGCCCACTGACGGCTACACAATACACTACCCACTGACCGCTACACAATACACTACCCACAGACCGCTACACAATACACTACCCACAGACCGCTACACAATACACTACCCACAGACCGCTACACAATACACACTGACCGCTACACAATACACTACCCACAGACCGCTACACAATACACACTGACCGCTACACAATACACTACCCACAGACCACTACACAAACTGCCCACTGACCACTACACAATACACTACCCACTGACCGCTACACAATATACTACCCACAGACCGCTACACAATACACTACCCACAGACCGCTACACAATACACTACCCACAGACCGCTACACAATACACTACCCACAGACCGCTACACAATACACTACCCACAGACCGCTACACAATACACTACCCACAGACCGCTACACAATACACTACCCACACACCACTACACAAACTGCCCACAGACCGCTACACAATACACTACCCACAGACCGCTACCCAATACACTACCCACAGACCGCTACCCAATACACACTGACCGCTACACAATACACTACCCACAGACCGCTACACAATACACACTGACCGCTACACAATACACACTGACCGCTACACAATACACTACCCACAGACCGCTACACAATACACACTGACCGCTACACAATACACACTGACCGCTACACAATAAACTACCCACTGACCACTACACAATAGACACTGACACTACAGCATTGGTGCTTTTTACTATAGAGGCATTGGTGGACTACAAGGCCCAGCATTTTACTATAGGGGGCTCTGGTGGACTACAAGGCCCAGCATTGTACTATAGGGGGCTCTGGTGGACTACAAGGTCCAGCATTTTACTATAGGAGGCATTGGTGGACTACAACAATCAGCATTTTAGTCCCACCAGAGCCCCCTATAGTAAAATGCTGGGCCTTGTAGTCCACCAGAGCCCCCCATAGTAAAATGATGGGCCTTGTAGTCCACCAATGCCTCCTATAGTAAAAGGCCCAGCATTTTACTATGGAGGCATCACACGTTACACACTGACTTTCTGGTGACATAGAGGAGGAGGAGGGGTAAGCTGACCTGACAGATGAGCCCTCAGCAGACACACATCGGGAGGCAGGACTCCAGGAGCAAGCAGGCACAATCAACCAATCCACAGTGCAGCCCCGCCCCCACACATGACCAGCACCAGCTCAGCATGGCCATTCACAGACCCCCATGCCTGCTTCCCAGAATGCCCCGCCCCGCACATCGCACATGGCCCGATTGGCCAATCACAGAGCACCCCTAAGGACGACCCTGGCTTCCTACAACTCCCACAATCGGCGGCCGTTGCTGCCGAGTTTTAGCAAAAAAAAATAGCGCTGCTGACCGCGGCCGTTTTAAAGATAATGTGAGCGGCCCGGGGGGCAATTTCCATTTTTCCACCTGGCCCAGTCCGCCCCTGCCCAGAAGCTAGTTATGAAGCGAGCTTCAATGGAAAACAGTGGTGAACGTAACCTCGCTTTTTGTGAAAAAACGGTGTGTATGCAACATCGTCTTTGAAAAGTGACGTTTCAAAAACGTAGTTTTTTACTTCACAGAAAACGTTGTTTTTTTTTATCACATAAAGTGATCGTGTGTACGCGGCATTAGAGGTGCCTCTCTTCTTTCAGCTCCTGCTGGATTTTGCTTCTAATCCCCTTGTGGAGGCTTCCATTTGTGGATAGACATTTTATGGTTACGCAACCTATCACATTGCTATAATCTTTTTATATGAATTATAAACTGAAATGGTTGTGGAACGAATCATTTGAGTTTCCATTATATCTTATGGGAAAATTTTCTGTGATATACAAGTGCTTTGGATTACAAGCATTTTTCTGGAAAAAATTATGCTCGCAATTCAAGGTCTTACTGTTGTTGCGCCCCCCCCCCCCCCTATTTGTGGCGCGTTCTTTCTCTGGACATGCTGGCGGGAGGGTATATCTGGGGCAGTCGCCTGTGAAAGTTGTGCTATGCGGGGCCCGCGTTCCAGGTGCGGCATCCACCTTCAGGGTGCGTGTATCCATGAGGCCTGCCTGGCCGAGGTTGCGTACCAGGCGGAACTTCATTCTGATCCTAAGCCGGGAGCTGAACGGTGGGGAATCGGCTCGGGAGAACCCAGAGTCAGAGGTTGTCTGCGAGGCCTGGACGAACCATCGGGGATCCGGTCACCACGCCACATGACAGGTACACTTTGGCTGTCAGTCGGTGACCTTGAAATTGGACTTACTGGGAGGATTTATTGGTTCTAGCCTTTGACAAATCTAACAAAATTCACCAGGCCTGTGGCAGAGGCCCTGTTTCCTCCCAGTGACTTATTTAAAGCGGTATTTCACCCTAAATATAAGATCTCCCATGTGATCCAGCATACTGGCGTCAGCGCCAGTATGCTGGTTTTTTTTTTTTTAATCGCACACTTAATGTATTATGCCGGAATTTCTTTTTTTTCCCCCGTGGTGGACGGCGCCAGTATAGCGCGTCACATCTTCCGAAAATACCCGATATGGACTCGGGTAATCTCGGCGAAAATGCGGCGCCTGCGCACAGACCTAGGAGCTGACTGCGCAGGCGCCGTATTTCTCCGAGTCCTACGGCTATGGCGCGTCACGCCCTCCGAAATAGGACTCGGAGAAATACGGCGCCTGCGCAGTCAGCTCCTAGGTCTGTGCGCAGGCGCCGCATTTTCGCCGAGATTACCCGAGTCCATATCGGGTATTTTAGGAAGATGTGACGCGCTGTACTGGCGCCGTCCACCGCGGGGGAAAAAAATGAAATTCCGGCATAATACAGTAAGTGTGCGATTAAAAAAAAAAAACCCAGCATACTGGCGCTGACGCCAGTATGCTGGATCACATGGGAGATCTTATATTTAGGGTGAACCTCCGCTTTAAAAGTGGCCCTTAGGCTGCCAGGCTCAAGTAAATCGCCTGTCCTGGGCACTTTACCCACTCTGTTAAGAGTGGCGACGTTTGAACTTGACTGTGCTAAGAGCCGGTTTGCTCTTACTACAGTTCTGTCCTTGCTCATAAACCTTTTCTCTAGCGTGTGCCATGTTGATGTTGGCCATGTTGGGCCTTGGAATAAAGCATTGAAAACTCAAGTTGACGTCTGGACACTTGCTCTTTAACCACCTTCACTAATATTATCCCTAGACAAGAATCACTGGTAACCTAACATGCTGGTCCCAAACTAATCAGCGGCTCCTTCGGGGGTGAGCACTACACTGTAATTCTATTAAACCCCCTAGAGGGAACTAGGGACAGGTAAGCGCATCTAGTGGTAGAAATTGAGAGCTACACCAGAAATCTCACAATTGGGAAACAATGGGAGACTAACACCCCCTTAAAAGTTTTTGCTCTCTGCCCACCCTGTTTTGAGTATAACTTCCAGAGTTCAGTCCCTCTTTAAAGAACCCTGCTTACAATTGCTGTGGTCCCCAACCACCTCTTCTATAATACTGTTAAATGACAAGTGTTCTCTACGTTCCTGATCTGTTACCTACCTTTAGGAACACTCTCACCTTCTTTATTATCTGAACAGATCTTCAGCAAAGAGAAGTTCTTCAGGTCAGCGGGGTTGTGTACTATACACAGAAACTCCCTATCCCAGGAGTCATTCATCAATGTTATCTGGATTGTGTCTCCAGAATTATTATAAAGCTGATAAGTGAAATTTTTTTGTCTGTATTTCCAGGTATAGGACAATGATGATTTGTTTGTTGCGGTAAAACAATTAAGGGTTGCATTGCACCAGTCAGTAGTCTTATTCCTTTCTGATATTCTTATAGTTGGGGTAAGAACAGGTTCTGTAAAGAAGAGAAAACATACATTAGATATACATTTTTTAGGTCGATACGTATTCTTCTACATATTTAGAAAAAAAAAAAATCGCAATAAGCGTATAGTGATTGGTTTCCGCAAAAGTTATAGCGCCTACAAAATAGGGGACAAAATTATGACTTTTTTTATTATTTTTTTTACTAGTAATGGTGGCGATCTACGATTTTTAGTGCGACTGCGACATTATGGCGGACACATCGGACACTTTTGACACATTTTTGTTACCATTTACAATTATACAGCGATCAGTGCTATAAATATGCACTGATTACTGTATAAATGTGACTGGCAGGGAAGGGGTTAACACTAGGGGGCGAGGAAGGGGTTAAATGTGTTCCCTGCTAGTGATTCTAACTGTAGGTGGAGGGGGGTGACTGGGGGAGGTGACCGATCTGTGTCCCTATGTACAAGGGACACAGCATCGGTCTCCTTTCACCAGACAGGACGTGGATCTGTGTGTTTACACACACAGATCCACGATCTTGGTTGTGTAACGACCGTGGGTAACGCGCAGACATCGCGGCCAACAGGCATGCGCATCGGCACTGCAATGATGCACCGGGCACGCACCCCCAAGTGCCTGGAAGAGGCGAGGATGTCAATAGACGTCCTCCTGGCATTATAGAGCCACCTTGTGGCCGTCATTTTACAGTCCCGGGGCTCCAAGTGGTTAAAGAAAGGCTCTAACTCCATTTTATAAAGTAAAGAATGTTTTGGAATATTAAAATATAAACAATACATATATTTGCCTGCTTACTAGTGATAATAGCTTAAAGGAGTTATTTATCATGCAAAGGGGTGAAAAGGAACTTCAACAGAGTAAGAGGAATAGCTGCTCAACCATACAGACTGCCCAGGGTTGAAAGAACCCGCGCTCTGGCTGGAGTGTCTCCACACTCTGACAATGATCCATGCAACAAAATTAAGATACTGTAGCAATTGGGTGTCATCCATGGATATAAATTTATTGACTACGGCACAAATGTCTAACGCGTTTCGGCTACATAGTCTTATTAATAGCACAATAAAAAAACTGAAAGAACAGCTGGACTCAGTAAAAATACTCAGAAAAATGTCATAAAAATTATGAATATGAATTATAAAATAAATTCATATAACCGTTATCAGGATAATTTAACACAGACATTCAGTTGCGAGAGAAAAAAGGAGGCTCCCAGTCCCCCATACTATAAAAATAAAAAATAACAGTAAAACATAAAAAAAAAAAATGATGCGTGAAAATCCATTCCATTCCACTGTAAACCCATCCAGGAACTTAAGGTGCTCTTGTGGTAACTCAAAGTGTTTTCATCCAGTGTTTTATGCACCAAACACAAAAGTGCTTGTGTTCACCTCCACCATTCATCCCTAGTGAGCGCCAATCACCAGATTTGATGCGACCCATTACTGTACATAAGAAGGTCAATATGTATCTCCTCCATTCGCTTCCTCCTCTAATTCAACACTGGTCCACTTCTTCCAAGCAGCTCCACCATAAAAAAGGAGAATCTAAATAGTTTTTTTTATTTATGTAGCGCCCCCTATACTTTCAGTGCGGGCACTAGTCTAAATTTAGCAAGAATGGGAGAGTTACCTTGCTCCCATTCACACAATTGTTAAGATGGTGACCCCTGTTATTTCAGAAGTGTCCTCTGGGCCAGTCTGCACTGTAGAGATGTGTCGTCATCCCTGGTCAGCAGTTGACGGCAGAGGGGGTTCTGACAGAGCAGGCTTCTCCAGCAGCCAATTGGAGGAGTTTTGCCTCGCGGGACATGCTGGGAGGAATATATCTGTGACAGGTGTCATGTACTCAAGGCAGTTCTGCGTGGTCCCGGTTCCAGGTGCGGCATCCACCTTCAGGGTGCGCGCATCCATGGACCCCGCCATCGTGGCCCACCTGGCCAATTCCACAGGCTATGCTGGACCTCAACTGGAGGTCAAGGGGGACCCCAGTGCTCTACTGGGTTCCCAGTTATTTTGAGGAGATCCCAGGCTGGGTGCCGTACAATTGGGGGATTTGCTTGATGAGAACCCAGAGGCAGGTTGTCCAACAGGGCTTGAACAAACCAATCGGGGATCTGGTGACCGGGATGCTGACAGGTACACTTTGCTGTCACCCGGTGACCTAGGCTAAAGGAAATTTACTGGGAGGATTCGCTCTGTTCACCCATCCAACTTACTGAAGAAATTGGCCGGTTACAAGGGCCTTAGAGCCAGATCTGAGATAGAGAGATCTGTTCCTCCCAGCGATTCGAAGTGACACCTCGGCTGCCAGGTTAGTGTGGGGAACCTGCCCGTGGGCACTTTACACACTCCACTCGGGAGTGGGGACAAGTTCAACTATTTCTATTGTCGAGGTTAGGCCTGCCCTGTTCACATCCAATCCTGATACCACAAGGTTCTCTTATCCTTCTTTCATCAACTTTCCTTTCCATAAATTGAAGATGATGTTTGCCTTGTTGGCTTCAAAACAAAAAGGCATTAAAGGAAACTTTTTTGACTGTTTGGACATTCGCTCATTGCTCCGCCACTGGTATTTCAGCGCTAGACATTACCAGGGTAACTTGGTGCCAATCCCAGTATTTAACCAGCGGCTCCTTCGGGGGTAGTGCTACATTTATGTTATAACACTAAGGCTCCTTTCACACGGAGCGGTCTGTTTTTCTGTCCGCTCTGTGTGTCCGTCGGCTCAGCGGGGGATCCCCGCTGAGCTGTCAGGCGGACAGGGCGGTCCCCGCACACTGTGCAGGGACCGCCCTGTCTCTCCTCCGCTCTCCCCTATGGGGAATCGGATGGAAACGGACCGTCTGTCCGTTTGCATCCGATCCGTTTGGCCGGACAGAAGAAAAATAGGACATTCTTCCGTCCGAAAAAACGGATGCGGATCTTGCGGACGTTAGCGGATGCATCATCCGCTAACGGATCCACTCCGTAAACGGACTTGTAATGAACGGACGAGCGGAGCGGACATGTGAAAGGGGCCTTAGGCTTCATTTCCATGGACGTTTTTACAGCCACTTTTTTTAGCCTTTTTTACAGCTTAAAAACGCCTGTCCATGTTTATTTTTATTTATTTATTTATTTATTGGACCTGGAGCTCAAAAACGCTACCGCTGCGTTTTTTAACATTTATTAACGTCTGCCATTTTTACAGCTCTATTGCTGGAGCTTCAGAATGCACTGGTCCTGGTTTTTTTTCAAAAACGTCATGTGGGCATGAGGCCATAAACTAACATGGAGAGCCGTTTTAAGCTACAAAAAACGCTCAGAAAAGTGGCTGTAAAAACGTCCATGGAAATGAAGCCTTAAAAAAACAACACACTGGTCTGGTTGAACGCATTTAGTCAGTTATGACATCATCAGTGCCTCTTATGATGTCATACTGATGTAACGCATTCAACAGAGCCTTGTACACTACGTCACTTTGGGTTGCATCTCTTCTGGTGATGTAATACTGGTACCGTGGCCATTTTCATGGTTGGATTACAATATAGGACTCTATGGATATTTATGTGCATACCCTCTTGTTGCTTTTTAAAAACTGTTTAACATAAATAAAATAAAAAAGTGGTATAACACTATTGAAAGTCCCCTTTGTTTTGGTGGAGCTGCCTGGAAGAAGTAGACCAGTGGTGGAGAAGAGGAGGAGCGAATAAAGGAGATACTTTACAAGCGCATATTGACCTTCTTATATAAACTAGGTTGCATCACATTTTGGTGAGTGGTGCTCAATAAGGGTGAACGGTGAAGGTGAACACAAGCACTTTTGTGTTTGGTGGATAAAACACTAGAAGAGAGCACTTTGATTTACCACTAGAGCTTGACGATTAATCGTCAAGATTTTCCCCCGTTGCGATCTTGGAAAAGTATTTCCCGATCATTTGTATGCAGAGAATTCTCTCTGCTCTCAGCCATCAAAAGAAAGGAAGAAAAAATCCTGGCAGTCTGCCAAGTATCACAACATTATTTATCAGTGGAAGGTTAAGTCTAAACATTATAACAATTTGTCTTTTACATGGAAAGAAATAGACTTCTGTATGTAAATTAAGAAAGTTTAACCATTAAGGCTCGGTTCACACTGTCGCACAGCAAGGGTCCGGTGCTTCATCGTTTCAGGTCCGATTTCAGCCCGAATTTTGGTCTAAATTCGGACCTGAAACGCACCAAAAAAGGCATATGTTTTTCCTGCACACCACACCGGACTTGCTGTGGAGATGTGTGAAACTGCTCAATGGAGAGCCAGTCACATTCTCCTGCTATGCAAATTGGATGCGGCGAAACGCGCATTAAATTTGCATAGGTGTGAACCTTTTTCTGACATTTGTTGTTTTCAAGTTAAAATCATTTTGTTTTTGCTAGAAAATTACCTAGAACCCCCAAAGGTGGCTCTGGTGGCACTAGTGGGCAAAGGCAGCACTGGTGGGCACAGGCGGCACTGATGTGGCACTGCAGTGGCACAGATGAGCACTGATGGGCACAGGTGGCACTGATGGGCACTGGTGTGCACTGGTGGGGCACAGATGTGGCAGAGATGGCAAAGATGTGGCACTATTGGGCACTTACAGTTTGTCTCTTAATTGCTCTCCTCTCCTCTCACGCTGGATCTATGTGAGAAGAGGAGAGCGATGAACTAAAGATGTCCCTGTTTGTTTACATCTGTGATTGCGACATCATTGGACGGCGCAATCATGTGGTAAAAAGCCAGGTTCTTTGTTGTTGCGGGTCCCATGGACCAGGTGAGCACAGATATGGACGTCCTCCCAGCGTTAAGGAACCGCCTTGTAGCCGTAATTCGGCTATGGGGCGGTGATTAAGTGGTTAAAGGGGTTGAAAAGGTAAAAAAAAAATCCCTAAATAGCTTCCTTTACCTTAGTGCAGTTCTCCTTCACTTACATCATCCTTCCATTTTGCTTTTAAATGTCCTTATTTCTTCTGAGAAATCCTCACTTCCTGTTCTTCTGTCTGTAACTCCACACAGTAATGTGACACTTTCTCCTGGTGTGGAGAAAGCCTCTTGAGGGGGCAAGCTGGAGAGTCAGGACGCTCTCTACTTTGCAGATAGAGAAAGGAGCTGTGTGTTAGTGGGCGTCCTGACACTCCTGCTCGCCCCCTCCCCCCTCAAGAGGCTTTCTCCACACCAGGGAGGAAGCCTTGCATTACTGTGTGGAGTTACAGACAGAAGAACAGGAAGTGAGAATTTCTCAGAAGAAATAAGGACATTTAAAAGCAAAATGTAAGGATGAGGTAAGTGAAGGGGGACTGCACTAAGGTAACGGAAGCTATTTAAAGAAAATAAAATTACCTTTACAACCCCTTTAATGCACCCTATGAATCGGCCTCCTAGTGCCCCTGTTTTACTTACGTGACCCCCTAATTCTTGTGGCGGAGATGCGCTCTCCCTCTCTGCAAGGGATCCCGGCTATATTAATAGCAGAACAGCCATTGGCTCCCGCTGCTGTCAATCAAATCCAATGACACGGGTGCTGGGGGGTGGGGCCAAGTTCGGCATTTGTGTCTATGGACGTAAATGCTGGACTCGGGTGCGCACCCACACGGTAACCCCGTGTGAGAGCACTTCACCTAGGGGGTTATCTGATGCGGGGGGAGAAGTCGCTGAGGGACCCCAGAAGAGGATAATCAGGGCCACTCTGTGCAAAATGAGCTGCACAGAGGAGCTAAGTATCACATGTTTGTTATTTAAAATAAAACACAAAGGTTTACAATCAGTTTAATTTTGTCTGGGCATCTAGGTTTTGCCTAGGGTTTAGCTTTATGGTAGATTTTATCATCTGCCATTCTAATTTTAGCACCCTTACTGTTGCTGGTGTGGCAATGTAGACTACAATTGCAAAGTACAGTGATCCTCCGGTATTTCTATCCATCGTATGTCCCTCTAGTACCCAGTGTCATCAACTGACATCATGTTAGGGATTGTAGGATGAGTAGTTCCTCAGACTGGTAGTTGCTCTGCATGTCCATTCTCACGGACTACATATCCCAGGGATCTTTGCTGCCATCAAGGAGATTGCTAGGAGGAGCTATAAAAAAAGCCAGAGACCCGCCCCACGCTCTCTTCCTCCTGGGCTTGATATGAGGCGGACCTCTCTGTGCATTGAGAGAGAAGTCGCGGCCTGCCATGCGGTGTACAACATCCCAACCCAGATGAGAAGGGCCTAGCACTGCTTTTTGTTCGTCAGACATCCATCCAGCACCACCTCAATCACCTGAAATCCTGTGTTTATTTTTTATTTTTACATAGGGAGATCGATACGGAAGGCATTGAATCGGCCTGGTCGTTGGTGAGAGGGCAGCCGCCCACATACCTTCCAACATTTTGAGATGAGAATGAGGGACACCTACTAGCAAATGTATGTAGGCATAGGATACGCCCCGTGCTACACACCCTTAAAGGGGAATAAAAAAAAAAAAGGGAAATTAAATCTACAAGTTTTTTTTTTACCACTACCATTCCTTTATGTCCAGCGCATCCCCCTCCCCTTACATTAGGGGCCAGATTCAGGTAGATGGGAGTTTCTTTACTCCAGAGTAACGCATCTCATTTACGTTACTCTGGCGAAATTTTAGGAGCAAGTGCTGTTATTCATGAAGCACTTGCTCCTAAAGTTGCGGCAGCGTATCGAAAATGAGCCGGCGGAATTCAAATTGGGCGGGTACGGGGCGTGTATTATTTAAACTAAGCGCGATCCCGCGGCGAACGTACTGCGCATGCGTCGAGTGTTAATGCATCCCAGTGCGCATGCTCCAAATTCTGTCAGTGAACGTCAATGACGTCACATCCCCATTCATGAACTTTTTACGCAAGCGACGCGATTTATTTATTTTTTTCGACGTGATGACGACGGCTATACCTAACATAGGATACTCCACTAGGGGGCTGCTTTATCTATACGCCGCGTATCGCTTCCGGAAACGTCGTAAAGTCACTGCGTCGCGCCCGAAAAAGATCGGGAATTGCCGATTCCTGCTCATTAACATATTTTTTGAGCGTAAATCGGCGGGAACGCCCCCGGTGCCATTTTTAAGTTGAAGTAACGATGCGATGGCGAAATTCATTTACGCTGCTCGCATCGGAACTCCAACCCGGCGTTTCTTGTTTTCTGGTTACAGAAAACAAAAACGCCGGCTTAAAGTGACAGTTAGGCTGGCGGATCAATGGATACTCCAGCCTAACTCTACCTGAATCTGGCCCCAGATGTCAAGAGAAACCCCACCATCAGAAGCTGAGTCCCCCACTCTCCCTTACATAACAGTGCACCACCCTTTCCTTCTGCTGCTGCTGGGAAGAAGATGGATGCTTAAAAGCAGAAAGTAAGGGTCTGGAGGAAGACCAGAGGAGTGCTGGAGCTGCAGGAGAGGTGCAAGGACCACATAAAATGGCCTGGAGGGCCAGATTTGGCCCATGGCCTTGTGTTTGACACCTGTGCCTTATTGGATATAGTTAATGAGCTTCAACTGCCGGTGAAGACCATCAAGTCTGCAACGGGGACATTGCTGTCATTACTGCTACAAGGGCCCTCATAACATCTGACCTTTCATTAAGGTTAAAGGTTTATAGGCCGGCCGGGGTTCCCCTTTAAAATGTTTCCAGTATAACTGCTTAATTTTGCTTATCCTTTCAGGTGCAAGCATTATTCTACTGTATATGTGTGTGTATATAATATACTGTTTATCTGCAAATATCGTCTTTTGTTATTCAGAGGAATTCCTCGGCTGAGTTAGCGCTGTTACCCAAAACTCAGCCAAACTATTGACTCCTCTTTGTGACAGTAACGTTTTTAAATTGTTCAAGTAAACATGATTAGAAAATAAATGCACAGATGTCTGAACCCAGAGTGTCAGGTGGGTTGGAATGTTCACCAGGTCATGGCAGTGCAGTTGAGCAGGTAAACCCAAGCAGCCCCCTAGGGGGTCGTGCTACACCAGTGTAAGTAAATTGAAGAGACCTGAAATCCAGTGTCTCTTTGGGGGGGGGGGGGGGTAGGTAGTGCTACACAGCATTTGGTGGATTGGTGCTTTTTGTTCAGAGACTAGGGCTAAACACTGAATAATGAGGGGTTAAATGTTATTGGATGCAATACACAGATGATCACTTACCATACACAGTGAGGTTGAAGACTTTCTTATAGTTTGTGTTGTTGGTAAAAGTTATAGTTCCAGTATACAGTCCACTGTCCTCCAGTCTCAGATGTCCAATCCTCAGTGATCTTCCATCATCCAGGATCTCCAGTCTTCCTCTAAACTTTTCATCTATAACAATAATCTGATTATGTGTGAAAGTCGCCAATGGGTTTGTTTTGAAGTTCCAGGTTACTATAAGTACAGGATCTGATGGACCTCCACTCAGTGACATGGGGATGGATTGGTTTATAAGACCATTCAGTGTGAAAGGAACATCTTCTTCTCCTGTATACATAAAACAAAGTGAAGAAACTGGTCAGTATTCAAAGTAAATACACAGCCATTAGCCTTTTAGGCTGGTTTTACACTAGTGTGAATTGGATGTGTGTTTCCTCGCATCCATTTTGCATGTCAGGAGGTTGTGATCGGCTCTCTATGGAGCTGGTCACAAAAATGCAGGCTTACATCGGACCTGAAATGGTGAACGAGGATGCACCGGACTCCTGCTGTGAGCCGCTGCGTGCTCATATTTGAACCAAGCATTAGACCCCTTTCACACTGAGGTTTTTTTCAGGTGCTAAAGGGCTAAAAATAGTGCCTGTAAAGCACCTGAAAAATGCCACACCAGTGTGAAAGCCCGAGCACTTTCACACTGGAGCGGTGCGCTTGCAGGATGTTCGAAAAATTCCTTTGGAGTGGTTTACACACCGCGCCTCCACCGCCCCTGCTCATGGAAATGAATGGGCAGCGGCACTTTTCGGGTGCATTTAACCCTTTCTTTGGCCGCTAGCAGGGGTTAAAAGTTGCCCAACTAGCGGCCAAAAAGCGCAGCTAAACGACAGTAAAGCACCACTGAAACTAGCGGCGCTTTACTGCTAAGTGGCTGCCATGTCAGTGTGAAAGGGGTCGTAATTTTACAACTACATGTCCAAGAAATGTTTTTTTTTTTAAATAAATCTCTTTATTCATTTTTTTCCCATACAAAATATGTCATATTCTAGGTCCTTTTGCTTTGATTACTGCTTTGCACACTCTTGGCATTCTCTTGATGAGCTTCAAGCGGTAGTCACCTGAAATGGTCTTCCAACAGTCTTGAAGGAGTTCCCAGAGATGCTTAGCACTTGTTGGCCCTTTTGCCTTCACTCTGCGGTCCAGCTCACCACAAACCATCTCGATTGGGTTCAGGTCCGGTGACTGTGGAGGCCAGGTCATTAGGCGCAGCACCCCATCACTCTCCTTCTTGGTAAAATAGTCCTTCCCCCGCCTGGAGGTGTGTTTGGGGTTATTGTCCTGTTGAAAAATAAATGATGGTCCAACTAAACGCAAACCGGATGGAATAGCATGCCGCTGCAAGATGCTGTGGTAGCCATGCTGGTTCAGTATGCCTTCAATTTTGAATAAAGCCCCAACAGTGTCACCAGCAAAGCACCCCCACACCATCACACCTCCTCCTCCATGCTTCACAGTGGGAACCAGGCATGTAGAGTCCATCCGTTCACCTTTTCTGCGTCGCACAAAGACACAGTGGTTGGAACCAAAGATCTCAAATTTGGACTCGTCAGACCAAAGCACAGATTTCCACTGGTCTAATGTCCATTCCTTGTGTTCTTTAGCCCAAACAAGTCTCTACTGCTTGTTGCCTTTCTTTAGCAGTGGTTTCCTAGCAGATATTCTACCATGAAGGCCGGATTCACACAGTCTCCTCTTATCAGTTGTTCTAGAGATGTGTCTGCTGCAAAAGGTGGCTACTTTGAAGAACCTAAAATATGACATATTTTCAGTTGTTTCACACTTTTTTGTTATGTATATAATTCCACATGTGTTAATTTATAGTTTTGATGCCTCCAGTGTGACTCTACAATTTTCATAGTCATGAAAATAAAGAAAACTCTTTGAATGGGAAGGTGTGTCCAAACTTTTGGTTTGTACTGTACATGTCCAAGAAATGTTAATAACTTATCAATTATTGTTATTGTTTTAAAACATTGTATTTATGCCTAGTTTGTAATTATATATGTACATGGAAGTAGCCATATTTGCTCATTAAATACACTGATTCTGCTTTGCATTGGTACACAATGGTTATGCTTTTATTTTCCCTTTTGTCAAGTTGGTCCATTTACTAAAAATAATACATCACTTTGTGGCTGCTATCTTACCTTAAAGTTGATGTAAACCCAAAAAAATATATATATATTTTTGATGTCACAATGTAGAGTATAAGATTTCCTATCATCTGTGCTCAGTCTTGCCACACAGAGTTAATCCAGATCTGAGAAATCCTCTTTTATGTTCAGTGAAAATGAACAGCCTTCCAGATAAAACCCTGCCTAAATAAAAGTCTGTTTTCTCTCTTCTTGCTTTGAGTGAGAGGTTATTTACATATCTAGCTAGGACATGTTTATCATATGTTATGTTTTGTTTATCATAACATGAGGTGATATAACATCATAACACATCCTAGTAATATACAATGAACTTTGGATCACCTCTTGTTATGATAAACATGTCCAAGCTAGATTTGTAAATAAACTGTCACTGAAAGCAATAACAGAGAAACAGACTTTATAATTTGGCAAGTTTTTATCTGGAATTCTGTTAATTTGCACTGAACTTTAAAAGAGGATTACTCAGTGCTGGATTAACTCTGTGTGGCAAGACTGGGCACAGATGATAGAAAATCTTATACTCTACATTTTTTTTCAGGGTTTACATCCACTTTAACACAATCCTGTTGGGGGAACATCCATTTCAACAGCAATCTTTTCAAAAGTTTCTAGGTGTATTTTAAGAATAATAAAGTAAAAGCCTCCCTTGTCTAAACATCCAAAAGTCCTGCTGCCGAGGAAGGGGAGAAGGAGCTGGGACAGTACAGACAGTATATAGACATTCCCAGAAGATGAGAAGGCTATGATATTCAAAAAGGAAAAGGGCTGCACTAGGAAAATCACTAGTTTTCTAGCAATTTCAAAAACACATGGGAAGTAAATAAAAAATAATTTATAGAAAGAAAAAAACACTGCAATATGTTGGTGACAGGTACTTTCTAATGTGTCACCTTGCTCATTCAGGACAAAATAACATCTTCTGTTTAAAGCGCACCCCATGACCATGTTATACTAACTCTCACAGCACTCCTCTGCCGCTATTTTTTACTGGCTGCCAGTGGACAAAATAACTGATGTCAGGATCTCAAAGGGAGTTGTAACATCAACCTCTTTGTCCTAAGACAATACTCGGAGGCTGAGTACATTGAGCATCATGAGAGGCGGTCACATGCTCCCCCATGTCTTTGTGCTGACAGATACAGAAGATGGATCTGCAGGGTCTCTTTCAGGGCCTTCTTTAAAGGAGTTGTAAAGGTAAAACTTTTTTTACCTTAATGCATCCTATGCGTTAAGGTAAAAAAACATCTCACAGCACCGCCCCCCCCCCCCCCCAGCCCCCGTTTTACCTTACCGTTCGAAACTCCCGGGCGCGTCCACGTCACCCTCTTCGGTTCCCAGCCTGGCCATTGATTGGCTAGGCTGGGCGGATTGAGAGCAGCACAGCCATTGGCTGGCGCTGCTGTCAATCACAGCGGATGATGCGGCGGGGCCGAGTGATACAGTCAGCGGCTATGGCCGCCGCTGTATCACGGGAGCGTGCTAGCAAAAGCTTTCCACCGTGCAAGCGTCCTCGCATGAAGATGGAAAGCTTTTGCGAGGAGGAGCCCAGACAGCCGCCGAGGGACCACAGAAGACAGCTTTCCGGGCCACTCTGTGCAAAACGAACTGAGGATTTTTTTTTTTTTTTAAATGTAACATTTATTAAATATAAAACTAAAAAATATTGTGTTTTTTTTTAATTGTTGCTCTTTTTTTGTTAATAGCGCAAAAAATAAAAAACGCAGAGATGATCAAATACCACCAAAAGAAAGCTCTATTTGTGTGGGTAAAAAACAAAAATTTAATTTGGGTACAGTGTTGCATGACCGCGCAATTGTCATTCAAAGTGCAACAGCGCTGAAAACTAAAAATTGGTCTGGGCAGGAAGGGGCTGAAAATGCCCTGTATGGAAGGGGTTAAGGACCTTGCCCCTTTTTGCGATTCGGCACTGCGTTGCTTTAACTGACAATTGTGCAGTCGTGCGACATGGTAACCAAACAAAATTGGTGCACCGCATACTAGCTGATTATGAAATACTTACCTCGGAACGAGGTGAAGAACACTTACCTGGTCCACACCGAGCAAGATGTCATCTTGCTCCGGCGTGTCTTCCGGGTATCGCCGCTCCAGCGCTGTGATTGGCTGGAGCGGCGATGACGTCACTCGCGCGCGAGCGCGGGAGATTTCAAATCGGCAGTGGGTCGGCGGCTGCCGGTCCTTTCGCCGTGGATATCCCCTGCGCATGAGCCGCTGCAATCAGCGGCGCATTGCGAGGGGAATATCTCCTAAACCGTACAGGTTTAGGAGATGTTCTTTATACCTACAGGTACGCCTTATGATAGGCTTACCTGTAGGTAAAAGTAAAAAAAGTGGGTTTACAACCACTTTAATATATATATTTTTTTTACTACTAATGGCGGCGATCAGCGATTTTTTTCGTGACTGCGACATTATGGCGGACACATCGGATAATTTTGACACATTTTTGGGACCATTGTCATTTTCACAGCGAAAAGTGCTATAAAAATGCACTGATTACTGTGAAAATGCCCATTTCAGTTTGGGAGTTAACCCCTTCAGCGCCACCTGGTGGTTAAGTGTAACCTCATATGTGTTTCTAACTGTACGGAGGCGGGGCTGGATGTGTGATGTCAGTGATCGTCTTTCCCTATGTCAGGGAACAGATGATCAGTGTCACTGCCACAATGAAGAATAGGGAAGGTGTGTTTACACACACCTCTCCCCGTTCTTCAGCTCAGGTGACCGATCGCGGGACACCGGTGGCGATTGGGTCCGCGCGCGGTCACGGAGCTTCGGCTGTGCCTTAAAGAGACACATACAGGTACGTTCTTGTGCCCAGCTGTGCCATTCTGTCGACGTATATTGGCCTGAAGGGGTCCTTAAGTGGTTAAATTACCTCATCCCTTGAGGTTTTAGTCCAGTGTTGTGTCCTGATATCTCAGTGTGAAGTTCTGTTACTAATGCTGCCCAGCTCTGCCCTATTGTTGTGTACAGATGACTGACCTGTACATTATAATGTCATCTATAATCTAAATCAAATAATGTTACATAAATCAGTAATTCAATGAAAGGCCCTTGTTCTTATTAATACCTTAATCAAGAGATATTACCATATAAATAACTAATACTCTTACCTAAAACATACTCAAACCTTTGCATCTTAAGAAATGTGAAATCTTCCTTCCTTCCATATGTGATGGGGAAAGGTGAAAGCTAGCTCATTCAAACCTAATCACTACCATGTGTGAGCTCTCCAAAGAGAAGCACAGACTTTAACAAAATGTATATTTTCACATAAGTGTATAAGTCTATATATTTCAATTTTCCATACCTAGAAGCAGTGGCGGCTGGTGCTCCAAATTTTTGGGGGGGCGCAAAGAAACGAAAAAACCCCATCAATTGCAGCCTCACTGTGCCCATATATTGCCGCCACTGTGCCCTTCAAACGCCGCCACTGTGCCCTACAAACGCAGCCACTGTGCCCATCAAACGCAGCCACTGTGCCATAAAATTGTCACCACTGTGCCATGCTAACAAATGCAGCCACTGTGCCCTACAAACGCCGCCACTGTGCCCTACAAACGCAGCCACTGTGCCCATCAAACGCCGCCACTGTGCCATAAAATTGTCACCACTGTGCCATGCTAACAAATGCAGCCACTGTGCCCATCTAATGAGCAGGACCCTCTGATTCCGCCTGTATTGAATTTAATTGTAACTGTACTGTCTGCCCTCACATTGTAAAGCGCTGCCCAAACTTTTAGCGCTATAAAAATCCTGTATATAGTTAAACTTCGGATTGTGAGTAACGCGGTTAACAAACTTTTTGCAATACAAACATTTTTTTTTACGAGTGTTGTCTCCCAAAACGAACACGATTCTACTCACAGAGGTGCGGGGGCACCGTAGCGGAGCTGCTCGGAAATACGCTGAGATGTCCCTGAGCCTTTCCAAGTATTTCTGAGGCTCTCCGGCGCCCCCACCCATCTTTGGACACATGCGTATCGCATGCCATAGAAGTCAATGCAGAACAAATTATTTCCGTTTCCATTGACTTTTATGGGAAAACTCGCTTTGATATGCGAGTGCTTTGGATTACGAGCATTCTCCAAGTTCATGTAATATTAGTTCACCTTGATTGGAAATGTCATAGTGGATACAGGGTCAGTCAACAGCAACCTTTTGTAATCCTTAGAGCCCTTTCACACTGAGGCGCTGCAAAAACGCCCTAAAACATCTTTACTGCGTTTTTAGGGCGTTTTAACAGAGTTTTTCAAGCGTTATTGAAGCATGGGCAATTTCCGTCCTGCTGTTGTAGATGCTCTTTTTGCGGATTATAGGTGCTATTCAGGCGTTTTTACAGCGCTTTCAATTCATTTCAATGGAGAGGGGCGTTTTTGGATCGTTTTTTTCAGCGCCCAAATGCTGCTTGCAGGACTTTTCTCAACGCCCTGCCAGCGCAACGCCTCAGTGTGAAAGGGTCCATTGAGATGCATGGAGAGCATTTTATGAGCGTTTAATAGCGCTATTTTTAACGCTAAAACACTGTAAAAATGATCCAGTGTGAAAGGGGTCTTAAAGGAGAAGTATGGGATTATACGAAGAATAAACCTACATACTCACCTCCATGTTACAGTATCTGTCCCACACTGGCTCTGAGAGCGAAAACTGCGCAGTCACATGACTGCTGATCGCTCAGCTCTATGCTCTTATCCTCCAGCACTGTCTGGAACACCAGACTGGGAAGAAGGTGGCACACTGAAAGGCAGAGCCAGCTGTCAGTCTACATTGCTGGGGCCCTTTCCAAGACTGGCACAAGGTCACAGGAAAACAAAAGTAAATGTACTCCTGTGACCATCAAGAGAAGTACAGCCAAGCAAAGCTTTGGCCATACATTTCTTTTAGGGCTCATCTATACAAGCATCACCCTCTGATCCACAGTGGATCACTTTTCATGGGGTGTTTGACACCGCCTGTTTTAACCCCTGAAAACTAGGGTGACCACGTGTCCCGGATTGCCCGGGATAGTCCCGCATTTTGCATGTCTGTCCCGGGCACATTCATTCCAGGACAATACAGTGTCCCGGAATGAAACTTACACAGTCACCCCCTGGGCCAATCTGATGCCCCCCAAAAAAGGGCACCACATCACCGCTTTACATACTTACAGTAATTGTCCTGGCCGGGAATGCCTGGAGGAGCACAATCCCGCCCCCTGCTTGTGATTGGAGAAATCATAAATCCCGCCTCTTGTGTCCAATCACTGTGCTGTGATTCGTTACAGCACAATCGGATTTTTTGGGAAGGGAGGGTGTCCCTGAATGGTAGTTTGGAAATGTGGTCACTCTACTGAAAACCCACACCACCACCACATGCATCACCAGTGTGATGCCCCCAAAAAAGGCCGCCACATCACCGCTTTACTCACTGACAGTACTTGTCCTGGCTGGGAATGTCTGGAAGAGCACAGTCCCCGCCCCCTGCTTGTGATTGGAGAAATCATAAATCCCTTGGGCAAGATCCACATACAAATTGCATCGGCGCAGCGTATCAGAGATACACTACGCCGCCGTACCTTACCTGGCGTAATTTAGAATCCTGAAAGATTGCATACCGAAAGTTACGGCGCCGTAGTCTATCTCTGGCGGCGGAATTCAAATGGGCGATTAGGGGGCATGATTCATTTAAATAAAGCACGTCCCCGCGCTGAATGAACTGCGCATGCTCCGTTTCTAAATTTCCCGCCGTGCATTGCGCTAAATGACGTCGCAACAACGTCATTTTTTTTTTTTACGTAGACGTGAGTTACGTACATCCCTATTCATGGACGACTTACACAAACAAAAATAAAAAATCTAATTTCAACGCGGGAACGACGGCCATACTCAACATGGCAAGTCTATCTATACGCCGCAAAATACCAACTTTAACTATACGCCGGAAAAAGCCGACTAGAGACGACGTGGATCGTCGGAAATAGCTAATTTGCATACCCGACGCGGAAAACGACATGAACGCCACCCAGCGGACGCCGAAGTATTGCATCTTAGAAAGGTGTAAGAAGACGTATACCTGTCGGATCTAACCCAGAAGCCGCCGTATCTTGGTTTGAGGATTCAAACTAAAGATACGACGCGGGAACTTTGGAAAGTACGCCGGCGTATGAGTATATACGCCGGCGTACTCTCTCTGTGGATCTGGCCCCTTGTGTCCAATCACTGGGCTGTGATTCGTTACAGAACAAGCTGATTTTTAGGAAGGGAGGGTGTCCCTGAATGGTAGTTTGGAAATGTGGTCACCCTAATCACAGGGAAGTTGCAGCACATCCACTTCAGTTTAATGGGTTTCCTCTTCCGTCAGAGGGGGCGGGGTCACGTGACGGGTGGCTCTGCCTCCCCTATATAAGAAATGTCAAAGCTCTGCCGCGTCAGAGAGGAGCTTGTCTGCTGTGCTCTGGACGGATCGATCTTCTCATCGCTGGACTGGACCGCTGATCACCCGTCGCTGGAGAGATCATCTGTCGCTGGATAGAAGACAATGTTGGAGCAGGGAGAGTGGATTATCACTTTTTAATAAAGGAATTTTTTCTACGGTGTCTGTGTGTGTGTTTTTTTTTTTTTTTTTACACTTCCTTCGTGAAATGGTAGGAGTACCCCATTACTAATTCACATAAGGGGGGCCAGAATCTGGGGGTCCCCTTTGTTAAAGGGGTCTTCCAGATTCTGATAAGCCCCCCGCCAACAGACCGCCACAACCACCGGCCAGGGTTGTGGGGATGAGGCCCTTGTTCCCATCAACATGGAGACATCCTCCCCATGTTGAGGGCCTGGTGTGGTTCAGGAGAGGGGGGGGCCGCACCCTGTCCCCCCCTCTTTTCTGCGGCCGGCCAGGTTAACGTGCTCAGATAAGGGTCTGGTGTGGATTTTTGGGGGAACCCTTAAAATCCACATCAGACCTGGAGCAAACTGCACCCACTGGACTGAGGTACCTTTGCATCCATGGAGCAGGAGGATGCATCATGCCGCGTACACACGATCATTTTTTGCGATGAAAAAAAACGACGTTTTTTAAAACATAATTTAAATTGATTGTGTGTGGGCAAAACATTGTTTTTTGTCTTAAAAAAAACGACCAAAAAAATATTCGAACATGCTTGCATTTTTTGTGTCGTTTTTCAAAACGTCGTTTTTTGTGTCATAAAAAGTGATGGTGTTTGGGCAAAACGTTGTAGAAAACAACGTTTTTAAACCCGCGCATGATCAGAAGCAAGTTATGAGATGGAGCTTCAATGGAAAAGAGTGCCATCGAACGTGGTGTATGTCACCGCGCTTTGCTAGAGCATTTTGGAAAAACGATGGTGTGTACGCAACGTCGTTTTGGAAAATGAAGTTTGAAAAACGTCGTTTTTTTCATGATTGAAAACTTTGTTTTTTTTCATCGCAAAAAGTGATCGTGTGTACGCGGCATCGGGCTCCATCAGGGGAAGGGAGCAAAAATAACCATCGTTTTCCTGTCCTAAGCAGTTTTGTGCAGACAATTCTTTGTGTATCCGCATTCGGCAACATCTCTTCCGTGTGAAAGACTGTTCAGTTCTTCAGGGTATATTGTCAATAAAGTGCGATCATGTCTGCTTTCAGAAAATGTAAACACTCTGCGTGACTGGCTAAAGTGATGCCTACTATAAAGTGAATGACGGTCAATATACTAGATACGTTTTATTATTAAAGTTAAACTAAATTTCTAAGTTTTTCTTAAGGTTTAATAAGAAAAAGATACTTATGTCAGAGCTACAGTTTGAATTTAAAACATATTAGTGTGAACTGTGAAGTTAAGTCATGGATTGTGGAAACTAACTAGTGTCGGGTGATTGGTGATGGTGAACCTCAGCACCCCAGATGTTTTGGAACTACATTTCCCATGATGCTCATGCACTCGCAGTGTAGTGGAGCATCATGGGAAATGATGTGCGTTATAATTAATCGAAATTTGTCGATTAATCAATTAAAAATAAAAACGATTAATCGAACACGAAAATTTTACTCAGTATAAGGCCTAATGTATAATGATCTTTTTTCAGTTTTATTTGCCTCAATCCCTTTCTTTGTCTTACCTATTTGAAATGGAATGCTTTTCTTATCTCCGTGGTGACTCAATTATTGGCTTCCACCCCACCTGCTGTGCTATAAATGTTGTGTTTTTTTACTGGCTATGGCAGTTAATTCACCTGGTTGTCTAAGGTATGTAAATGATTAAACGGCTCTCCACCTGGCATTGCATGTTCATAATTAAAGTTTTACTAAACCCAGAATCCTGCATTCACTATATCTGGTCTCCCACAGTACACAGCACAGCAACATTTTAGTCAATATAAATGGCTAAATATCTTTCCTCATTAGCAGTATATAGCAGTCTTGTGACTTCTATCAGTGTCTGGTTAAAGCTTGTAGGAGGAGTTTTCCATTTGCTCCAAGTGTGAGGCTGCAGGACCCCTCATGCCAGGTACACACGATCATTTTTCGGGTTGTAAAAAAACAACGTTTTTTTCAACTTGATCATTAAAACGGCGTTGCCTACACACGATAGTGAAAAAAAAATGCTCTAGCAAAGCGCGGTGACATACAACATGTACGACGGCACTATAAAGGTGAAGTTCCATTCGGATGACGCCACCCTTTGGGCTGCTTTAGCTGATTCCGTGTTAGTAAAAGACGGTTTGCGCTTTTCTGTCTGTTACAGCGTGATGAATGTGCTTACTCCATTACGAACGGTAGTTTTACCAGAAGGAGCACTCCCATCTCATAACTTGTTATTGAGCATGCGCGAATGTTTCAAGTCATTAAAACCCACACACAACCATTTTTTACAACCGGAAAAACGACAACGTTAAAAAAGTCGTTAAAAAATAGAACATGTTCTAATTTTTTTTTGCCAGTTTTTCAGAAGACAAAAAATAATGCTCTGAAGCCCACACACGGTCGTTTTTAACCACTTAAGACCCGGACCAAAATGCAGGTAAAGGACCTTGCCCCTTTTTGCGATTCGGCACTGCGTCGTTTTAACTGACAATTGCGCGGTCGTGCGACCTGGCTCCCAAACAAAATTGGCGTCCTTTTTTCCCCACAAATAGAGCTTTCTTTTGGTGGTATTTGATCACCTCTGCGGTTTTTATTTTTTGCGCTATAAACAAAAATAGAGCAACAATTTTAAAAAAAATGCAATATTTTTAACTTTTTGCTATAATAAATATCCCCCAAAAATATATAAAAAAACATTTTTTTTCCTCAGTTTAGGCCGATACATATTCTTCTACGTATTTTTGGTAAAAAAAATCGCAATAAGCGTTTATCGGTTGGTTTTCGCAAAATTTATAGCGTTTACAAAATAAGGGATAGTTTTATTGCATTTTTATTAATTTTTTTTTTTTTACTACTAATAGCGGCGATCAGCGATTTTTTTCGTGACTGCGACAATATGGTGGACACTTCGGATAATTTTGACACATTTTTGGGACAATTGTCATTTTCACAGCAAAAAAATGCATTTAAATTGCATTGTTTACTGTGGAAATGACAGTTGCAGTTTGGGAGTTAACCACAGGTGGCGCTGTGACTTTCGCTGTGACTGTGTGTGTGTTTACAACTGTAGGGTGGTGTGGCTGTAGGTGTGACGTCATTGATCGCGTCCCCCTATTACAGGGATGACGCGATCGATACTGCGGCCACTGAGAAGCACGGGGAAGCCGTGTTTACACACGGCTCTCCCCGTTCTTCAGCTCCAGGGACGGATCGCCGCACTGCAGCAGCGATCGGGTCCGCGAATCCCGCGGTCCCGGTCCTGGAGCTCCGGACCGGGTCACGGGAGCGTGCCGCAGGCTGGGTACTAAAATTAATGTATATATACGTTGATGTGCCCAGCCGTGCCATTCTGCCGACGTAAATGTGCAGTAGGCGGTCCTTAAGTGGTTAATGACGTATTTTTTTACAACCCAAAAAATTATCGTGTGTATGCGCTATTAGTTTCTGTCTAGACAGTGCTAATTGGCCCTGTGCTGATTATATGCACTCTCCCAAGAATAATAAAAAAAACTCTCTAGCAATACACACGAAACTGAGCATGTGCAGTGTGCCTCCTACGGGTCTATACTATCTAGAGATGGATTGGGGAAAGTGGATGAAGGGGAGGATCAAAGAAAACAGGATCAAACAGCCCTTTTACATAGGATTAACCCCCTTAGGTTCCACAGTGAGTACAACAAGCATTTTTTAGGCTGGATTTACACCATTATGAATTGGATGCAGGAGCTTTTGACAGGCTCTCTATGGAGCAGCTACGGTGCGATATGCACAG
Source organism: Rana kukunoris (assembly GCA_029574335.1). Taxonomy (NCBI): domain Eukaryota; kingdom Metazoa; phylum Chordata; class Amphibia; order Anura; family Ranidae; genus Rana; species Rana kukunoris. The sequence goes on from CM056059.1 coordinate 24,711,160, forward strand.
GAGCCCTGTGCGTCTTTTGGCCGATTTCAGGTCAGAATTCAGCACAAAATCCAATCGGACCTGAAGCGGTGAACGGGGACACACAGGACCACTGCTGGGAGCCACATAAGTATAAAGCCACGTACACATGGCAGAGAACCTCGACGGGCAGAACACATCGTTCCGCCCGTCGAGGTTCTCTGCCGGCCGTCGAAATCGGCGACCCGCCCGTCGGGAATGGCAACCAGCCATTCATCCAGGCGGGCCGTCGAGCAAAAAGAGAGCGTGCTCTCTATTCGCTCGACGGGATTCCCGACGGGCGGGGCAAGCCAGGAGCGTACACACGGCCAAGGTTCTCGCTGGAATGCAGCTCCCAGCGAGAACCTCTGTCGTGTGTACGCCGCCTTAGATGTGAACCCAGCCTTACTGCATATACAGACTGATTTTACTGTTGTGGGTAGTAACACTTTATGTTTCTTTTCTCCAGATTGTTCATACCTTTTATCACAGTTCCTCTGTGGTGATATTGCGCACAGTCATGGTGTTTTTAGGAAATGCTAGTTGCCTGGCTGTCACTGGCGTTTGTGCTTTTTGAGCCACTGATCCAGAAAAGAAATGTAGCATGTGAAGTCAGAGTGATGTCAGAACTCTGAGGCGGCGTACACACGGCAGAGAACCTCGACGGGCAGAACACATCGTTCCGCCCGTCGAGGCTCTCGGCCGGCCGTCTAAATCGGCGACCCGCCCGTCGGGAATGGCAACCAGCCATTCATCCAGGCGGGCCGTCGAGCAAATAGAGAGCCTGCTCTGTATTCGCTCTACGGGATTCCCGACGGGCGGGGCGAGCCAGAAGCGTACACGCGGCCGAGGTTCTCGCTGGAATGCAGCTTCCAGCGAGGTTCTCGCTGGTTTCTAGCGAGAACCTCGGTCGTGTGTACGCCGCCTCAATCTGCCAATAGTGGCTGAATGCAATAGCGGGTCTGCAGCATTTTCAAAAGCAGACATCAGCAAAGCAACCTCTGGACTTTACTTGTGTAATGCGGAGAACTTGAGATCACCAACCAGCTGTTTGTATAAGTAAACAGTCTTTATCGTGCTATAGAAAAAAAGGCAAACACATGCACAGCAGTCCATAATTCTTTTTTATAGTAGAAAAATAACACGTTGGCTCGCCGCCAGTATACTAATCCTACACCAGAAATTAGGGTTCCCATCTGCCTCAGGGTACCGCAAACACTGTCTTAAAGGGTCACTAAAGGAAAAAAATGTTTTTGCTGAAATGACTGTTTACAGGGAATAGAGACATAAAAGTTAACTGATTCCTTTTCAAAATGATTAATAATAGATAAAAATCAATCATATAATGTGCCTGCAGGTTAGTTTCACTTTTGAACTGGCTCCGTTAATGTGATGTCGGGTCCCGTGGACTCGATGTCTGCCAGGTGCCTGTTCTGCCTAGTGACAGGACAGAAATCTACTGTTCCCTGTCATCAGAAGCAGTGTTCATTGTCGTGTCACTTGTAGCCCATCCCCCCACAGTTAGAATCGCTCCCTAGGACACACTTAACCCCTTGATCGCCCCCTAGTGTTTAACCCCTTCCCTGCCGGTGTAATTTACACAGTAATTAGTGCATTTGTATAGCACTGATCGCTGTATAAATAGCAATGGTCACAAAAGTGTGTGATGTGTCCGCCATCAGTCACGATAAAAATCACAGATCACCACCATTACTAATAAAAACAATATATAAAAAAATGCAATAAAACTATCCCCTATTTTGTAGACATTTTGCACAATTTTTTTGCACGATTTTTCTTTACCAAAAATATATATATTTTTGGGGATATTTATTATAGCAAAAATAAAAAAAATATTATTTTTCAAAATGTTCTTACAGCGAAAAAAAATAAAACCGCAGAGGTGATCAAATACCACCGAAAGAAATCTCTGTTTGTGGGACAAAAGGACGCCAATTTTGTTTTGGTACACCGCCGCACGAGCGCGCAATTGTCAGTTAAATCGATGCAGTGCCGAATCGCAAAAAGTGCTCTGGTCAGGAAGGGGGTAAATTCTTCCAGGGCTGAAGTGATTACACATGATACAGCTGACGTTTGTAACATTCCTCCATTTCTTTTATTTCTCCATATAAGGGAGAAACAAGTCTGCTTGGAAGAGGCAGTAGGGAGGTACGTATAATAGCACTTCTTTTCTGCATTCCTCAAAATAGAACTTGGTTGATATAAATAAACTCAGCTCCTAAATTAGAGCAAATCCAGCAATAACTACAGTCAGGGCCGATCCGCCCTATAGGCTCACTATGCAAGCCGCTTAGGGCCCTGCAAAGCTGCGAAGGGCCCCCCAAATTACTAGAGGCCCCGTCTGGTGAGAAGTCATTCTCGCCCCCTCACCCCGCTTCTCAACTCGCTGGCTGCATGGGAGAAGAGGTAAGAAGTCAGCACCCCCTGCTTCTCAATTTAATGTAAGATGTCATTACCGACAGCAGAACACCCCCTCCCCCCCGCTCAGGGCCGTCTTTAATATGGTTTGGGCCCTGGGCAAACATTTTTTTTGGGCCCCCCTCCAGATTATTTTGGGCCTGACTGGTTCACATGTATGTGTTTTGGCGGCCCTCATTTGTGCAGACACAGCAGCCCATTGATTTGATTTGCATACAGAAAACTTCTGTTTACAATATAGATTAGCAAACAGTGACATACCTTGAGGAGCAGGACATGAAGAAGAAGTCAGCCTCGGGAAGAGCAAACTCACATTCTAATCCACTTTTATATACAAGCAGCACCCAGTGGCAGGAAGGGAGAAGTGCATGTCTAAAAGGGAAGCCAGGGGTGCTGTACATTTTAGCAGTACTGTCACTGGCTGCGTGCCGCTGATGATTTTCAGCCTGAATTGTGGGCAGCACAGGGGCTTAAACGGGCGACAGGGCCGCCATCAGGAATTATGGGGCCCCTTACACAGCTTCAGGCATGGGCCCCCTGGAGCAGAGAACCGGGGGGGGGTGCTGCCGCCTGAAATTGAGAAGTGGGGGGGGGGCTGCCGCGAATTTAGAAGCTGGGGCCCTTTACAAAAAAAGAAGAAATAAAGAAAAATATATATAAAAAAACGGGTGTAGCCATCTGGGGACCTCTGGGCCCTTTAATAAAAAAATATATATAAACAAAAATAAAAAAATAAACATTTATAAAAAAAATAAAAAAGGAAAAAAGAAATATATAAAAACTGTTTTTTTTTTTATAAAAAAAGTTTTTTTTTTTTTCCAAAGGGGGTTGCTTTGGGCCCCCAACAGTGACAGGGCCCTGGGCAGCTGCTCCTGGTTGCCCTATGGTAAAGACGGCCCTGCCCCCGCTTCTCAACTTTCTTTAATGTGACATGACACTGTCGTCAGCGCCCCCCGCTTCTCATTTTTAATGTGCCATGTAATTTTGCTTAGGGAAGTCAGGATCGGCATTGACTACTATATTTGGCATTGAGGTTCTTTCTAAGTTTCTATTTACTGAACTAGAATTTCCTGCCAGAGGCTTGCCATATGCAAACATATTGTATTTTATTTTAATAAGATACAAATATCCTGTATCTGGCACATGTAAACCATTCTGCAGTTGATACATTTTCTTCAGTACGGCTTTAAGGCTTGGTTCACATTTACACGTAAAACTGTGTTTCCATGCGTTTTCAGCACGTTTCTGTGTAGGAAAGTCTATTCATTTCAATGAAGTGTCCCATGCATGAGAAACACAGAGCAGAAGCCTCTGACTCTTTCCCAAAAATGTACCACACCAAGCCGCATGGTAGTTTAGCGTGTGCATTTGCAGATGTGTGGGGGTGCCATTAACAAGTAATAACACTGCCACACATCTGCTAAATGGCAGCACATTTCTATGTGTTGGAGAAGCACATAAATTTGCGCGCATTCATCGCACACAAAGGTGGGAATCTAGCCCATTGGTCTCCAAAGTGCGGCTCTGGGGCCAGATGCTGCCCTTTGCTTACCTGTATCCGGCCCTTGAGTCTCTTTCTACTGGCACCAACAACAGGGCATAAATCCTCCCACTGACACCAACAATGAGGCACAAATTCTCCCATTGTCACCAACAATGAGGCCTAGATCCACCCACTGTCACCAACAATAGGGTCTAGATCCTACCACTGTCACCAACAATGAATCCTAGATCCTCCCACTGTCACCAACAATGGGGCCTAGATTCCTAGGGGCATAATTCCTCCCACTAATACCAACAATGGGGCATATTTTCCTCCCACTGACACCAACAATGGGGCATGATTCCTCCAACTGACACCAACAATGGGGCACAATTCCTCCCACTGACACCAACACTGGGGCACTATTCCTCACACTGACACCAACGATGGGGCACCATTTCTCACACTGACACCAATGATGGGGCACTATTTCTCACACTGACACCAACAATGGGGCACTATTCCTTACACTGACACCAACTGTTTCTTCCCCTAATACCAAAGATGGGGCATTGTTTTTTCCCACTGGACACAGTCTGGCCTCCCTAAAGTCTGAAGGACAGGTAACTGGCCCTTTGCTAAGAAAGTTTGGAGACCCCTGATCTAGCTTAAAGCCTCGTACACATTATACGATTGTTGGCCAACCGAGCATCTGATTTTTGTCTTCAGGGCGTGTGCCAGGATCTTGTCTTGCATACTAACGGTACACAATTGTCGTGCCACAAACACGAACGTAGTGACGTACTACGAGGAATTTCAGCTCTTGAAAGGGGGGTTGCAAGGTGCAAATACCAAGCTGTAACGGAATGAACCGTGACAACCAGAGACTTTGGAAGGATGAGAGATACTCTTGTGCCAGCGGCACTAATAACTCCTGGGTCTAAGTCCACCCTGTGCCCATAGGGCGTAGGGTGGCTAATAAAATCATACTTCATGTATTACATGAGATGGGACATTATTGATACTTCATATGGCAGGATACTGAGATATTAAGGTGTTCCTACTTGACATCTGCTTTTAAAATGCTAAGTGACTCGGCTTGTGAAAGACATTTCATTGTGTAGAGGTGTAAATCCAGGTCTGCTCCAAAGACCTTTTCATTGTGAGATAAAACTGTTTAAAGCCCTGTGTTAACGTCTCTCTTCAGATGTATTGAATTAGCATGGCAATTGTATTTTGTTTGAATTCTATTGATAAAGGAATGTGATAGATCTCGTCAGTATCGGTGCCAAAATGTCTGCTAGAGAATTAGCCCCAGTGTGTGAATAGGGGGGTGGAGATTGCATTGTCCTGTGATTAACTTTAACATGCTGTACTAGATATATAAGCAAGCTAAGAAACCAATAAAGCATTCATTCATTTTGAAACCAGAGAGTACAGGGCGGAGTCTCGTCTTATTCTGGGAAATGGAATGGATCGGGTTTGTAGGATTGTCGCAGTGTGTTGGATAAGCTTGTCGTGGTTGGACGGAAGGTCGTAAACGGTGGTGACCGTTACACAAGCCAATTGTAGATACTTACACTGTCTACATATAAAAAAAAAGGTTATGTATAATCATGAATACAGAACTGCATTTTGTTTTTGACTTTTATATTATCTACCGATAATGGAAATATTATATTTGGGCTTTCACATTATTTGGTTGCATAATGTGTATCTAAAATACACACCTTCTACGTGTCTTATGCATCTTTGGCTAATTCTACCCCTCATTTGATCACACATCTTAAGTATGGCGTGCTATAAAAAACATTTAATTTGAGTTTCATTATGTTTAATGTCTATAATCTTCTTCCTTTAATTACGCTTCAAGTCTTTCATTATAGTTATGATAGTTTACTTTTATTTAATCCACCATCATTAGTGTGACCTATACTTTAACAAGTGTTGCTCAAGCATGTTTATTTTTAAAAATCACCAAAAAAAACAACAACATTTAGAACACAATGGAAGTCAATAGTAAGCGCCGGTTCACACAGGGGTGACTTGGATCCGACTTGAAGTTGCCCAAAGTCACCCCAAGTTGCGCGACAAGTCAAATTCCATTGAAGTGAATGAGAGCCGTCTTAATGTACACTACTGCAGTCGCTCCTACTTCAGAAAAGGTACTACTTCAATCCGACTTATAGGCGACTTGTACCCATTGATTTCAATGGAAGTCACCTCCAAGTCGGATCCCTGTTCATAGTGAGGCAACTTTACAGGAAGTTGCCCCAGTGTGAACCGGCTCTAAGGCAAATCCCTCCCTCCCAGTCCCATCATGCCCAGGGACTGTGACATCAGGGGGGCGGGGTCACCGGGTGACATCACGCCCCATGCCTGTATAAATCATTGCACACCGCGCACACTGCATTACAGCGGGAGAGATCGTCATGTCAACATCAGTGAAAGAGAAGAGGGAAGAAGACGATGCAGAAGACCGGGCCGCGGCTAGTAAACGAGCTGCAAGAAGATAGCAGAGGAGCCTGGCAGAAGGCGGGAGAAGAGAGCAGAGAAGTCGGCAGAAGACCCCCGGAGCTGCCTAATAAATTACTTTAAAACCTGTGTAGTGTGTTTTTTTTCTTGACACTTTTCCCCCCCAGGTGAATGAGTAGGGGTACGATGTACACCATACTCATTCAAATAAGGTGGGGGGCCGGGATCTGATCTATTAAAAGGGGCTCCAGGATTCCGATAAGCCCCACACCCGCAGACCCCGACAACCAATGGCCAGGGTTGTCGGGAAGAGGCCGTTGTCCTCATTAACATGGGGAAAGGTGCTTTGGGGAGGGGGGCCGCAGGGCAAAACAACTACTAACCTGCTATCTGCTGACAGCAAAGCACCTACTAACACAACTGGTATTGAACTTCCCTTTAATAGTGCCGTCATATGTTTTGTACATCACCACGTTTTTGGTGTTCAGAATTTCTGACAACATGTCAGGAAGGGCATGCCAACATCTAGGAGGCCATAGAAGACGGCCTGTAACTTCAGCTCCTGCTAGAATGCCGCTGGTGCGCGCACCCTGTGACAGTCTTGGTGCCAGACAGGCTATTTAAACTGGGTCAGTACCCAGGTGCTGTCCGTTGTAAAACATTTGTGTGCTTTGTTCCCCAGTATTTGAATCTTGTTCCTGTTATCTGACCCGGCTTGTCCTTGACGCTCCTGTTTTCTGCCTGCACCTGATCCGGCCTGTTTGACTTTGCATCTGCCTGCTCCTTCTGCTACCTCGCTGCCATCCCAACAGCGACCTGACCTGTTCCTTGACTCCGCTCCAGCCTACGCTTCTGTTCCGCTCAAGCCTACTCTGACTTGTCTGCCAGTGTATGACCCGGCCTGCCTGCACCTGCTACCTTTCCAGCCCTTCTAAGTCCTATTGAGCATCCACCCTACCAGCAGCTACATCTGCTCTCCTGTCTGTGGTGTTCCTGTATCAAGCCAGTTCCTGCTATCTGCTGACAGCTGCTCCTGCTCTTCTCCTGTACCTGTGTTCCTCCGCAGTCTCTTCAGGGGTTCCAGTCCAGCGACATTATCAGGCTCTACCGCCAGGTACGTAACACAACATTTGTGTGAACATGTGTATGCAAGACAATTTTCGTCTGGAAACAAGTCCACTGTTTTGTTGTCGGAATTTCCGATCGTGTGTATGCAGCACTACAGTGCAAAGGAAAACTCTGGATGTAAAGAACTCTGGATTCTGATGTAAGGGAGAACTCTGTGGACCGTTATGTAAAGGGGGATTCCTGTGGGATCTTTTGTAATGAGGGGGGCTCTGGTAACCAAAGACCCCCTAAATTAGAGTTTTCCTTTACATTAGAGTCCCAAGCATTCCCCTCTACATCAGAGTCCACAGTGTTCTCTTTTACATCAGAGTCTGCAGAGTTCCCCTTGGCACTGTAAAGGGGCACACTGTAAACTCTAATGTAAGGGGGAACGAAAATGTATGTTTTTTTTTGCCTTTTGTTATACCTTAAGCACATTGCTAATCACACTAGCTAAATGTTTGTAGCATAAAAAGTAAAAAAAATTTTTGAACTGCCAATAAAAATTTTGCTCTGTCAGCAATAATTTTTTGTGTTATGCCAGTAAGTTTCACTTCGGGAGGTTGGCAACCCTGGAGTGGATGGGGGTTGGAGGAGGATAAGTGGAACTTCCCCTTTTTAGGTGAAATTCTGCTTTAAATACAAACAGCATTAAAAAAAAATGCATCAAACATCACAATGTGAATATTTTCTTGCTCAGTAAACTCATCAGATAATATGAACTGCAATATAAGGTCATTGAGATCTCCCTGTGCTTTACAGGATAACGCCACTTTTGTGGCAAAGAAAATAACACATAATTAAAAAAAAAATTACAAAAAAATTGCCTTTCCTTTTCAATCTGCAGCTCTGTAGTTTTCTGTAAAATGCAATATAACATGGTTACCTAGAGGAGCTGTACACAGATGGTGTACAAAACACCCCCCAAAAATGTAATTTCCTGCTTGTGTGATTGGCTTAGTGATTTAAACAGAAGTCTGCACCAATCAGAAGTCTACACTAAGATACAAATCAGAGTTTGAGCATTCCTTCCCTGCAAAAAATTATTTTTTGTCCTACTCCCAAAGAAAAATCACATCTAAAACGGCAGACCCTGCCACTTTCCGCAAGTGCAGAAGCTGATTGATAATTATAAAATCATTCACATTCACTTAGCTATTTCTTCAGAAAAACAAAAAAGTAGGGATCTGCACAGTGGTGGCTGCTCCATAAGGGATGCAGAGGTGCCCCCCCTCAATGTATGCGCCTGGTCCCTAATCTGCATGCCGATCATGTGTTTGCGGCATTAGGCTCTAATTGACTTAAAAAAGGGTGGGCTCAGGGCACCCCGAGGCCACCCACTTTTATGACTAAAGCAAATTAATATTCAATAATGTCTTAGTCCCTCCCCCGCTCATCTCCTCTAATGTCGGGCGGTCAGCGGAACCCCCCTTATCAACTGTAATGTCATCCGATTGGCGGCCACTGGATCTGCAACAAAAGTTTGTTAAATCCCTGCAATGTACATAGATCACCCAGAGGGGAAGTGGAGTTACTCTTTAACCACTTAATGACCGCCTAGCGCCGATATACGTCGGCAGAGCGGCACGGCTGGGCATAAGCACGTACAGGTACGTCGCCTTTAATAGCGCACTCGAGACCCGCTCCTGAGTACCGTGTCCGCACCCGCCGGACCCGATTGCCGCCATTGTCCCGTGATCAGATCACAGAACTGAAGAACGGGGAGAGGTAAGTGTAAACAAACCTTTCCCCCTTCTTTCTAGTGTCAGTGGCAGTGATCGTCTGTTCCCTGTCATAGGGAACGACGATCAGTGATGTGTCACGCCAAGCCAGGCCCCCCTACAGTAAGAATCACTCACTAGGGAACACTTAACCCCTACAGTGCCGCCTAGTGGTTAACCCCTTCACTGCCAGTGTCATTTTCACATTAATCAGTGCCCTTTTATAGCACTGATGGTCCCAAAAATGTGTCAAATGTGTCCGCCATAATGTTGCAGTCATGATAAAATTCACTGATTACTAAAAAAAAATATTATTAATAAAAATGCCATAAAACGATTCCCTATTTTGTAGACGCTATTTTGTAGACACTATGGCCCAGATTCACATACAATTAGATTCGCGTAGAGTATCAGAAATACTCTACGCCGCCGTATTTTACCTGGCTCTACGTGGAATCCAGGTAGATTTTGTCCAGTAAACTACGGCAGCGTAGTGTATTTCTCCCGGCGCAAGCCATCTACGCGAGTAGGGGGGTGAAGCATTTACAATAGGCGCGTTCCCGCGGCGATCGAACTGCGCATGCTCCGTTCAGAAATTTCCCGCCGTGCATTGCGCGAAATCACGTCGTTACGTCATTCGTTGTTTGAGTAGCGTAGTTTACGGACATTCCTATTCCCGAACGAGTTACATTAAAAAAAAAAATATATTAAATTTGACGCAGGAATGACAGCCATACTTAACATGGGCTACGCACCGTTAGACCAGCAAATAGCTGGTCTAACAGTACGTAGCAAAAAAATGACGTAAGCGATTGCGAAGACCACTCGTATCTTCGTGGATCGCCGTAAAAAGTCATTTGCATATTACGAAGACGTAAGCCTCTCGGATCGAAGCCCGAAGCCGCCGTATCATGGTTTGAGGATTCAAACTAGTGATACGGCGTGCGAAATTTGAAATTACTCCTGTCTAACACCAGTTAGACAGGCGTAATCGCTCTGTGAATCTGGGCCTATAACTTTTGCGCAAACTGATCAATAAACGCTTATTGAGATTTTTTTGTTTTTTTACCAAAATTATGTAGAGAAACACCTATCGGCCTAAATTGGGGGAAAAAATGTTTTTTTATATATGTTTTTGGGGGATATTTATTATAGCAAAAAGTATTCTATATTTAATGTACGCTCCATTTCTGTTTATAGCGCAAAAAAAAAAAAACGCAGAGGTGATCAAATACCACCAAAAGAAAGCTCTATTTGTGGGAAAAAAAGGACGCCAGTTTTGTTTGGGAGCCACGTCGCACGACCGCGCAATTGTCAGTTAAATCGACACAGTGCCGAATTGCAAAAAGTGGCCAGGTCCTTTAGCTACAAAATGGTCCGGGGCTAAAGTGGTTAAATTGTGAACATAAAAGCAGCAGGCGACCTGTTTTCTGTTTAGATTATGGAATTCCCTAAACCTCAACGGTTTAGGTAAACCTATTTTGCACCTGCGTTTCGCTTTTTGTTCACTTGCCAAGTACAGTACAAAAGAGTCTAATTTTTGGCCTTCCAAAGTGAGGATTTTGCATCAGAAAAGGGAAGCATCCAATGTGTGGCAAAAAGCAGAGCATGTCTTTTTTTGATGTGACACTAAAAGATCCGGATATTTTCAAATTCTAATTAATGTTTTTGAGTGTAAAAATATATATATAAAGCAAGTTTAAAAACTACTTGTATTACAGGGAGATGTCTGGAGGCTTTAATTATATGTCTGAAATACTCTAGGGATGAGGTAATCACAGCCTAGTTGTTGTCCCCAAGGGGCATCCAAGGCTCCTGTCTCACATGCATGTAGGGATGTCTTCTCTTTTTTTTATTTTTTTTATTCATTTATCTTTTATTTTATCACAACTTATACCATACATATTTCCAAAGTCAAAGTACAGACAAATTATCACAAATTTCATAATTATATACTGGATTAACTCGAACTTGCACCCCTAACGGAATAATATCACCTCGTGCAGTGTTAAGTCTTGTCTTTATTGTGTTCCCCCCCCTTAAATTTTAGTTAAACATGTAGGCCACAATTTATTTAGCCACATGTCTTTAGTAAAAAAAAATCGCAATAAAAAAAAAAATAGCTACCTGGCTGGAACAGCGACACTAATACAGCGATCAGAAAAATGATCGCTTAGTGACACTGGCAATAGGGGGTGAAAGGATTAACTAGGGCAGTGATCAAGGGGTTAAAACTTTATTAGGGGGGGTACGGGGGCTACCCTGAACCTAACACTAACTACCTGTCACACTGACACTAAATGCAGTGATCAGTACATATATGATCACTGCATTCAGTGACACTGTGACAGGGGGAGGGGGGGGTAATCGCAAGGGGTTAATGTGCCTGCGTGTCCTGGTGTCAGTGTAGTGTTGTGCAGACTTACTGTGTGATGTGATCTCTCCTCAGCGGCGGTTGAAAATACCGCCGGGAGCAGAGATCACATCACTTCCCTCTTCCTGTGTTTACACAGGAGGAGGAAGTGCACTGCAGGGGAGCGCGCGCATTGGCTGGGAGTGATGCGGAGGGGGCGGACAAAAACGTACGTTGATGTGCCTGTCCGTGCCATTCTGCCGACGTAAATGTACATGCGGCGGTCCTTAAGTGGTTAAACCATATATAATTTTTTTTCACACAAGTAGAGCTTTCTTTTGGTGGTATTTGATCACCACTGGGTTTTTGTTTTCAATTGATTTGCGATATAAATGTAAAAAGATGGAACATTTAGAAAAAAATAAATATGTATACATTTTTATTTTCTGCTATAAATATTATCCCATAAACATTAAAAAATAAATAAAAAAAAATTCATGAATTTAGGCCAAACGTATTCTGCTACATGTCACTCCAAAGACATGCTGGTAGGTTAATTGGATCCTGTCCAAATTGACCCAGTATATATATGTGTACAACTGTGTGTCCCAAGCGTGTTGAGATCCTACGGGTAAATGACTGCACCAGCCAGGATAACACTGGCTGTAAAAAGGGCCTAGAGGTGATTCAGTTTGCATACAAGTCACTCATTCATTCATTTGGTAAAAAAAATTAACTAAATCACAATAAGTGTACGAGAGGGGGAGCTCACTAGGGAAGAGCTGACCACCCCCTGGTTCGGTTCACACCAGAACTTGCGAATAGGCAAAAAATTTGTACTAACATGCAAACAAAAGTTTAAAAAAAAGGCTGTTTCTTCAGCAGCAGTGATTTTAATAATGCTTAAAGTGAAACAATAAAAATTCACGATCGTATTCGGGCCCGAGGCAGTGACTTTCTGACGTTTCCGTAAGAGATACGCGGCGTAAAGAAAAACCAGCCCCCTAGTGGAGTATCCTATGTTAAATATGGCCGTCGTCATCGCGTCGGAAAAAAAAAAATTTGAGTCGTTTGCGTAAAACGTCCGTGAATGGGGATTGACGTTCACTGACAGAATTTGGAGCATGCGCACTGACAGTCGACGCATGCGCAGTACGTTCGCCGCGGGATCGCGCCTAGTTTAAATAATACACGCCCCCTACCCGCCCAATTTGAATTCCGCCGGCTCATTTTCGCTACGCCGCCGCAACTTTAGGAGCAAGTGCTATGCGAATACAGTACTTGCTCCTAAAGTTTCGGCGGAGTAACGTAAATGAGAAAAGTTACTCCACCATAAAGATGCGCCCATCTACCTGAATCTGGCCCATTAAGGGGAACCCCAAGCCAAAATTTTAAAAAAATGGCGTAGGGGTTCCCCCCAAATCCATACCAGACCCTTATACAAGCATGCAACCTGGCAGGCCACCGAAAAGGGGGGGGCGAGAGACCCCCTGAACTGTACCAGGCCACATGCCCTCAACATGGGGAGGATGCTTTGGGCCCCCCCAAAGCTTGCAGTCAGCGGGAGCCTCCCACGGAGCCAGAGTTTTTTCAGTATTTTTTTTTCTTTTGCACGGTCCATCGGTGCTGTGATCAAAGATGAATGGACATTGCGGGACAGGTTTTTTTTAAATAAATTACTTGTCCCAAATTGTCTATTGTAATTTTTACCTGAATGCCTGTTATGGATTTCTGCGGGACCCCACACACAATTGTTGTTTTTTTTTAGCCGCAGGGTTCCCCTTAATACCCATCCCCTTTATATTCACACCAGACCCAAAGGGCCTGGTAATGGATTGGGGATGAACCCATGCCGTTTTTCAATGATTTTTATCCATATTGCCAGGACCCGACAATTCATTACAGCCACGAGTAGTTTTAAATTCCTTTAGAAATGTCACTTTGCTGTGGGACTGTTCTAAACACGGGAAACATGCCCTACTTTACAGGCATACTAAGGACACCCCCCAGGTACGAAATTTAAAGGAATATTTAATTTTAGTGTTTCACTTTTGGCATTATTAAAATCACTGTTTCTGAAAAAACTGAAGTTTTTAAAACTTTTTTTTTCATTGATACATGTCCCCTCGGCAGGCCCCGGGTCCCCAAACACTTTTTATGGAAATAACTTGCATATAAGTCTTTAAAATTAGAACTTTCATCTTAGTGTCCCATAGACTTTAGCGGCATTCCGCGGCTATCAAATTTGCCACGAACACTGCATATTGTTCGCTGTTTGGCGAACAACTGATGTTCGAGTTGAACTTACAGTAGGTGACTGGGATATTGTGTCAATCTCGCTCCCTTTCTCGGCGAGATTGACCACCTACGAGCCCCATCGCGGGAGCCAGCGCCGAGCTGGCTTGCCGCGATGGAGACAAAGCCGTCATAGAAGCGACGGGAATCCGACGCGGATTCCCGCCAATTCTACACGTGGGCGGAGTTTGTTATGAATCCTGAACGAGAAATTTTTAAAGAAAAATCCGGCATGGGTTCCCCCCTCAGGAGCATAACGGGCCCTTAGGTCGGTTATGGGTTGTAAGGAGACCCCCTACGCCAAAAAAACGGCGTGGGGGTCCCCCCACAATCCATAACAGACCCGTATCCAAAGCACGCCGGCCAGCCGGCCGGTCAGGAAGGGAGTGGGGGCGAGCGAGCGCCCCCCCCTCCTGAGCCGTACCGGGCAGCATGCCCTCAACATGGGGGGGTCAGGTGCTCTGGGGCAGGGGGCGCACTGCGGCCCCCCACCCCAGAGCACCCTGTCCCCATGTTGATGAGGACAGGGCCCCTTCCCGACAACCCTGGCCGTTGGTTGTCGGGGTATGCGGGCGGGAGGCTTATCGGAATCTGGAAGCCCCCTTTAATAAGGGGGCCCCCAGATACCGGCTACCTACCCACGTGATACCTACCGGAGCATGATGGGACTGCGACGTCACAAGACAGGCCTATATATTTGGCTGCGAGCCGCGCGCCCGGCATAACAGCGGAAGGATGCGTCGCGTCAACATCTGGACAGCAGAAGAAGAAGAAGACGCCGACGTCGCAGAAGAGGGGGCCGCCGCCGCCGCTAGTAATTGAGCTAACACACGAAGATAGCGGCGGCGAGTCCTGAAGAAGAAGAAGACCCCCGGAGAGCGGAGAAGACCCCCGGAGAGCGGGAGAAGACCCCGGAGAGTGGGAGAAGACCCCCGGAGAGCGGGAGAAGACCCCGGAGAGTGGGAGAAGACCCCCCCCGCCGCCGAAGACGTCGAAAGAAGCCCGCCAGGTGGTGGGCGCTTTTATCAAAGCGCCCCCCGGCGGCCGGCGTGCTTTGGATACGGGTCTGTTATGGATTGTGGGGGGACCCCCACGCCGTTTTTTCGGCGTAGGGGGTCTCCTTACAACCCATAACCGACCTAAGGGCCCGTTATGCTCCTGAGGGGGGAACCCATGCCGGATTTTTCTTTAAAAATCCGGCGGGGATTTCTCGTTCAGGATTCATAACAAACTCCGCCCACGTGTAGAATTGGCGGGAATCCGCGTCGGATCCCCGTCGCTTCTATGACGCGCTCGCTGGAATGTGCTTTTACTATTCCAGCGAGTGCGAGATATCGGCAGCCTGTCGCCGAGATTCAGCGCGATGCTGGCGTGCTGAAAACACATTCTCGGCGGCAGGCACTGTATGTTCGGGGTCATCCTTAGTGCTGATAAGTACTGAGCCTTACCCATAAAAAAACTGAGTGAGGAAGCTGTAAATTGCTGGTCAATTTGTCCGTATTCAATGGTGCAAAAATAAACTACCTATGATTTTAACTTATCTTTCTTTTTTCAGGTCCAAAATGAACATGGCAGCACCTCCAGAAAAATTCATTGTGGAAGAGCCTAGGACCATAATCTAGTTCCTGTTTCTTCAAGGGAAAGGTGTGAAGCAGATCCATGATGAAATGACACAAACTGTGGGTGTTCACTATTGTCTAATTATATTAGCGATTTCTAGCAGCCATATGTAAGATGTCTCCAGCCTTTGACTGTCTCCTGAAGCATGTCCCCAGTCTTCAGCAACTCATATAGCATTTCCACAGTCTTTGACAGTCTCCTACAGCAAACCCAAAGTCTTTATCTCTTGTATCATCCTGCAATCTCTGACAATCTTCTGTATCATGTCCACATTCTCTAAACCATCTCTTGTACCATGTCCACAATCTCTGACTATCTCATGTATCCAGTGGTGTATTTAGGTTTTGTGCTGCCCTAGGCCTGACTAAACTTGCACACCCCCTAATTTATATATGACCCACCCCTTCCTGTCAAGACTCCACCCCTTGCTTTTTAAGACCTGCGCTGTCATCTTCATGGGAGGAGGACAGAGGGACACCATGGAAAGAGGACACAAGGACGCCGTGGGATGAGGGACGCCATGGGTTTGAGACAGAGGAACACAGTGGGATGAGGACAGAGGGATGCCATGGGGAGGGGACAGAGGGATGCCATGGGGTGGGGACAGGGGGACTCCATGGGCAAGGCAGAGGGGGACGCCATGGGGAGGGGACAGGGGGACACAGTGGGATGAGGACAGGGGAATGCTATGGGGAAGGGACAGAGGGACGCCGTGGGATGAAGACAGAGGGACGCCGTGGGATGAGGACACAGGGACGCCGTGGGATGAGGACAGAAGGACGCCGTGGGATGAGGACAGAAGGACGCCGTGGGATGAGGACACAGGGACGCCGTGGGATGAGGACACAGGGACGCCGTGGGATGAGGACAGAGGGATACAGTGGGATGAGGACAGAGGGACACAGTGGGATGAGGACAGAGGGACGTCGTGGGATGAGGACAGAGGGACGCCGTGGGATGAGGACAGAGGGATGCCGTGGGATGAGAACAGAGGGATGCCGTGGGATGAGAACAGAGGGACACAGTGGGATGAGGACAGAGGGACACAGTGGGATGAGGACAGAGGGACACAGTGGGATGAGGACAGAGGAACACAGTGGGATGAGGACAGAGGGAAGCTGCAGGGAGTGGACACGGCATCTTTTAATTTGGGGGGAGAGGGGGGTATGGGGATATGTGCTGGGGAGTGATTTGGGAGGGAAGAAGATATGTGTTAGTGGGGGGAATCAGACCCCCTCACTAGCACGTATCATCTTTCCTCCCAAATCACTCCCCAGCTTATATCCACATTCCACCTCTCCCCTCCCATCACTCAATGTGTGCACCTCTTATCTGCCCCCCACCCCCCCTGGTTACTGTGTCCTCCAACTGTATACAGTCCACATTAAGGTGACCAGATTTTTAAAATGAAATCCGGGGACATATTTTTTCTTTACTAGTAATGGCGGCAATCAGCGACTTTCTGCCCGTTGCCCCCCGCCTCACAGCCTATCAAATCTTAGTCTCCGGGCCCTGGCTATCACAGGGAAGGCAAAGGCAGGTGGCTGGCCAGGATTTGAGCCAAAGCAGAAGAACATGCGAGCGGAGCTGGATGGGCATGCGCCCGAAACTGAAGAAATATGCCCTCCACTCCGACCAGCACATGATCATCAGAAAGGGGCACAGATTCTGGGAAAAATACAACCCCCCTATGCTAGTAGGCACGGCGGTGCAGGGGGGTGTAATGCTCATTTTTTTATTTGAATTCTGCACTGACTGTCTTTGAAATTGCCCCTGCCCCCTATTAAATTTAATCTGGGGACAAAATCGGGGACAGACTTGGTCCGGGGACAATGTCCTCAATCAGGGGACTGTCCCCTGAAACTGGGGATGTCTGGTCACCCTAGTCCACATACCAGCAGAACGGCTCTCTTGCTGAAGTTGTGTCTCTCCTCTTGTCTCCTCCGCCTGGCTGTGTACACAGGAACATTGGAGCAGAGGGGGAGGAAAAGCCAAAGTGTGTGTGCCGATGTCAGTGAAGAGAGAAGAACAGCTGCTCTGGAAAGCCGATTGACGCTGTGGGACCCCGAAAAGCAGATATCACGGGTGCCCGCGCGATAGCGCATCCTAGAATGACCAATTACCGGAGCTCAGTGGCGAAACTTGTTGGGGCACTGAGCTCTGGGATTCAGCTATGCAGCCCTCAGTGCGGGAGGAAGGGGGTTCGGCTTTTTAGCCGCCCCCCACAAAGTGCCACCCTAGGTCTGGGCCTTGTTGGCCTAGGCCATAATACAGCACTGCCTGTGTCATGTCCACAGTCTCTGGCCATCTCTTTTATCATGTTCACAGTTTGTGAATGATCATCTCTTGTATTATGTCCACAAATTCCGACCATCTCTTGTATCATGTCCACATTCTCTGACCAACTTATCATATCATCATATGTTCAGACAGATTTTAAAACAGCTTTTCTAACAATACACAGGCTATTACATTAGTTTGACCAATGCGTTAGTTTTGTGGTTAACACAAACCTAAACAAGACTTCCATCTTCTCAGTAGAAACATCACTCCTACTTCCAAATTCAGAGTAACAGTATATTTAAAGTAGTAATAAAGCACAATTATAAATATAAATTAGGGGGGCTCTCATCCACCTCTTTCACAGTCTCTGATCATCTCTTGTATCATGTCCACAATTTACGGCTATCTCTTGTAGAATGTCCACAATCTCCAGCCAACTCTTGTATCATGTCGACAGCCTCTGTCCATCTCTTGTATCATGTCCACAGCCTCTGTCCATCTCTTGTATCATGTCCACAGCCTCTGTCCATCTCTTGTATCATGTCCACAGCCTCTGTCCATCTCTTGTATCATGTCCACAGCCTCTGTCCATCTCTTGTATCATGTCAACAATCTCCGGCCATCTCTTTGATCATCTGTTGTATTATGCCCAGAGTCTTTGGGCCAGATTCTCAGCGGCGATACGACGGAGTATCTCAGATACCCCGTCGTATCGCCGTTTTTTTTTTGGCCCGTATCCATGCGAGTGATGCTTAGCATCACTTTGGCATAGATACGCTTGAACGTCCGACAAGTGTAATACCATTACACTTGCGGATCGTAGTTGTAATGACAACTCCGGCCACTAGGTGGCCTTTACGTTGTTTTCTCATTTGCCTATGCAAATGAGGCTACTACGCCGATTCCCGATCGCTTTTACGCCGCCCCGTCGTCGCGTACGTCGTTTACGAACTCGTAAGGTTACCCCTGCTTCTATGAGGAGTAACCTTACGCAGTACCGTCGGATGCCATCGGGTGCCATCGGATGCCATGTTAAGTATGGCGTCGGGTCAGCGTCGGCATTTTCCGTCGCTTACGTCGTTTTACTAACTCGTTCGCGAATAGGGCATTGCGTAGTGATGATCACGTCGTTTTGACGTCGGTTTCAACGGCGCTTTCCGACGTGAGCTGGAGCATGCGCACTGGGCTTTTTCCCCGGCCGGCGCATGCGCAGTTTGTTCGACGCGGGGGCGTGCTTAATTTAAATACAAGCTGCCCCATTTGAATTACGCGGGTTTACGCTGGGCCATTTTCGCTACGCCAACGCAAACTACGGCGCAAATGCTTAGGGAATATGGCACTTGCTCTAGTACGATGTGGCGGCGTAGTGTAAATGGCTTACGATACGCCGGCGAATTTCTTAGAGAATCTGGCCCTTTGACTATATTCAGTTGTGTGTCTTCTATCTCTGATAATGTAAAATTCACATAATTTTATGTGTGGCCCTTTGGTGATGTTGGGGTGCCCCATTGAGGTCTCCCATATTAGGAAAGTTGACCACACATGTTCTATGTGTTCTATGTTCTTTCACATGGATCACGATAAAAGTGCGGTTGAGCCACCGACAACTACCTCCCCAAAGTCTACAATACAACTAGAGATGCCACAGTTGCAACAAATTCAACACAGCAGTTGGCACCTTCTATCAAACACGGACAATCAAGTCAATGGGGACACAATGCATCTGTGAGCCTAACACTTGGCTTGAGCTGACACAGCCTGAGTTCCTGTGAGCAGCAGCTTGACCTTTTCAGAGAATGTGCTAGTGTGAACCTAACCTAAGAGTGGAATTCCCATGACTTTAGGAGAATTCCTATAACTTCCTGTTGCTTCTCTGGGACAGAAAGTGAAGGAAAAGTTTTCCAACTACACAAAGGTAGCAAAAATGGTTTATTACTACCTGTGTCCCCATTTGGTGGGGTTTCCCAGACTTCCTACTCTGCCTGAGCCCTATAAAATAGTCAAAAGGGAGGAGATTTTCTCCTATTTTCTGCTCTGTTAACAGTGACCAAGTCTCAGTTTCTCTTTTCCCTCTTTCTGGTACGTTTTAGAGACCTTTGATAAAAAATACACAATTTACCTACCAAAATGTTATACTATCCTAAATCTTTCATGTAGCTTTATATTATTGAATGTATTATTTTGTAAACTTAGTACAAGGAGGGAGATTTTCCCTCACTTCCCGTTCTGTCCCATACCCATCAAATAGATAAAAAAGGAAGACCTTGCCCCACTTCCTGTTCATTCCCATCAACTAAAGGAGTTGAAGATTTTCCCTCACTTCCTGATCGCATATCCATAGCAGATCTTGCCTCACTTCCTGTTCCCTTCATCACCATAAAATAAACAAGAAAAGGGGAAGATTTTCCATCACTTCCTGATCTATAGCACAGACAATAAAAAGGGAGATTTGCCCTCATTTCCTGTTTTGTTTACTTATGAAAAAAACAGAAAGTGAGGAAAAATCTCCCTATTTCCTGCCTGTACATACCCATCAAAACGATTAAAAAAAAAGGAGATCTTGCCTCCCTTCCTGTTCCCTTCATCACCATAAAATAAACAAGAAAAGGAGAAGATTTTCCATCACTTCCTGATCTATAGCACAGACAAGAAAAAGGGAGATTTGCCCTCATTTCCTGTTTTGTTTACTTATGGAAAAAAACAGAAAGTGAGGAAAAATCTCCCTATTTCCTGCCTGTACATACCCATTAAAACTATTTAAAAAAGGAGATCTTGCCTCCCTTCCTGTTCCATTCATCGCCATAAAATAAACAAGAAAAGGGGAAGATTTTCCATCACTTTCTGATCTATAGCACAGACAAGAAAAAGGGAGATTTGCCCTCATTTCCTGTTTTATTTACTTATGGGAAAAAACAGAAAGTGAGGAAAAATCTCCCTATTTCCTGCCTGTACATACCCATCAAAACGATAAAAAAAAAGGAGATCTTGCCCCCCTTCCTGTTCCATTCATCGCCATAAAATAAACAGGAAGGTGGCATATTTTCTGTCAATTCCTGATCTCATATCTATAGCACAGTCAAGAAAAAGGGAGATTTGCCCTCATTTTCTGTTTTGTTTACTTATGAAAAAAGGAAGTGAGGAAAAATCTTTCCTGCCTGTACATACCCATCAAATAGACAAGAAGTTGGTGGATTTTCCCTTATTTCCTCTTCTACCTTATTACTATCCAATAGACAGGAAGTGGGGGAGATCTTCTATAAAAAATGAGAACATGGATCTGGCGCTTTCTCATCGGACATTGGTAGAATGTGGACTGCTGTTTGAGAATGTCAGGTGTAGAATCGGCATTCACGCCATATCCAAGAATAAAGGGCAGCTGGGAAGTGTTAAAGTGGAGTTCCACCCTAAAAATGAACTTTCTATTAACAGCTTGCCTTTAATGTAAAAAAAGAAATATATATATGTTTTACTCACTTCTACTTCGTAATCTGCCTAGTTCCTGGTCCTAGGTGGTTCAACTTCCTGTCCTAAGACCCCATTGCCTCATGGGAAATGATGACACTCATTTCCCAGAAGTCTCTGGGCATTACTGTGCCTAAAAATCACCCAGCATGCACCTCTCCTTGAAAACCAGGAAGAAAAAAAGGAACTGGGCTTCACATGCCCACACATATGTTGGATACGGCCACAACATGAGCTGGAGGATATAAGGCAAGTGTTTGCAATGATTTTTGGAACGATTGAAGAGCTATTAATATGTTTTTGGGACTATTTAATGTGATTAATTTTAGCTTGCAAAAAAAATAAAAAATGATGCCTGGAACCCCGCTTTAAATATTAACAGTTTAGCTGCACCTTTACTGCCCCCCCCCCCCCCAAGTCCAACACAACAGTCAGAGGGGGTTGTATACATGGAATGAGATGCTTTGTCTTTACAAATATGATACCCCCTGGCATGTTCGGTGGGCAGTATTACTCATTCAAGCGAATTGGGGCTGCGGCATAACTGGCGCAGAGGAGGCAACACATCCCCCACCAACCACCTGTCTGCCACTCTGTGAAAAGAGATTCACAGCAGACACAGATATTCTGCTTGCTTGACTTTTCTACATTTCGTTTCTTCTCCCCACATGTTATCAGCACTCGGCGGTGCGGTAACACCCCCCCCCCCCACATCAGGAAGTCTAAAGGTGGTTTCCTGTCTTGGAAATAGGAAATGAGATGTCATTCAAGCAAACCGAGAGACCATTGTAGAAGAACAATGCAAATGTTCCACAACCTGTAAACAAGCTCGCAAGAGCCAGCGATTTTGTTTTTTTTGTTCTCTTTGTGTGGAAAAACGGTGAGCCGCTTGTTTATTTGTACATTTTATTCTTGTTACGTCAGCCATATCAACTTGCCTAAAAACAAGGAAGTCACCAGCGCCCTCTCCATCTATTGATGTAGCTCAGGGCCGATCCTAGGGTCACAGGCGCCAGGGTGCAGAAATATTTCTGGCGCCCCCACATGGCCGTGGTAACTCCTCCCCGTTACAAATGTTTCTATGGCAACGACTCAGACACAGAGATGCTTCCCTAAAAAGCCTTCATTATCCTGGGATCCTGGGATGATCTTTTAACAATAAACAAATTACAGGAAGGGAGTACACTAATGGGATCTGATGAACACAGAGAGCTTCTGTTAAGAGGTCTGGTAGAAAGAGCCCCCAGACATACTACATACATAGTATAGGAGACGGTCAGAGACTGCAGACATACTACAGGAGATGGTCAGAGACTGCAGACATACTACAGGAGATGGTCAGAGACTGCAGGCATGATACAAGAGATGGTCAGAGACTGAAAACATGATACAAGAGATCGTCAGAGACTGCAGACATGATACAAGAGATGGTCAGAGACTGCAGGCATGATACAAGAGATGGTCAGAGACTGCAGACATACTACAGGAGATGGTCAGAGACCGCAGACATGGTACAAGAGATGGTCAGAGACTGCAGACATGGTACAAGAGATGGTCAGACACTGCAGACATGGTACAAGAGATGGTCAGAGACTGCAGACATGGTACAAGAGATGGTCAGAGACCGCAGACATGGTACAAGAGATGGTCAGAGACTGCAGACATACTACAGGAGATGGTCAGAGACCGCAGACATGGTACAAGAGATGGTCAGAGACCGCAGACATGGTACAAGAGATGGTCAGAGACTGCAGACATGGTACAAGAGATGGTCACAGACTGCAGACATGATACAAGAGATGGTCACAGACTGCAAACATGATACAAAGGATGGTCACAGACTGCAGACATGAGACAAGAGATGCTCAGAGACTGCAGAGCCAGCGGGTACCACAGGTCAGTGGCCAGCAGGAACCACAGGTCAGCGGCCAGCAGGAACCACAGGTCAGCGGCCAGCAGGAACCACAGGTCAGCGGCCAGCAGGAACCACAGGTCAGCGGCCAGCAGGAACCACAGGTCAGCAGACAGTTCCCAGCAGGACTTACAGCCTGTGGGTACTGCTGGGAGGTGGCTGCAGATCTGTGGGTCCTGCAGGGGGCTGGCAGCGGACCTGTGGGTCCTGCAGGGAGCTGGCAGCGGACCTGTGGGTTCTGCAGGGAGCTGGCAGTGGATCTGTGGGTCCTTCAGGGGGCTGGCTACGGATCTGTGGGTCCTGCAAAAATGATACCCCCTGGCATATTCGGTGGGCAGTATTACTGATGTACACAACCCATTCAAGCGAATTGGGGCTGCGGCATAACTGGCGCTGAGTTGGCAACATATCCCCCACCAACCACCTGTCTGCCACTCTGTGAAAAGAGATTCACAGCAGACACAGATATTCTGCTTGCTTGACTTTTCTACATTCCGTTTCTTCTCCCCACATGTTATCAGCACTCGGCGATGTGGTACCCCCCCCCTACATCAGGAAGTCTAAAGGTGGTTTCCTGTCTTGGAAATAGGAAATGAGATGTCATTCAAGCAAACCGAGAGACCATTATAGAAGAACAATTCAAATGTTCTACAACCTGTAAACAAGCTCGCAAGAGCCAGCGATTTTGTTTTTTTGTTCTCTTTTTGTGGAAAAACGGTGAGCCGCTTGTTTATTTGTACATTTTATTCTTGTTACGTCAGCCATATCAACTTGCCTAAAAACAAGGAAGTCACCGGCGCCCTCTGGCTGACGTCAGTGAAGTGACGTGACGGCCGCCGCTGTGGCTTCTGGGAACTGTAGTCCGCGACTTTCTCGGAGTGAAGCGGCTCGCTCAAAATTAAGCCACAAGAAAAATGTAAGAGGGCGGGCGGCGGCGGTTCCTGGCACTCCTGGCGTCGCTCCTAATGCTACTGTGCTCGTGTTTTGGCTCGCAATAACAACGCTTTGGCACAGGTCAAGGAGAGGAGGAGGGAGGGAGGGTTATCACTCTGACACTTCGGTGCCTCCCCCCTTTGGCAAAATGCATGTTGACAAGGGGAGTATAGAGGTGGGCGGGGAGTCTACTGACATCACGACTCCACCCACCGATCTCCAAACAACAGACCCACCCACAGAATCTGCAATTTTTCAGTTCTTATGACAGACAGAGGGGAGACATTTGACAGGTAAGGACACATGCAGGAGGCATCTATATCCTTATAGGTCAGCACTATGGCAGTAGTTTAGAAAGGATGAGAGTGGCTTTACATCCACTTTAATGACTTGGAGAGGATCTGCAAAGAGAAGTGTGAATAAATCCCGCCTGAGATATGTGCAAACCTGGTGGCCAACAACAAGAAACGTTTTAACTCTGATTACCAACAAGGGTTTTGCCACCAAGTACTAAGTCAGGTTTTGCGAAGGGATCAAATACTTATTTTACTCATTAAAATGCAAATCAACTTTTTTGAAATGCGTTTTTCTAGATATTTTTTTGTTATTTTGTCTCTCACTGTTAAAATAAACCGACCATTAAAATAATAAACTGAGCATTTTTTTTTGCCAGTGAGCAAACATACAAAATCAGCAGGGTATCAAATACTCTTTTCCCTCACAGTAACTATGCATTTTCCACACCTTAAGGCTGCATTCACACCTGAGCGGCTTGTCGCCTGAAGCGCGACGCTCAAATACGCTAGAGGGGAAAAATACATTATTCCCTATGGAGATGGTTCACATCTGCACACCAATACGCCTGACGCCGAACGCCTGAAGCTCAAACAAGTTCCGGACCCTTTTTTGTAGCACGTATTGGGCGGTTTGGGCGTATTTGATCGTTTCCATTTCCCATAGAAAGTAATAGAAACGGTCGATTCAAGCGACTAGCGTGACAACGAGCCTTTGCTATGGGCGTTTCGTCGCTTTAATCAATAGAACTTTTCACCCAGGCAGAAGATAAAAAAAATCTACCAACATAGCAACAAGCGATGAAAAGATGATAATTTTTCCTATTGGCTAAAATAAAAAATGTCGAAGTACAAAAACGTCGGACGACGCTGTATGCAAACGCGCAAATAAGCACGAATACGCGTGAAAAAACGCCCGAACGACCGACGCTCAGGTGTGAATGCAGCCTAAGTGGGCCCTTAATGACAGGGCTGTATTAGTTTGCATATTTTACATCTGATTGTAAGTAGTTCAGAAAGGAGGCATACAATTTTTTTTCCTCTAACTTATATGGGAACGCATTCCCTGTGTTCTCAACTGCATAAGCCAGGGGAGAAGCAGCAGCACACTGATCTTCCCAGTGAATGGCTGTGCAGGGTTGGGTGGTTGTCAGGCCAAGTCTGATTATTGGAGGAGAGCAGCCTAGCTCTCAGCATAGCTAAAGAACTGACCTACGATGTGCTGTCCTACTTAGTGTGGTCAGTTATAGAAAGGAAAGCAGAGGGACTGGCAGGAACACCAGGGATTTCACACAAAGGACGCAATACAAACCAATACAAAGAGAACATAATATTTTTTCATCCAAGTACATGGTACTGCAGCCACATACCAGGAATATGAAATGTTGGGTTTGCATATTCTGTAACTCATGAAAGTCCTTTCTATTGCCTTCAGCCTCCTCTAAATCACCAAATTCCTTTTAGAGGATGGCTATATTGGTTCTTAATGGTCCCACTGTAGGTAGAAACATAGCCACCCTCTCTTGCTAAATCCTGAGACGGACAATGGGATATGTAGTGTGTAAAGAGCAGTGCACACAACCTCAGCTATTGTTAGTGGCGGCTGCTCCATTAGGGGAGCAGAGGTGCCGTTCCCTCTATCCATGGGCATCTGGTCCTCTAATCTACATGTGGGGCACATGAATTCCAATGTTTTTTTTTTTTTTTTAAAGCACATGATTAGAGCCTGAGGCTTTAAAGCGGAGGTTCGGCTGATTGTTTTTTTAAAAGCCAGCAGCTACAAATACGGCAGCTGTTGACTTTTAAAAAATGTACACTTACCTGTCTAGAGCACCCGCGATGTCAGCAGCCGAGGCTGAGCAATCTCTCAGTCCTCGGCTGCTTCCGCCGCCATCCTCGGTGAGGGAATTGGGAAGTGAAGCCTTGAGGCTTCACTGCTCGATTCCCTACTGCGCATGCGCGAGGATCGCGGCGCGCCGTCATTGGTCCCTGCTCTCTCCTGGGAACAGTGTTTCCCAGAAGACAGCAGGGGGGGGGGGGGTGACGTCACAGGCTGGATTCCCCGGCCCAAACCCGGAAGTGGTGCAAATACTTGTCTCAGACAGGTATCTGCACCCCCTGAAAGGTGCCAAATGTGACACTGGAGGGTGGAGGGTTCCAAAAAGCGGAGGTTCACTTTTGTGTGAACCTCCGCTTTAATAGGCCTTTAAAAAAAGGTGGCACTCAGGGCACAGAGCACTTCCCCCTGAGCCCACCCAGTTGTGTGACAATAACAAAAAAAAAATCATTATTTTCACACTAATTCTCCTCCCAGCCAATCAGGAAGTGGATCTTGAGACCCACTTCCTGATAGACCAAAAGAAGAGGGGATCCTTTTGGTCTAGGAAGAGGGAGGCGACGGCACGCAGGGAAAGCTGCTCCACCATGAAGCCGAGGAAGGAGAACACAGTGTTAAGCCGCCGGCCGGAGGAAGCCTGCGCCATAGATGGGGTCAGTGCTCAGCTGCTGACCAACCAACTGGGGGGGGGGGTTTCCTGATTTGGAACAATGTCCCTCTGTCCCTCTTTTATCCTAATTTGTCCCTCATTTTTGTCTGATCTGTATAATTGTATATAAAATGCACTTTTTATCTTTCAAAAAGTATTTTGCAGTGCTAAACCTTTCACCCAATTTCGAAATTGCTGCATTTGTACATTTTAAAAGCCAATATAAAGAAGCGGCATTCGTGCCTATCCAAGAATAAAGGGCAGCTGGGCGGTGTTAACAGTTATCAGTAGATACGCCGTCGTAACTCTGAATCTGCGCCGGCGTATTTTTAAGTGTATTCTCAAAGTAAGATACGCTTAAATATTGTTAAGATACGACCGGAGTAAGTCTCCTACGCCGGCATATCTTAACTGCATTTTTACGCTGGCCGCTAGGGGTGTTTCCACGCCTAGAATATGTAAATCAGCGAGATACGCCTATTCAGGAACGTACGCCCGGCCAACGCAGTGAATTCACGCCGTTTACGTAAGGCGTTTTCCAGCGTAAAGATAAACCACCAAAAAGATGGCGCATCCTATGTTAAGTATGGACGTCGGGACCACGTCAAATTATTCAGATTTTACGACGTTTGCGTAACTCGTCTGTGAATGGGGCTTTACGTCAATTACGTTCACGTCGTAACCAATGCGTCATAATTTGGAGTATGTGCACTGTGATACACCCACGGACGGCGCATGTGCAGTTAAAAAAAACGTAAAAAACGTGGGGTCACAACACATTAAAATAAAACACGCCCACCTCTTCCACATTTGAATTACCCGGGCTTATGCCGGCCCATTTACGCTACGCCGCCGTAACTTAGCTTGGTGAATACAGCATTTGCCTCGCTAATTTAGGGCGGCGTAGCATATCAGAGCTACGTTACACCCGCGGAAATTTAAACCGCTCTACGTGAATCTGGCCCTTTGTCTTTACACCTTTCATCCAATTATTAAATTGCTGCATTTGTAGATTTTAACTTCTTAAGGACCGCCTCCTGCACATATACGTCGGCAGAATGGCACGGCTGGGCACATCCACGTATATTTACGTCGGTTCTAGTACCCAGCCGTGGGACACGGGCGCATGGCCGTGGCGCGCTCCCGTGACCCGGTCCAAAGCTCCGTGACCGGAACTCGTGGACCTGATCGCCGCTGAGAAGCAGAGAAGTCTCTTCATTTGTTACATGAAAGAATCGGCAAACTCTGCAATAGAGATCGTGAGGGGGGTCGAATCGAGATCACGATTTTTTAATGATTAAAGTGAATCTAAACCCTCCTCATACTGTATACCCAGTGAAGTGAACAGCTTCAGATGATACACAGAGATTAACCAAATCTCCCTACAAAGGTTTTACATGTATATCTGCTGTCTTCACATTTATATACTGTTTAGAAAGTTGAGGTCGTGTTAGGAGATTTTCTCTTCCTGTTTAACACAGAGTGTGATGTCTGGGCATACAGCTAAGATAGTTAACACTGCTGATTGGAGGAACGGCACACACCCCCCTCTCCTCATAGGCAGAGACTCTCAGGCCGCGTACACACGATCGGTCAAAACCGATGAAAACAGATTGAAGGTCAGTTTCATCGGTCCAAACCGATCATGTGTGGGCCCCATCGGTCGGTTATCCTTTGGTCAAAAAAAAGAGAACTTGCTTTAAAATTTAACCGATGGATGCCTAACTGATAGGTCAAAACCGATCGTTAGTATGCAAAAGCATCCGTTAAAAAAGCCGCGCATGGTCAAAAATGTTGTTTTTTTCAGCACGTCGTTGTGTTTTACGTCACCGCGTTCTGACATGATCGTTTTTTTAACCGATGGTGTGTAGGCACATCAGACCATCAGTCAGCTTCATCGGTTAACCGATGAAAACGGTCCTTCGGACCGTTCTCATCGGATGGACTGATCGTGTGTACGCGGCCTCAGAGCTGTTTTGTAATAAGAGCTGCTCTCTGCTAATCTATTTTAGAAACCTCTTTTGACAAAAGATTCAGGCTGCTTAGGTCTAAAAAGTCAAAAAATATGTCAGGAGTTCTCAGGCCGCGTACACACGTAGAACCTCGACGGGCCAAACACATCATTCCGCCCGTCGAGGTTCTCGCCCGGCCGTCTAAATCGCCGACCAAGCCGTCGGGAAAGGCGTCGAGCCATGGTTCTCGATGGGCCATCGAGCAAATAGAGAACCTGCTCTCTATTTTGGCTCGACGGCTTTCCCGACAGGATGCTCGCCGCAACCGTACACACGGCCGAGGTTCTCGGCAGGATGAGGATCCCAGCGAGCTTCTCGCTGGTTTCTGCCGAGAATCTCTGCCGTGTGTACGGGGGCCTCAGGGTGATAACAGAGGAACGTTCAGAAGAGGGCTAAGACTTAGCTTGTTTAAAGACATAACAAAATACTGCAGATATATGTGCCCAGCTCAAATTTTATGAATCTGGTTTACATCCACTTTAATTGTGCAGCTCTAGTAGGAGCTCACACGCAGCAGATCACTAAACAATACCAGCACTGACACCTCCCTCATTCTGCACATTCTACAGCTCCTGCTTTGACTCCAATTTTGGGCATTAATGACTTTTTGCTCCAATTGGCACATCTCTTTAATTACTTTTTGAGTGCCCAGATAATTCATTGCTGATCTTCCCAAGAAGTTGTGTTATCTGCCTACACAGAAGCGGGGCGGTGGGAGAGACGGAGCAAGGCACATACGGTAATTGATGCTCTCAGGGAGTGTTTGTTTGAATCCTGCTATCGTTACACAGGAGATAACATAGGAAAACAATTTTTTTTTTTTTTGTCAAGTGTTTATCTTTCTCTAATGCTGAAAAGTATTCAATTAAAAAATGAGGTTCAGTGTTCGAACATTAAACTACCTAGTTTGTAGAAAATGGTTGGACTTCCTTTGGTCAGCGACCTTAGACAAAGTGCAAGTCAAAACCCAAGCTAATATCTACTCCCACCCATATTTTAAGCCTATTGTATCCACCCTGTAAACAATAAAATACCTATACTTACCTATTCTGAAGTAGCTCTGCTCCAGTCACATGATCAAGTCACAGCGTTGGCTTCAGTGTGGAGGAGGGACAGCCAACAACGGATGAACCATAGTAAGTCATCATCAGCCAGGCTCTACATCTGCTGTCAGCTGTGCCTCCTCTACACTAAAGCCAGTGCTAGGAACCAATCATGTGACCAAACCGGAGCTATCAGGGAAATAAGCTCATCCCCAGGCGCAATAGTGCAAGGATCGCTAACCAGCATAGGCGCACTGGCGTGAATCAGCACGCAAGGACACGCAGCGCCGTGAACAGGTGAATGCGTATGCGCAGCAGCACATGCACAATGTCATAGAGGCGCCACTGCCCATTAAACCCAATGCTGACAATGGTACACTGCTGGTTTATCATCAGCTTCCTCCGGTGTTCCCGTGCCATGTTTATCCTGCTGATCTGTGTACCAACCCAGCTTGCCTTGACCTGCTCTGCTTGATTCCTCGGCTTGACCCTTTGGCTTGTACCCTGACTTCTCTTGCCTGCTCCCTGCATCTGATCCCGGCCTGGCTTACAGTCTCTGTTTACCTGTCTCCTGTGCAAGGACTTAGCTGACCGCTAGTCACACTATCTTGGACTCTGACCTCCTGCCGTGAATGAACCCTGGCCTGGCTTCTGACTCAGATATCCAGTCTGCTCTACTGGTCCGCACCTCTGGGACTTCCCAAGCACGCCTGCCCTACTGTATACCTAGCCTGTCCCAAAAAGTCTGGGCAACCAGCTCCAGCAATCAGGCACCCGTGCTTCTGTGGGCACCACACCTCCTGTGTAACCTTTAGGGGTGTGCTGCGCTCGGCCGCAAGGGGACCCCTCCCAGCATCTCGCCCTCCTACCTAGTCCCTGACAGGAGCACCCTTAGAGTGGACAAGTATAGAGATCTTTCCCCTACACTGAAGCTGCTCCTGGAGAGATAATGTGACCAGCCAGAGCGCCCTTAGAATAGGTAAGTATAGGCATCTCTTATTTTATAAGGTAGATAGAATAAGTAGGATACGCTTACAATGGGGGTGGAAGTAAATTTTAACTTACTTAAGTTTTGACTGTAATTATGCTTTACCACTATGGTCACTGACCAAAGGAAGTCTAACCATGGAATTATACTTTAAAGGGGTGTTCCAGCCCAAAAATGTGTTTATTAAAAGTCAGCAGCTACAAAAAATGTAGCTGCTGGCTTTTAATAAACACTCACTTACCTGCTCCTGCGTTCCAGCAACGCCCCGGCCGGGGCTCCGCTCCTCTCCCCCCCTCCCCAGCCGGCGTCTCCATCCCAACTGTTGGCACCCAGCCATGACAGCCTTCGGCTTCACGGCCGGGCACCCACTGCACATGCGCGAGCCGCACTCTAAAGCCCAAAGTAGACCCCAAAGACCAGGAACAGCCCATTACTGGACCATGGCGGAGTGCCATTTTCTGGTGGAAAGAAGTGAGTGTTAGCTTTCTCTTCACCCCTAGACAAAACGAGCACTTGACCCATGCAGTGTGGCCATGGGAAAAGTTTTTTTGTCCAGAGTTGGACTTTAAGTTAGTTAAATATGGAGGCAAATTTGTCTGGTTCAACAGGGACCTGCCAAATTTTGATGCAACTATGTTATTTTTCCGCTCAACAGAAGTCGGTCTAACGATTGACTTTTGTCAAAGAGAATGTTGAAAATGTTTCATTCAATCAGTGACTGCAGCCAATTGGCTTCAGTGCTGATCAATGTATTCTTAAAGAAGCGGGGTCCCTGCTTTTAGGAATTCAATAACACAGTAGGGAGGATTCCTTCATCTACCTCGCTTAATGTTTTTTTTCCAATCACTGTGTGATCTAGAACAAGAGTTAAGCCCCGTACATACGGCCGAGGTTCTCGGCAGAAACCAGTGAGAACCTCGCTGGGAGCCGCATTCTGCCGAGAACCTCGGCCGTGTGTACGCTCTCTATTTGCTCGACGGCCCGTCGGGATGAATGGCTGGTTGCCGACGGGCGGGTCGCCGATTCTGACGTCCGGCAGAGAACCTTGACGGGTGGAACGATGTGTTCTGCCCGTCGATATTCTCTGCCGTGTGTACGCGGCATTAAGCCCCGTACACACGGCCGAGGTTCTTGGCAGAAACCAGCGAGAACCTCGCTGGGAGCCGCATTCTGCCAAGAACCTCGGCCGTGTGTACGCTCTCGGCGAGCCCCGCCTGTCGGGAAACCCGTCGAGCAAATAGAGAACAGGTTCTCTATTTGCTCGACGGCCCGTCGGGATGAATGGCTGGTTGCCTTTCCCGACGGGCGGGTCACCGATTCTGACGGCCGGCAGAGAACCTCAAAGGGCGGAACAATGTGTTCTGCCCGTCGAGGTTCTCTGCCGTGTGTATATATCTCTTTATGTCCAAAAAGAGAGGTTTGGTTACAATGTCTATTTCAATTTAAACATGAATCTAGCATTTTTAGAGCCCCATATGGAGTATGCATTGAACTATGTTAGATATGTAACCACGACCCTATTTGGTTTCACAGAAATTTGGCTGGAACACAGGAAATGTGGGGGTTTCTCTAGACGGTTTTGTGAAATGCTGAGGTTGTCATCTACTGAGAAGTCAAACACAACGGAACATATTGTCATTTCATGACTGTAAACTAGACAAGGCTCTTAGAGCTGACCAGAGGTCACAAGTGGTTTTAAGCGCTATTCTGTAGAATGCGAGTCAAAACCAAATGATTAACACACATATATCTCTCTATATATATCTCTCTCTCTATATATATATATATATTAGGGCTGTGCAAATTAACTTTTAATCGATCGATTAATCTTAAATATTTTTGATCGATCAAAATCTTTTTGATCGATTAAATTCTTTTGATTGGAACTCACCTCTCCGCCGGCTTCTGGGCCTTCAGGGAGTTCCGTCAGAGATCCGGTGACGTCATGGACACCGGCGGGGCTTGCCGTGTCAATCTGAAGGGCTCCTTTGCTGTGCCTTCATATCTGCATGCCGGCGGGACCTTACTATCTGCCACACGCAAGGGCTGTTACATTTCCTTCCATCACTTTCCTCTATCAACCTGGAATTCTACAGCCATCCACTGGGAGTTGTGATAGTTCCCTTCACGGGACATCTACATGCCGACGGACTGATGTTAACCTCTCCTCATCTGGATTCAGCAGTGGTATCGTTGTACACATTTTTATACCAGTATCATACTTAGCTACATGTTTTTATGACTGCTTTTACTACCATTTGGTATTACTCGCACCATTTTTACAGTTTATGTAGCTACATCGATTTTATCTCCAGTGCAATATTTATTTGGTTACCTACTTGAAGACTATACAAGTTTTAATGCTATTCCCATCGAGCGCTGCCTTTGTGTGTTTTTTGTATCCTGCTATCCATTTTTCCAGTGGTTGGAGCTGCACTGGGAATCGGCCTGCAAGGAGGAGATCAGCTAAAAGTAGTTGGATCTGTATGTGCGTTATAATTATTTGAAATTAGTCGATTAATCGATTAAAAAATAAAACTATTAATCGAACACAAAAATTTTGATCAGTAACAGCCCTAATATATATATATATATATATGTATATATATATATAGGGGTTGAGTTACTTTGCGCTCTGCGCTTTGCAAGAGAGTTTTCTCTTAAGCCCTGTACACACGAACGAGAATCTCGTCGTAAATAAAACGTTGTTTTTCTCGACAGGATTCTTATCAAGCTTGACGGGATTCTTGTTTAGCTTTCCTTGCGTACACACTGTCAAGCCAAAATCTCGTTGTTTTAAAACGTGGTGATGTACAACGCGTACGACGGCAGTATAAAGGTGAAGTTCGATTCCACTGGCACCACCCTTTGGGCTGCTTTTGCTAATCTTAGCGTATTACTGCGTGATAGTTAGTGTTGCTCACGAATATTCGCATTGCGAATATTCGCTACGAATATTGCATATTCGAGTATTCGCGAATAACGCGAATATCGCGGCGAATATTCGCTATTTCGAATATTCGAATGTTTTAAAATTTTTTTTAGAACAGATCACATCCTAGAGATCCCCATCGACGTCTAAAAGCATTGCTGGTATGATTAGAGACCTTGGGCCGAGTAGCTGCAGCGCTCATTTTATATTGCCGAAAAATCGCAATGCGATTATTCGGCAAATAGCGATATCGCGCGATTATTTTATATTGTAATATATCACAAATATTCTGAGCCAATCAGAGTACTCCATTCCGCATTTCTCGAAATTTCGAAATTATTTTGTATTGTAATATATCACGAATATTCTGAGCCAATCAGAGTGCTCCATTCCGCATTTCTCGAATATTCGCAATTATTGTGTATTGTAATATATCACGAATATTCTGAGCCAATCAGAGTGCTCCTTCCGCATTTCTCGAATATTCGCAATTATTGTGTATTGTAATATATCACGAATATTCTGAGCCAATCAGAGTGCTCCTTCCGCATTTGCCGAATATTCGCAATTATTGTGTATTGTAATATATCACGAATATTCTGAGCCAATCAGAGTGCTCCTTCCGCATTTCTCGAATATTCGCAATTATTGTGTATTGTAATATATCACGAATATTCTGAGCCAATCAGAGTGCTCCTTCCGCATTTGCCGAATATTCGCAATTATTTTATATTGTAATATATCATGAATATTCTGAGCCAATCAGAGTGCTCCTTCCGCATTTCTCGAATATTCGCAATTATTTTATATTGTAATATATCACGAATATTCTGTGCCAATCAGAGTGCTCCATTCCGCATTTCTCGAATATTCGCATTCGCAATTCGCAATTCGCAATCGCATTCGCATTTGCGATAGCGAAAATTCGCAATCATTTCATTTCGAAAATATATCACGAATATTCGTATTTAGCGAATATCTGTCGAATATTCGACTATATATTCGAGATATATCGCGAATTCGAATATGGCATATTCTGCTCAACACTAGTGATAGTTAATGTTTGGTGACAGACAATTTGCGCTTTTCAGTCTTGTGCTTTTCAGTCCCTTACAGCGTGACGAATGTGCTTTCTCCATTACGAACACTAGTTTTACCAGAACGAGCGCTCCCGTCTCATACTTGATTCTGAGCGTGCAAGTTTTTTTTAGACTCGGAAAAACATACACATGAAGGGCCAGATTCAGGTAGATGGGAGCATCTTTGCTCCAGAGTAACGCTTCTCATTTGCGTTACGCTGCAGAAATTTTAGGAGCAAGTGCTGTCATTCACGAAGCACTTGCTCCTAAAGTTGCGGCAGCGCATCGCAAATGAGCCGGCGGAATTCAAATTGGGCGGGTACGGGGCGTGTAGTATTAAAACGAAGCGCGTTCCCGCCGGGAATGTACTGCGCATGCGTCGAGTGTCAAAACATCCCCGTGCGCATGCTCCAAATTCTGTGAATGAACGTCAATGACGTCACATTCCCATTCATGAACGTTTTACGCAAGCGACGTTTTTTTTTTTTTTTTCCGACGCGATGACGACGCCTATACCTAACATAGGATATTCCAACCCCATGTAGGTATAACTATGCGCCGCGTATCCCGTCCGGAAACGTCGTAACGTCACTGCGTCGCGCCGGAATGCGATCGTGAATTGCCGATTTCCGCTCATTAACATATGTTTTGAGCGGAAATCTGCACTAATTACTGTGTAAATGTGACTGGCAGGGAAGGGGTTAACACTAGGGGGCGCTGAAGGGGTTAAAATGTGTCCTAAAGTATGTTCTAACTGTAGGGGGAGGGGGACTCACAGGGGGAGGAGATCGATGTGTGTTCCTCTGTACTAGGAACACACATCAGTCTCCTCACCGCTGACAGGAGGTGGATCTGTGTGTTTACACACACAGATCCACACTCCTGCCGTGATTGCCGGAAATCGCGGGTGCCCGGCGGCAATCACGGCCGTCGGGCACGCGCGCGGGATCGCGGGTGTTGCCGCGGGCGCGCGCGCACGCCCTAGAACGCCGTGGCGAGGGGATCACCATGACGTGATTCCCCTATGGGCTGGTAGGGAAGGGGTTAATAAAAAGAAAAAAAAGAGAGAAAATATATATATACTGTATATTTTTAAAAAGGGTGGTTGCCATCTGGGGCCCTGGGGACCTCATTTTTTTTAATAAAAGGAAATTACAAAGAAAGGGGGCTTTCCATCTGGGACCTCTGGGCCCTTTAATAAAAAAAACAATATATAAACAAAAATAAAAAAACATTTATAAAAAAAGGGGGTTTGGACACATGGGGCCCTGGGGACCTCTGAGTCTGAGTCCCTTTAATAATAATAAGAAGAATATTTTTTTTATAAAAAAAAGGAGGGTTGTCATCTGGGCCCCTGGGGAACTCCGGACCCCTAAAAAAAAAATGGCCCTTTAATAAAATGAATTGAAAATAAAAATATATTAAAAATATATATATTTTTTTATAAAAAATGAATAAAAAAAAGGGGGATTGCCATCCGGGCCACTGTGGACCTCGGGACCTCTAAAAAATTGGCCCTTTAATAAAAAAGAAAAGAAAAATATATTACAAAAATATATTTTTTTATAAAAAATATATATTTTTATAAAAAATAAAATAAAAAAGAGTGGGTTGCCATCTGGGGCCCTGGTGGCCTCCGGACACCCGGGCCCCTTACAGGTGTACTGCTGTACCTCCCTGATGGCGGCCCTGGTTGCAAGATACACAATAGATTTCTCTGGAACAAAGAGGAAGGGAGGACCCATTATATTGTTTCCAGACAATTAGCATCTGCGATGAGTCACATATTTGGTGAGGGGAGGAGAAGGGAAGTAACATCTGGAAAGTAGAACGTTGTTTGCAGCACAAACACAGCCGGCTCCGATGCTCAGGGTTACCATCTGGTTGTGTAAAACTCAAATAAAGCTGAAAATTTTTATTAGCGCTTCCAGAATTCCATGTACCATTTGTGCACATCCTTGGCAACCTCCTTCCCACACTGGAAACCAATCATTGACACTGTGCCAATGCCAGGACCTCTAAAACCCACGGAGTAGATGCAAACTGCCCTCCCTTGAAGATCTCAGCTGGAGGTCATACACTGGTCGGGCCGCTGCATGTTCCAAAAAATAAAAGCCACTGCCCCCTGGCACTAGGGTTGCCAACTTTTGGTCC
Organism: Rana kukunoris; assembly: GCA_029574335.1. Classification (NCBI taxonomy): domain Eukaryota; kingdom Metazoa; phylum Chordata; class Amphibia; order Anura; family Ranidae; genus Rana; species Rana kukunoris. The sequence goes on from CM056059.1 coordinate 24,748,227, forward strand.
ACAGAAAGCTGAATTGGGGGGGTTGAGTCATGGTTAACCCCTTACAGTCAGCTCCCATCTGCCCTTTCAGAGTTCGCAACACCAGAAGCATTACATAGGCTTTCTGATCACTGTGATTGGCTGCCAAGGTGATCACATGATTGGGAACCCATCTTACCAGTTTCCAGTGTTCACCATGTAACTGGGAGCTGTCAGTGCGGTCACTGATATTTGAGCATGCTCCCTGCCCAAAACATAGATGCAACATGGATTTGAGCCCACCTCCATGCCGACGCATATATGCGTACAACTGGCGTCAAGAGGTTAAAGCTGTTAAAGGCATGGTTTTAATATGTTCCGCCAAATTATCTGAAACGCAAGTGGAATGCGCCTGAGCAAATCTTATTTGCAATGTTTTATATAGGACAGTTGTCTCCAAACTGCAGCCTGGGGGCCAAATGCGGCCCTTTGCTTGCCTTTATCCAGCTCTTTGAGCACTTTTCAGGTAGATGGGCGCTTCTTTACTTTGGAGTAACGTTTCTCATTTACGTTACTCCGCCGACACTTTCGGCGCAAGTACTGTTATTCACATAGCAGTTGCGCGTAAACTTGCGCCAGAGTAACGATAATGCGCTGGCCTAACCCGACGCAAGTGGAAGTGGATGTGATCATATGTAAATGATAGGCGGAGCCCAGCGCAGAGGCTTACGTTCAGCGCATCATCCACGGAGCATGCGCAGTAAGTGAGGCTTCACTCGCCCCCTTGTGCGCATGCTCACAACTTCCGTCGGCACCACTTCACGGGAAACGTCATCGCAATGTGTTCCGTTGGACGTTTAAATGCGCTCGTAGATGCGCCATTCCGGCACTAAAGTATATCCTGTTCCCCCTCCCCGCAGTGAAGTTACTTTTGTTCTGAGATGGCTGCTCCCGTTCCCCGCAAACACACAGGAGAAAGCTGAACTTTAAAGGCCAGGAGCTGTCAGCCGTCATCTCGGCTATGGAGACCTATGATGTCTTCCTCCATGGCTGTAAAAGTTGACAGACAAGCAGGGACAGAGGTGTTGTCCTGCAAGTGGGGGTGCTCAGCTAGCTCTTATCGTCGGTAACGCTGCTGTAGCTGCTCTCCTGCTGACCTGTGGCCATCTGGAGTAAAGATAAAGCAGCTATTTGTAGAAATAACTTTGCGCCGGACGGACGAGATACGCGCGGCGCATGTAGCCGGATGGTGCTAATCTGTTCGCGAATCGGGAAATCTCCCTCATTTGCATATTTGCAGGGGAAATCAATAGGCGCGACTGATGCGCCAAGCGAAATTATGCGCTGACGAGACTCTGGCGTCGGAAAGTTAAGCCAATCGGAAATGGCCCGTTTTCTGTCGCATCTAGTTTGGTGGGTACGGCCACATAGAAACGACGGCGCATCTTCACAGTTACGCGGCGCATATTGAATTACTCCAGCGCAACTCTACCTGAATCTGGCCCATTATTTATACCACTGACACCAACAATTGGTGTAATTCCTGCTACTGATATCAACAATGGGGTACTATTCCTCCCACTGACACCAACAATGGGACATTGTTCCTCCCCTGACACCAGCAATGGGGCACTATTCTTCCCCTTGACACCAATTATGGGGCACTATTCATCCCACTGACGCCAACATTAGTGCACTTTTCTTCCCACTAGTGTTGCTCATGAATATTCGCATTGCTACGAATATTCGCATTGCGAATATTCGTTACGAATATTGCATATTCGAGTATTCGCGAATAAATCGAATATCGCGGTGAATATTCGCTATTGCGAATATTCGTATTTTTTCAAATTTATTTTTAAAACAGATCACATCCTAGTGATCTCCATTGACATCTAAAAGCATTGCTGGTATGATTAGAGACCCTGGGCCGAGTAGCTGAGGCGATCGTTTTATGTTGCCGAATATTCGCAATGCGAATATTCGTATTACGAATATTCGCGAATACTTTCTCTGCCCTTCTTTTGCATCAGAGCCAATCAGAGTTCTCCTACCACAGTTGTCAGAGGTTAGCAACCTCCATAGCAACCAATAGGAACAGATTAATTCACTTGAAGGGGTAACAAGTATATAGTATGAAAAGTAGAAATGACCTTATGACAGGAACGGAGGAAAAAAAATAAAATAGAATGTACAAGTAAATCGAAAGGATTTATTAGAAAGTAAATTTATAAACAGGGGCTTACAACTTTAAATTGTCATTTTAGAAGTTTGTACAGGAAAGGCAAATGTTACCTGGTTTTGCTAGTCAAATAAACAATCTTGCTGTGAAAGCTTTAGGCAACAGAGACAATTGAGCTGCAGCATTGCCGTTTTTAAAAGAAATCTATATAATAGCAAAATAAAACAGAGGGAAGAGAAAAATTGCTTAGTGATCTGGCTCAGTCATGTACCAGAATACCCAGAATAATAATGTGTTGTTTGCGCGCATGCGCATGTGCGGACGAGAATTTCGCAATCAATTTCGCATTAGTGAAATTTCGCAATTATTTTTTTTTTTTTGATAAAATATCACGAATATTCGATATTAACGAATATTTCGCGAATATTCTTCTATATATTTGTGAAATATCGCAAAATCGAATATGGCGTATTCCGCTCAACACTGCTTCCCACTGACACCACTAATGGGGTGGAACAACCTCTCACTGAGACCAGCAATGGGCACTGTTCCTGCCCCGTCACCAACGATGGAGCACTGGTCCTCCCCCAATGTCAAACATGCATTGTTTACTCCCACTGTCGTTAGGACAATTCATAAATCCCAATGGCCAGAGTCTGCCCCCTCTAAAGTCTGAAGGACAGTAAATTGGCTCTTTGTTTAGAACGTTTGGAGACCTTATAGGTAATAGAAATATATTATTGGAACAAAACATTTTTTTAATGTGGCACTACAAAAATTACCGAACGCACAGCTTGTGTCGATGGATAAATAGAGTCTACATTTTTCATGTATTGGAGATCAGTCTGAGACTTGACTGCCGTATAACAGATGCCATTAACCCCACATTAACCCCCATATACTTAACTACTTGCTGACGGCCGTACGACTTTGTATGGCCGCAGCACAGCCCTGAATTCCTGACTGGCCGTGTTTTTACGGCCGCCCTTTTTGGCGTTCCCAGCGCGTGCTCTCGAGCGGCGCAGCGGGGAACTCCTGTGCTGGCCGTGTCCCCTGGACACATCCAAACACAGATCGCGGTAAATAGCCAATCACAGCAGCTATTTACAGCGCAATCTCTCATTGCCGTCTCTCTCTCCTCACACAGACAGCGCGTGTGAGGAGAAAGAGAAACATTGTACGTTTTTTTTCCCTAGTTTGTGAAGTGAACTATAAAAGTGATAGCCACACACACCTGTGAAGTCGCCAGCAATGTCAAGACGTTGTTTTTCTGTACAGGAGGCGTATCAAATTCTTTCTGCACCTGACGAGAGCAACGGGGAGCTTCCAATTCCCATTCGGATGTAGACTATCAGCCAGTCTACACTAGTGGATCAGTGACAGGCTCAGATGGGGAAGATAGTCGGCCCGCCAAAAGAAGGCGCTCTGGTGAGGAGGCAGTGGCATCCACCAGCACCGAAGTGCAATCCCCAAATACTGAAGTGCCATCCACCAGCACCGCAGTACCTAAGAAACAAAGGCCAAGGACCCATGCCAGCCTTTCCTATGCCCTTCAGTACCCCCTGTGGCTTCCTCTAAATTCCGGAGAAGCCAACATTCCCCCTTTCACTGCCCAGCCAGGAGTCCAGGTGAACACGGACAAATTTTTCCCCAATACATTTTTTCAATTTATTTTTCACTGAGGAACTGCCTTACAGTGGAGGAGTTTAGTTTTTTTTAGGCCTCACATTTGGATGGGACTCAAACCAAAAAATTAAAAGCATTCGTTTTGGTCAAAACGCCCCATTTATCATATGCCCATCTTTTCTACAACAATGCCCAGAACCAGATATTTCATGATCATTAGGTTCCTCCACTTCAACGATAACACCCTGTGCCTTCCCCGAAATCACCCAAATTTTGACATGCTTTTCAAAATTCGCCCCTTATTAAATTATTTTTCTGAATTATTCCCCCAAATATATACCCCGGAACAAAATATATGTGTAGATGAGTCCCTCGTTAAATTTTGTGGCCGACTGAAAATAAAGCAGTTCATTCCCAGCAAAAGGGCCCGCTATGGGGTGAAGGTTTATAAACTTTGTGAACGAGCCACAGGGTACCTATATTCCTTCTTGGTCTACGAAGGGAAGGACACCCAGCTGAATCCCCCTAATTGCCCAGACTACTTGGGATCAAGTGGAAAAGTTGTCTGGCAACTCATTAACCCCCTCCTGGATAAAGGATACCACCTGTACGTGGACAACTTTTATACCTCTCTTCCCCTGTTCCACAACCTGCACCGGAAGCAGACCCCAGCATGTGGCACCGCCAGAAAGAACAGGAAAGGCCTTCCTCAAAGCCTTGTGAATCAAAATCTGAAGAAAGGGGAATCGGCAAGTGTGCGCAACAAGGAGGTTCTGCCAGTTAAGTGGAGGGACAGAAGAGATGTGTGTATGTTGTCCTCCATCCACAACAATTCTTTTGTGGAAACCCGCAGAAGGCGTGGCACCACCATCCAAAAGCCCACCTGCATCCGGGACTACAATTTGTTCATGGTGGGGGTCTACCTAAATGACCAAATGTTGGAACCCTACCTTGCCACAAGGCTCACGTACCATTGGTACAAAAAAGTAGCAATTTTTTTTTTTCATTTGCCCGTCTACAACTCCTATATTATTTACCGCAAGTCCACCCAAAACCCCCTAACCTTCCTTGGCTACCAGGAGGAAATTACCACTACCCTGATATTTCAGAATGACCTACCCCAAAATATCCGATCAGATGTTCTATGTCGACTCTCCGAACGGCACTTCCCAGCTAAAGTCCCTCTCACAGCAACAGGCCGAAGAGGTAAAAAAAAATGTAAAGTGTGTGCCAGTAAAGGAGTCAGACAAGACACAGTTTATCATTGTGCCCAGTGTCCTTCCCAACCAGGCCTCTGTGTAACTGACTGTTTTTGCCGTTACCATACTAAATTAAATTATTAGTTTAGTATGATAAACGTAATCCTCCGTTCCTGCCTTCACACACCTTCATGTCCCTTATGCCACTGCCTGCTTGTTATTGGACCACGCTTCTGCCTAATGATTTTGTAATACCTCTGCCTGATCTGGAATTGACCCTGGACTGTTTTTCGACCATTCTTCTGCCTAACGATTCTGTAATGCCTCTGCCTGATATGGAACTGACCTTGGACTGTTTGACCATGCCTTTTGCCTGCCTCCTGGACTGATCTTGTACCCTGCTACTGGACTAGTGGGATTCAACACAGGGGTCTCACATATGTGAGGGGCTCCAGAAAAGTTTTTCTAGATGAAGAAAACTATTTTTTTGTTTTCTCATCCTAGATTAGGGTCTGGTTGCCTGGAGGCTTCAAAGAGATTTGGGTGGGAGAAGCCTTTACCCCTGTCCCCATTCTGTCCTGAACGAGGCCCTCCTTCTGCCTTCTGCCTGTAGGACCTATGCCATCATGCCTCTGCCTGTTGCATGAACTGACCACCTGCACTAACCCTGACTGGACAGTATCCCTGCCTGGACAAGTGCCGTTGCTGACCAAGTCCCTGCCTGCTGCCTGGACCAGTGCTATCCTTCTGTGTAGAACTGCACTACTATTACCACAGGTAATCTTTCGTTTATGCTTTGCTCAGCATAATGTATTTTGGGGTGTAATTCTTGGTATGTGCATGCTATGTGTCTCTGGAACACCTGACGGTGTTCCTTGCATGTTGGATCTCTGTATGTGGTCAGGCTGTGTAGAAGTCTCACACATGGGGTGTCGTTTTACTCAGGAGGAGTAGCAGAATGTATTTTGGGGTGTCATTTTTGCTATGTACATGCTATGTGTTGGAAATATCTTATCAATGGACAACTTTGTGTAAAAAAAATGCTTTTTCATTTTTTTTCCACATATTCCAAAAACTACTGGAAAAAAATAAACCGTTCAAAAGACTCAATATGCCTCATAGATTATACGTTGGGGTGTTAGCTTTCCAAAATGGGGTCATTTTGTGGGTAATTCCATTGTCCTGGTGTTCCAGGGCCTTCAAAATTGTAATAGGTTGTCAACTAATTAGATGTGCAATTTATGCTCCTAAAACCCTTGATGGCGCTCCCTGCATGTTGGGCCTCTGTATGTGGCCAGGCAGTGAAAAAGTCTCACACATGGGGTATCGTTTTACTCAGGAGGAGTAGCAGAATGTATTTTGGGGTGTAATTTTTGCTATGTATGTGCTATGTGTTGGAAATATCTTATCAATGGACAACTTTGTGTAAAAAAATGAAATGCGTTTTTATATTTTTTCCACATATTCCAAAAACTGCTGGAAAAAAATAAACCGTTCAAAAGACTCAATATGCCTCATAGATTATACGTTGGGGTGTTAGCTTTCCAAAATGGGGTCATTTTGTTGGTAATTCCATTGTCCTGGTGTTCCAGGGCCCTCAAAATTGCAATAGGTTGTCAACTAGTTAGATGTGCAATTTATGCTCCTAAAACCCCTGATGGCGCTTCCTGCATGTTGGGCCTCTCTGTATGTGGCCAGGTAGTGAAAAAGTCTCACACATGGGGTATTGTTTTACTCAGGAGGAGTAGCAGAATGTATTTTGGGGTGTCATTTGTGGTATGCACATGCCATGTGAGAGAAATAAGCTATTACAATGACACTTTTGAGAAATGTTTTAAATAAAAAATAAAAATCTTAATTTTGCAAAGTGTTGTGGAAAAAAATTACAACTTCAAATAACTCACCATGCCTCTTACTAAATACCTTGGAATGTCTACTTTCCAAAAGGGGGTTATTTGGGGGGCATTTATACTTTCCTGGCTTGTTAGGGTCTCAAAAAATGAGATAGGCCTACAGTACATCAGGTGTGATCATATGTGATAATTTATTATGATTTGCACTATAGCTTGTAGACTCTAAAACTTTCACACAGACCAAATAATTTCCAAAAAAATGGGTTATTTTTATCAAAGGCATGTAGCAGTATAAATTGTGGCCAAAATTTATGAAGAAAAATTAATAATTTGCAACATTTTATCACAGAAACTAAGAAAAAATTTTTTTTTTCCCAAATTTTCAGTATTTTTTCATTAATAGCGCAAAAAAAAAAACCCCGCAGAGGTGATCAAATACCACCAAAAGAAAGCTCTATTTGTGGGGGAAAAAAGGACAAAAAAATCATTTGGGTACAGTGTTGCATGACTGAGTAATTGTCATTCAAAGTGTGAGAGCCCTGAAAGCTGAAAATTGGTCTGGTCAGGAGGGTGTTTAAGTGTCCAGTATGGAAGTGGTTAAACCCTTACTCTTAACTATAGAAAACGAGACCACAACAGTGTTGGAGTTATAACAGGCCGTAGCAGACCAATTTATTAAACAATTATAGATAAATAACTCTATAAAATTAAGATGATAACTTATTAACATAAAACATAATAACCTAAATAACATCTAAATGGTGTTGGTCTCAGCAGGGACTCAATACCCCTAGAGGGGAAAAACCATAATGCACTGCGGTACTTAACAGTGTATGATAGGCCTCCTGCCGACAAGCTGGCCCGGAGACAGCCACAGACCGCAGTGCCCCATTATCACTTCCCAGCTAACCTCCGTTAGCTGGAAACCATTACCGTGACCCATAGCAACGATGGGTCCCCAACACTCCTCCTTCTGCCATATCTTTCCTCTCCTGCCAAGACCAACACCCGCCACTGCTACGACATTCAGAGGATGCAATAACCTGTGAACAAAGCAGAAAAACAAAACACACAAGGCAACAGAAACTAGGAAAAACAAATCACATAAATAAGGGAGGGTGGGTGGGAAACTTTCCCCCAGGATGTGCTTGAATGGGAAAGGGAGGGGCCAGCTTTTATATGCCTATCAACCCCTCCCACCAGAAACTCTTACAGAACTCCCACTAACTTTTACTTCCCCTGTTAACCCCGTCCTGTCCGCCCTGCGCATATGCCATTGCATTCTAATGCTCCGGGCTTCTCTTGACTGCTGTATAACAGATGTCATTAAACCCACATTAAGCCCCATATACTAAAACCCTTACTCTTAACTATAGAGAACCAGACCACAACAGTGTTGCAGTTATAACAGGCCGTAGCAGACCAATTTATTAAACAATTATAGATAAATAACTCTATAAAATTAAGAAAATAACTTAATAACAAAAACATAATAACCTAAATACAGTAAATAACATCTAAATGGTCAGCAGGGACTCAATACCCCTAGAGGGGAAAAACTATAATGCAGTGCGGTACTTAACAGTGTATGATAGGCCTCCTGCTGACAAGCTGGCCCGGAGACAGCCACAGACCGCAGTGCCCCATTATCACTTCCCAGCTAACCTCCGTTAGCTGGAAACCATTACCGTGACCCATAGCAACGATGGGTCCCCAACACTCCTCCTTCTTCCATATCTTTCCTCTCCTGCCAAGACCAACACCCGCCACAGCACCCAAGGGGAACCACCTTACCCTTGGGCGCCCATCCAAACACGAAGGGCTCTCTGTACTCCATCCTCCAACCCCAACACCCAAAGATCAATCCCAACATCATTTAGATGTACTCTGTCACCCCTCAGGAACCTCCAAGTGTCCGGTTCCAAGTCCCGGTGTCTAACGGCCAGACCCCCTTTTTCCACCATGAATTTGCTTATAACAGCGTTAACCTTCTTCCTAGCCCTGTTAAGTCCCGTAACAGACCTAGCCATCCTCCAAGTCATCCTCGCCACGATGTCCGACCAGACTATGACCATGCCTGGAAATTGCAACATCAATCGCTCAACATCTATCTTGATGTCACGCATGATGTCCATCATTTACCTGACCCCAGGTGGTGAATGAGGCGAAATTTATTGGGTTCTTCCTGGGCACGACCCCCAGCGGGGACACGACCAAGTCCGAAAGCGGCACAGTAGCAAAAGGATCACCCAGGCGACCCAAAGCAACCTCCTTACCCGCATACCCGTCCACCGAATTTTGGACAGCCTTGCCAGGGCCAGTGTGTAAGGCCTCAGCCCGGCCGGCCTCCGCTCCGCTCCTTGCGCCATCCGTCCTTGATCGCCCTCTTCCGTCCCCTGCCGAGGCAACCGGAGGCCCGGGGACCCTTGCATCCTTCCGTCCAGCACCAGGCCTGGTCACCGTCGCCACCGCCACGGGGGGGGGGGGGCGCCGCGACCGTGTGTCCTGCTAGGCCGCAGCGCCGCTCCAACGCTCCACAGGAAGCTTTCTAGCTGGGCCAGGGATCCGCACAGGACTCCCCGCCGCATCCAACGCCGATCGATTTGCCGTGGGACCCGATCGTGCACCCGATCCGCCCCCCCCCGCCTCGTGGAGGCCCCAGAGCGCTCAGGAGAAAATCGCTCTGGAGGCCTGGATCTGCGGGCCCTGCCAGCAGCAGGAACCGCAGCCTGGATATCCCCATCTGATTGCAGCAGGGCAGGCCCCAAGACCCCCTGTAGCCAGTCCTCCCCCCGTGCCTGAGCCTGCTCCCTAAGCTGGGCCAAAAGATCCTCCATCACAGACATGCTGTCTACCTGAAACTTTCCCCCAGGATGTGCTTGAATGGGAAAGGGAGGGGCCAGCTTTTATATGCCTATCAACTCCTCCCACCAGAAACTCTTACAGAACTCCCACTAACTTTTACTTCCCCTGTTAACCCCGTCATGTCCGCCCTGCGCATATGCCATTGCATTCTAATGCTCCGGGCTTCTCTTTTCATAAATTATTCAGAATTTTCCCCTGCATCTGACCTCCCTATAAACTGCATCAGCCTGTTTTAAGCTGCGTTTGCATTCCTATTGACTTACATGGAGAATCCGTTCTGATGCAAAGAAAAGCTCACTGATAAAAGTTTTTTTTGAAGGCTGACAAAAATAAAAGCAGCAAGAAAAAATGTTTGGGTTAACTAAAGGCTCTTTCATACAGGCGGCAAGCTCTACCACCCTTCTACCGCTGTGGATGGCTTTTTCAGAGGCTGCTGGGAGGAATGGTTTTCAGGAGGAGATTCTGCAGTTTCCTGAACACCTGTGTAGTGATACTTTTGCAGGAACTGCTGGTGAATGGTTTCCCTATTTATGCACAGCCAGGCAACAAGACTTTTCCACTTGCATCCAGACACAAGGAACAAGTCGTTTGCCTCGTACACACGACCAGTTTTCCCGTCGGGAAAACTGCCATGACAGCTTTTGGCCGAGAAAACTGGCCATGTGTATTCTCCATGGCAGTTTTCCCAGATGAAAACTGCCAAAAATCGCGGTGGGAAAAAAGAGAGCTTGTTTGTGGCAGTTTTGTAACCCGGCAGTTTTCCTATAGAAAACCCTGCGGTGGAGCATACACATGGCCGGGAAAACCTCTAGTGTGTACAGGGGGAAAGTTACCGAGCAGGTTCTTGGTTTTCCACCCGGGATTCCCGGTAGACTTTTTACCGCCGGGAATCCCTGTCATGTGTACATGGATTTGAGAGCTTGTTTTTGTTGTTTTATTGGGGGTGATCACTTGGCTAGGGTAAATGGGGTTATGGGATGCCCAACCTAAAAGGATATATGACTGTTCTCCCTCCTGGCCTCCAACAGTCTTTGGTGATCAAAAGGAAAAGCCCCTTAAAGACTAGGAACTCACTTGCAGCACACTTGTAGTGCAGAGTGGATTTCCCTTTAGTAAATCAATCCCAGTGAGTTGTAAGCTGCATTCAGGATTGTGTCCTTTCCTCTGTAGAACTTCTCCCAGCTCTACTGCCTGTAGGAACAACCAGCCCTCCTGGCTGCTCCAAAGATACCCCAAGGCATGCAATAGGAAGGACTACGCACAGCGCTGTCCTCCTGAAAGGCTTTCTACATGTGGAAATCTTCCCCCCTGTTAATCATTGGGTGTACTAATGTCCTCCTTGCTCCCTGCTGCTTCCTCAGGCAAAAATCCTTCTCAAACCATAAGGCTGTCAGGATCTTCCCAAGCCAGCCCAAGCCCAGCTTGGAGGCAGCCGCCTAGACCCATGACTTAACTATATTTAAGTGCTGACATTCTGCCTGGGGATTAGCCAATTTCCTTCAAGTATGCAGATCAGCCCTCCTGGCCTCTGCCCACTAACTTCTAGAAGTTTCTCCAAACTTCCAGATCCGGAGGGAGGTACCAGAGACCTGCCTCTGTGAGTCATCCAGCCTGACCTGTAGTAAACCCTGATCTAATTTCAGACTCACAAACTAACCATGAGTCATAACATAAATGTGCCTGCAGTAACGCTAGTAGCACACTATTCACTTAACCCAGGGCTCGACAAATTTGCTTGGAATCTAGGAGCCAGCTAAAAAAGTTAGGAGCCAGGAACGCGCCCATCCCACCGAGCTTGCACGCAGAAGTAAACGCATACGTGAGTAGCGCCCGCATATGAAAGCGGTGTTCAAACCACACATGTGAGGTATTGCCACGATTGGTAGAGCGAGAGCAATAATTCTAGCCCTAGACCTCCTCTGTAACTCAAAACATATAACCTGTAGAATTTTTTAAACGTCGCCTATGGAGATTTTAAAGGGTAAAAGTTTGTCGCCATTCCACGAGCGGACGCAATTTTAAAGCGTGCCATGTTGGGTGGCACGGAGACACAGGATACCCCAGCTGTGCCGCCCCAGAAGCCAGGTCTCTAATTCTAGTCGCAATTGCGACCTGGCGCCCTGCGTATGTCGAACCCTGACTTAACCAATTGCCGACCAGCCACCGTCATTCTACGGAGGCAGATCGGTTCTATTGTGCAAATCACAGTAGGTGTTCGTCAATTTGTGCAATAAATTCAGAGGTGCGGCACTGAAGCCGATGCCGGCGGCTGCGATGTCCGTCAGCCACCCATGATACACAGAGCCAGAATGGGGATTTGTTAATGTAAACAAACAGATCCCTCTTCTTTTAGGGGAGTACAGAGTGATCGTCTGTCCCTATTGATTAGCAACAGCCATCTCTCTGTTCTCCTTGTATGTACACTCCCCCACCGTTAGAAACACCTCCCAGGGAACACATTTAACCCCTTAATCGCCCCCTAGTGTTAACCCCTTCTCGACCAGTGTCATTTATACAGTAATCAGTGCATTTTTTATAGCGCTAAAACTTGCTGATTACCGCCATTACTAGTAAAAAAATATATATAATAAAAATGCCATAAATCTATGCCCTTTTTTGTAGATGCTATAACTTTTGCGCAAACCAATCAATATATGCTTATCATGATTTATTGTTACCAAAAATATGCAGACGGATAGATATTGGCCTAAACTGATGAAGAAAATATTTTTTTACATTTTTGGGGGGGATATTTATTATAGCAACAAGTCAAAAATATTATTTTTTTCAAGCTTTTCTGTATTTTTTTGTTTATAGCGCAAAAAATAAAAGCCACAGAGGTGATCAAATACCACGGAAAGAAAGCTCTATTTGTGGGGAAAAAAAGGACAAACATTTTGTTTGGGTACAATGTCGCACGACCGCGCATGTGATGAGGTGCCGTATCGCAAAAAATGGCCTGGTGATTAAAGGAGCAAATCTTCCTGGTCCTTAAGTGGTTAATTACAAGGCTAAAATATATTGCGTAAGAAAAAACGGAAACAGCTGCAGTTGCCTTGCTCAGTATATCCACCAAAAAACACAGCTGCAGAACATATTTGTCTATATGCAAACATATTTTTTAGGTTTCCCAGCAAAAATTCAAATGAGTCATCGTCTATTAAAATGAAATCCCTACTGTGGAAGTATGAAAATACCAGTCTCTGGCCGTCTAGCTGATCCAACGTCTACAGTACTTTTTTTAAGTCACCAGCACTTAATGGAGACCATACTGTATACAACAGGGGATCTGGCCTCTCTCTATGCCAGACTGTTTGCATTTTCAGAAGGGGATCAGCAGGAGCAGCGTTTGTATTTTCTATCAGTTTTTTTTATAATGGAACCTGCCAGGATAGGATTGGCGCTTCCATTCCAGACTTTAACTATTGCTTACTGGGCACATATACCACCTTCCTGCCCAGGCGAAATTTCAGCTTACGGCACAGGGTCGCTTTAACTGACAATTGCGTGGTCGTGCGACGTGGCTCCCAAACACAATTGACGTCCTTTTTTCCCCACAAATAGAGCTTTCTTTTGGTGGTATTTGATCACCTCTGCGGTTTTAATTTTTTGTGCTATAAACAAAAAAGTGTGACAATTTTGAAAAAAAACACAATGGGCTAGATTCAGGATGGAGAGCGTATCTCTGTGCCGGCGTAGCGTAGCCGATTTACGCTACGCCTCCGCAACTTTTACAGGCACGTGCTGTATTCACAAAGCACTTGCTCTGTAAGTTGTGTCGGCGTAGCGTAAATGGGCCGGCGTATCCGCGCGCAATTCAAATTAGCAGGTAGGGGGCGTGTTGTATTTAAATTAACGTTGACCCCACGTAAATGACGTTTGAATGACGCATGCGCCGGCCGTGAACGTATCCCAGTGCGCATGCTCCAAATGACGTTGCAAATAGTCATTGAAAACAACGTGAACGTAATTTAGGTCCAGCGCCATTCACGGACAAGTTACGCAAACGTAAAATTTAAAAAACTGGACGCGGTCCCGACATCCATACTTAACATTGGCTGCGCCATCTTTTTGGTGGTTTATCTTTACGCCTGAAAACGCCTTTCGTAAATGGCGTATCTTTACTGCGACGGCCGGGCTTACGTTCATGAAGCCGCGTATCTAGCTAATTTACATATTCGACGTGTAAATCGATGGAAGCGCCACCTAGCGGTCAGCGTAAATATGCAACTAAAATACAATTGCACCGCTCGTATCTTAGCTCAATCCCGGCGTATCTTGTTTTCTGAATACATCTTGAGATACGCCAACGTAACTTCTTCTTGAATCTAGCCCAATATTTTTTACTTTTTGCTATAATAAATATCCCAATTTAAAAAAATAAATAAAAAATTCTCAGTTTAGGCCGATAGGTATTCTTCTACATATTTTTGGTAAAAAAAAAAAAAAGCAATAAGCGTATAGTGACTGGTTTGCGCAAAACAAAATAGTGGACATAATTATGATTTTTTTTATTATTATTATTTTTTTTACTAGTAATGGCGGCGATCTGCGATTTTTATTGAGACTGCAAAACACATCGGACACTTTTGACACATTTTTGGGACCATTCACATTTATACATCGATCAGTGCTATAAATATTCACTGATTACTGTATAAATGTGACTGGCAGGGAAGGGGTTAACACTAGGGGGCGAGGAAGGGGTTAAATGTGTGCCCTGCATAGTGGGGGAACTGTGGGGGAAAGAGACTGACTGGGGGAGGTGACCGATGCTGTGTCCCTATGTACAAAGGACACAGCATCGGTCACCTCTCCCTGACAGGACGTGGATCTGTGTGTTTACACACAGAACCACGGTCCTGCTCAGTTACTGGGGGTACCCGGCAGCCGCACGCGCATTGGGTTCCCAGTAATGCGGCGGGAGCGGGCACGCCCCCTAGTGGCTCTGAAAGACGAGGACGTCATATGACGTCCTCTCAGAACAAGAGAGCTATCGTGCCGCCGTCAATTGACGGCGGCCGGTAGTGAGGAGGTTAAAGGTGTAATCTCTACCAACTATCATTGTTATTTTTCCCGTGTTACTTGATGACTCATTGTATTGAAAGGAGCATGTAGCCAATGAAATATCAGGATGATATACACATACTTCATTCAAGTCAATTATTCAGTAAAAACAAGTCAGCAATGGTAGTTATTTTATTTCTGTTTTAAGTTTCTTTATTAAAGTGAGTTCCATCCAAAAATGGAACTTCCGCTTTTTGGAAATCCGAGTCACATTTGGCACCTTTCAGGGGGGAGGAGGGAGTAGGGTGACCACGTGTCCCGGATAGCCCAGGACAGTCCCACATTTTGCAGGTCTGTCCCGGGCACATTCATTCCAGGACAATACAGTGTTCTGGAATGAAACTGACACAGACACTCCCCCTCTCCCCGGGCCTGCCACATCACCGCTTTACTCGCCGACAGTACTTGTCCTGGCCGGGAATGCCTGGAGGAGCACAATCCCGCCCCCTGCTTGTGATTGGAGAAATCATAAATCCCGCCTTTTGTGTCCAATCACTGGGCTGTGATTTGTTACAGCACAAGCTGATTTTTGGGAAGGGAGGGTGTCCCTGAATGGTAGTTTGGAAATGTGGTTACCCTAGGAGGGAGCAGATACCTGTGTAATACAGGTATTTGCTCCCACTTCCGGGCATAGATCACTGCGGTGACATACGCCACGTCCGGTGCCTACTCCGCCCCCCCCACGTCTTCTGGGAGACACACAGGTCCCAAAAGACAGCAGGGACCAGTGGGATCGCACAGCGCGACTTGTGCGTTTGCTGTAGGGAGCCAGGAAGTGAAGCCGCAAGGCTTCGCTTCCTGATTGCCTTACCGAAAATGGCAACCCGAGAGTCAAGGGACAAACTGGCATCTGGACCCGACATCGCGGGTGCCCTGGACAGGTAAGTGTCCGTATATTAAAAGTCAGCAGCTGCAGTATTTGTGCCTTGGGCAGCGAGAAAATAGATCCTGCATTAATATGTTTGACTCTTCCTCTGCTTGCTCAATGTGTGTCCCATATGCCCTTATTACTCCTCTGGTTATATGTCAAAGGAGCAAATGCAAAGACAGATGGCAATGGTTGCAAAAGCAAAGAAACTGTCATAGGGAAGTAGTGAGGACATACAGAGCTGATATCAGGGCCATAAAGGCATTATTCCTTTATAAATCCATCAGGACTGGACAGCCATACAACATTTACAGCAAGTTGCAGAGTTTATAAAGTTGAAAAAACATGCAAGTCCATCCAGTTCAACCTAGGTGTGTGTGTGATTTTTTTTCACTAACAATTCCCATAGCCCTGTGTATACTGCTTCCTGAAGAAGACATCTAAATGTTTTTTAAAGTTGTCAACACTTTCAGCTAGTACCACTTCCTGGAGGAGGGGGTCCGCATTTTTACTGCTCTAATGCCCTGTACACACAATAGGATTTTCGGTCAAAAAAAGTAGGATGTGAGCTTTTGGTCGGAATTTCCACCAGCAAAAGATTGAGAGCAGGTTCTCTATTTTTCCAACAAAAAAAGTTCTTGTTGAAAATTGGATTTTTGTCCAAAGGGAGTTGGCCGGACTTTTGTTGTCGAAAAGTTTGTCCGTTTACAGAGCAAACTTTTGTCCGATGAAAACCGAAAAAGTTTGTCCGATAGAGCGTACACACGGTGTTGTTGGCAAAAAATCGGACCGTGTGTACGGGGCTTAAGAGAAAGTCTATCTTAATATGGATTAGAAGCTTGTTGAAAATGAAACTAAAAGACGAGATTGCGATTGACCGTGCCGAGATGTATTCACGAAAGTACAAAATTACAAATCCATTCGAAGCACGGTAATAGATTAATAGAGTACAAATCAAAAATAAATTCAACAGAATTATGAATCATTCAGTGTCAACGAAAATAAAACTGTTACGAAATACGAACGGGTCCGGATAGACCCATTTTGAATCTTTACGAATCTACGGAACTAGATGAAACAAAAAAAAAAAAAGTTTTTTTTTGTTGTGCACATGTCTAAATGTGGTTAATAGTAAGGGTCTTCATATGATCACCCCTTGGATCATAATGTGGGACAACAAGATCCAAGATATCGAGGTCCAGACCATCTTGAATCGTAATCCCTGGAAGCTGGCCCATCATTAAATTGGAGGTCCGCCTAAAAAAAAAAAAAAAATTAAAAGCCAGCAGCTACAAATACAGCATCTGCTGACTTTTAATAAATGGACACTTACTTGTCCAGGGTGTCCCCAATGTCGGCAGCCGAAGTCGATCAATCGCTTGTCTCTCGGCTGCCCCCCCCCCCCCGTCCGTCATCCTCGGTGAGGGAATCAGGAAGTGAAGCCTTGTGGCTTCACTTCCCGGGTTCCCTAGTGTGCATGTGCGAGTCACGTGGCGAGTCCTAACTGGTCCCCGCTATCTTCTGGGACCTGTGTGTTTCCCAGAAGACAGCGGGGGGGGGGGGGCAGGAAGGGGCGTGACTATGCCCGGGAGTCTATGCCCGGAAGAGGGTGCAAATACCTTTATTATACAGGTATCTGCACCCCCCTCCCCCTAAAAGGTGTGAAATGTGACACCGGAGGGATCCGAAAAGCGGAGGTTCAATTTTTGTATGGACCTCTGCTTTAAGCATAGTATTACTCATTGCCAAGCATTGTAATGGTT
Organism: Rana kukunoris; assembly: GCA_029574335.1. Taxonomy (NCBI): domain Eukaryota; kingdom Metazoa; phylum Chordata; class Amphibia; order Anura; family Ranidae; genus Rana; species Rana kukunoris. The sequence continues at coordinate 24,765,608 of CM056059.1, forward strand.
CCACAAAGGGGCTCCAGACCCCTAAATATGCACATCAAGAGCCTAAATAAAAAGGAGAAAGCTAAGAGGATGTGATGCCAAGGCTGGCCAAAATGGAGAGAACAAGCAAAAAGAAAGAAAAAAGGGGGAGAAGAAAAGAGACGGGTCTATCCAGGGATCCAGCATCAACTTATTCATACTATTCAGTCATTAGCAATCTGTAAGCAAGACAAGGGGACCATATTTTGTCAAAATTGGATTGTTCATCTCGTAAGACACTCATTACTCATTAGTATTTAGCATGATCCATGTAAGTTTTAGTTTTACTATTGCAAAGTCTATGATGGGGCTTTTCAATGCCGTCGCTATCACGATTTTGGCTGCTAAAAATATAAAGTAGATCAAGGTCTGAGTGTGTCGTGGAACATTTTTAACAGGCTTATTTAGTAGGGCGATGCTCCTATCTTTAGTGATGTTGACCGTTGTGGCTGAAGAAATAAATGAATGAACCCTCATTCAAAAGCGACGGACCTTGGGAAATGACCACCACACATGTAATGGTCAACCTATCTGACCACAACCCCTGAAACAGGTAGCCGAGGCTTCTAGGTACATTTTTGACAAGCGCACTAAATACCATCTGGAGTGGACTTTATAACTGGCCTCAGTCAAGGCAACATTAGGGATCCCTTTTTGGATTTGCGTACTCCATTTACCCCAGTCCTCCGCCTCAGGGGTTATGGACAGATCCCTCTCCCATGCCACCTGGTAAGATAAACTAGCAGTGGAGTCCACCAACAACTTGTATCGCATGGAGACGCACCTTCGCATAGCAGCATGCATCTGTTTTTCGAACATGGTTAAACTGCCTTTCTTCTAACCTTAAATTGTGCCACATGTCCTTACCCGAGACCTTAGAATAAACAATTTGTTAAAGTCATCTTTGATATAGTTGTACGTTGTAATCATATCCCCTCATTAGTGCCTGTTCCCCAGAGTGAATAACTGCCATGTCAGTCCTTGTAATCAAGGTCCTCCATTACCTTTATTCGTTTTGTTGCCCTTCACTGAACTCTTTCTAATTTAACAAGACCTCTGCATTTGAAAAAATGCAGCTGCCTTGGCTAAGGAAGCTGAGATCTTTATTTTTTCGGGTTTTCAGGCTTCCCGGCCTAAAGATCTGGGGACTTACTGATGTCTGATGTCACTGTAAAAGGACCTGTCACGCACTATTCCTATTACTCCTATTATGTCGCCGCTATAAGGCGTCACGCCTTCCAGAAACAGCCGATTAGCGTTCGGCTTTTACTCGGCGCCTGCGCACAGACCCAGGAGCTGACTGCGCAGGCGCCGAAAATAGCCGGTCCTAGTTCGGGTTTTTTCGGAGGGCGTGACGCGGCTATATACGGCGCCTGCGCAGTCAGCTCCTGGGTCTGTGCGCAGGCGCCGAGTAAAAGCCGAACGCTAATCGGCTGTTTCCGGAAGGCGTGACGCCTTATAGCGGCGACATTCCGCGGAGCGCCTGGAATTCAATGATTTGATATAAAGTAAGTACGCGCATTAAAAAAAAAAAAACAGCATACTGGCGCTGACGCCAGTATGCTGGATGTAATGAAAAAAAGTGATTTTAAGGGTGGAACTCCGCTTTAATATTACTGTATTTTTCATTTGTAAAAATGTAAGTGAAAAAAGTTGGCTTCACTGTGACTGCAGCCGGTGTTTGAGTGTCCAGACAGCCGCAAGTGCAGCTAAATACAATAGCCAACAGTGCGAGATTACTTCATCCAAACTGTTTAGCATTATTGGGTAGGGGTGCAACGGATCGTGATTGATCCGTGATCCAAATGGGTCAACCTCTGCTGATCGGCACACCACGCAATGCGCGGATTGAGCCTATAGGAAAGGCCGCTGCTTCGGCCTAGCTCCGGAGCGGTGGCCATCTTGGTACACCCAGCAACGGCGGCCTAGGTGAGCTTCCCAGAGTGGCACTGACTGGGAAGATGTGGACTTTACAGTGGGGGAGATGGGGGGAGATGTGGACATTACAGTGGGGGAAGATGTGGACATTACAGTGGGGGAAGATGTGGACATTGCAGGGGGGGAGATGTGGACATTACAGTGGGGGAGATGTGGACATTACAGTGGGGGAGATGTGGACATTGCAGGGGCGGAGATGGGGGAGATGTGGACATTACAGTGGGGGAGATGTGGACATTACAGTGGGGGAAGATGTGGACATTGCAGGGGGGGAGATGGGGGAGATGTGGACATTACAGTGGGGGAAGATGTGGACATTACAGTGGGGGAAGATGTGGACATTACAGTGGGGGAAGATGTGGACATTGCAGGGGGGGAGATGGGGGGAGATGTGGACATTACAGTGGGGGAGATGGGGGGAGATGACGCGGACATAACAGTGGAGGGGAGATGTGGATATTAGTGGGGGGAGATGTGGACATTACAGTGGGGGGAGATGACGCGAACATTACAGTGGGGGGGGGGGGGAGATGTGAATATTACAGTGGGGGGAGATGTGGACATTACAGTGGGGGAGATGACGCGGACATTACAGTGGGGGGGAGATGTGAATATTACAGTGGGTGGAGATGTGGACATTACAGTGGGGGAGATGACGCGGACATTACAGTGGGGGGGGGGAGATGTGAATATTACAGTGGGGGAGATGTGAATATTACAGTGGGGGTGATGTGGACATTACAGTGGGGGAGATGTGTATATTACAGTGGGGGAGATGTGAATATTACAGTGGGGGTGATGTGGACATTACAGTGGGGGGGATTTGAATATTACGGTGGGGGAGATGTGAATATTACAGTGGGGGTGATGTGGACATTACAGTGGGGGAGATGTGGATATTACAGTGGGGGAGATGTGAATATTACAGTGGGGGTGATGTGGACATTATAGTGGGGGAGATGTGGACATTACAGTGGGTAGATGTGGACATTACAGTGGGGAAGATGTGGATATTACAGTGGGGGCTATACAGAGCTTTTTTTCTCAGAAAATAGGTGCAGGAACTCAACCACGACCCGTTCAGATTTCACAAACAGTAGAAGGGTCTTAAAGGGGCATTAAATACCAGAATTGCATTACATACAGTGTGCAGAGTTCAGGGGGTTACAAAGCAGTCACTTGTAAACATAGAAACCAGACTTCTGTGTTCACAAGTGATTGTGGTGAGCGGGCACCAAAGGTGGTGGAACTGAGTTCCACCAAGTTCCCCCAGAAAAAAAAAGCCCTGGGGCTATATATGGTGGTGATCCGAAAAATGATCTGATCTGTGGCTCTGATCCGAGGAACGATCCGAACCGTGAGTTTTTTGATCCGTTGCACCCCTATTATTGGGGATATCTACTTTTCTCTTGTTCAGCCCAACAGGCCCAGCTTTACTGTTTTAGGCTGGTTGTGTAATCTACAGTCCCCCTTCCAACCCTATACAGTGGATACCTGCTGATAAATCTGGCCCCGACTAAACTGTAATCACATTTACCTTCAAATTACGATGTGTTCCATTTAATGTGCTCACATTATGTAAGGTAGGTCCATATGCAAAGATATTGTATCTTAACACATACAAATACTGTACATGGATTGTTTTTTTTTTATGGCTACCAAAATTTGGGAAACATTTTAGGCATGTTACAGGCAGTCAGATGCAGCCAAAAAAGGAAATGCAAAGCAATAGCAATGCATGTACCCTACCTAATGAAGGACTAAGCTGGATAACTAACTAGGCTTTATTTAGAAGAGATATTTAAACAGTTCACTGCGCATTAACCACTTGCCTATTGGGCACTTTCATCCCCCTCCTGCCCAGGCCAATTTTCAGCTTTCAGTGCTGTCACATTTTGAATGACAATTGCGCGGTCATGAAACAAACACTGTAACCATGTGAATTTTTTCACACAAATAGAGCTTTCTTTCGGTGCGATTTAATCACTGCTGTGTATTACATTTTTTACCAAAAAAAAACTGAAAACGTTGAAAAAAAATGTTTTTCTTAGTTTGTCAATACATTTTGAAAATAAGTAATTTTTCTCCTTCACTGATGAGCGCTGATGAGGCAGACCTAATGGGCACTGATAGGCTGCACTTATGGGTACTTATGGGCACTGATTAGGCAGCACTAATATGCCACACTTATGGGCACTATTATGCCGCACTTATGGGTATTGATAGGGGACACTGATGGATGGCACTGGTGGGCACTGATAGTTGGTACTGATGGGAACTGATAAACGGTACTGGTGGCCTCTAATAAGCGGCATGGATGGCCAGGACTGATAGGTACTGATTGGGCACTAATAGGCAGTACTGATGGGCAGCACTGATAGGCGGCACTGATAGCCAGCATTGACTGGCATCACTAATGGGCACTGATTGCTGGCACCTGTAGGCACTAATTGCTGGCACTGATTGCTGGCACTGGTGGTGCTTTATGGTAATCAGAGCACTGATGATCAGTGCTCTGATTACATGTCTCGATGTCCTCTGTGAGGAGATGCTGCTGATTGGCTCTCCTCGCCACACACTCTGTCAGCGTGAGGCGATGAGAACCGATTACCGGCATTTCCCTGTTTACATGTACACATCTGTAGTGCTGTTTTAGAGTGGTTTCCTGCATCCCTGTTTGACCCAACAGTGAACTCCTTTGGGTTCTTCCGTCAGCACCGTGGTGTCATCCTTGGCTCCCAGGGCACATCACTTCTGGTCCATGGCACATCATCATCCAGTCCCTGGTGGCTGTCGGATGTTCCGGCTTGCTCCATCATCCCCATGGTCACCCAGGCTCTATCATTGATCTCTGTGGTTGGGAATTACCTTTTCCCACAGCACCAGGAGTCTCCTCTGCCTTTCTTGCATGGTGAAACTGTGTCATCCAACAGCACCTGGAGTGATTTGGTCCATTTCCATTGTTGGCTTCAGAGAATATTTTGCCCTGTCAGTTTCTGCTTACACTACTAACAGCCCAGAGCCACAGACCAGTTTCAGCGGAAATGTTCGATCGTGTGTATGGCCTATCGGACCATTTTCCAGCGAACAAAAGTTTCCAAACATGCTTAGAAACCTGTCTGCTGGAAACCTGTCCGTCGGACAGGTTCGATGGTTAGTACACAAAATCATTGGACCAAAATCCTGTGCATGCTCAGAATCAAGTCGACGCATGCTTGGAAGCATTGAACTTTGTTTCTTCATCAGGTCGTTGTGTTCTATGTCACCGCGTTCTGGTCCGAGGGGATTTTGGTCCGATGGTGTGTACGCACATCAGACCAACAGACCATTTCAGCCTTGTCCGATGAAAACGGTCCGTCGGACATGTTTCCTCGGACATGTCTGATCGTGTGTACAGGGCCTTATGCAACCTAAATTGGTACTGTAAGTTTAAAAGCTTTTTTACAATTAACTATGTACTGTTCATCTCAGCATGTCCGAGTTTTAAGTCAAGTTTCACTCAGTTCCAATAGCGCTTCTTCTTTAGGCGATTGCTTTGGTAGCCAGTAAAATAATGCAACCCTACAGTGGTGGTCAGAATGCCACACTTAGAGACTGCTAAAAATATCAAAGGTGTCATGCTGATGGCTCTGCCAAGTGGTGGTGGCCTAGGACAGTGATGGTGAACCTTGGCACCCCAGATGTTTTAGAACTACATTGCCCATAATGCTCCTGCACTCTGCAGTGTAGTTGGGCATCATGGGAAATGTAGTTCCATAACATCTGGGGTGCCAAGGTTCACCATCACTGGCCTAGGACCTATGCAGGTACTATCAAATGGGAGGACAGTCAGCTACTCAAGGTAGTAACCTTTTATGTAGGGATGAGCTGGGTTTGTTCCAAACCCATGCTTGGCTAAACCTAGAATGCAGCTGTTAATGCTGGCTGCTAGGTGGCGCTTCTGTCGTTTTACGCATTAAAATATGCAAATGAGCTAGATACGGCAATTCCTGAGCGTACTTGCGGCCGGGCGTCATAGTTTAACAGACAGATTTCTCACCGCTCCAGGTGAGCCCCGTGTGCAATCAAGGGTTGTTGAACCACCAAGGTGCTGGCAATGCTAATGATAGCAAATGGAAGGACGAAGACTGGACAGCCGCACTCCAAAATTACTTAAAATAAGTTGTCTTTTATTTTCAACTGTACAACAGTCACTGCAATCAACAAAATACAGTATGGCCGACGCGTTTCGCACTTACAGTCAGTGCTTAGTCATGGCTCATGACTAAGCACTGACTGTAAGTGCGAAACGCGTCGGCCATACTGTATTTTGTTGATTGCAGTGACTGTTGTACAGTTGAAAATAAGAGACAACTTATTTTAAGTAATTTTGGAGTGCGGCTGTCCAGTCTTCGTCCTTCCATTTGCGGGCGTCATAGTTTACGTTGTTTGCGTAAGCGTTAGTCTGGTGTAAAAGTTACCCCTGCTACAGTAAGGCGCAGCCAATGTTAAGTATAGACGTCGGGATAGCGTCGAATTGTACGTCGTTTGCGTAAATCGTTCAGGAATGGGGCTGGAGGTAATTTACATTCACGTAGTTTACATTGACTAGTTGCGACGTGATTTCACGCATGCGCACTGGGATACGTCCACGGACGGCGCATGTGCCGTTCAGAAAATGCGTAAATTGCGTGGGGTCATGATTTATTTACATGAATTACGCCTTCACATTACTAATTTGAAATACGCCGGCCACTTTACGCTACGCCGCCGCAACTTATGGAGCAAGTGCTTTCTGAATAAGGCACTTGCCCATAAAAGTTGCGGAGGCGTAGCGTAAAAAGCATACGCTACGCCGCCGGATAGATACACGGATGAATCTGAATCTGGCCCATAGAGTCTACAAAATAGGGGATAGTTTTATTGCATTTTATTATTATTATTTTTTTTATTAGTAATGGTGGCGATCAGTGATTTTTATCGTGACTGCGACATTATGGCAGACACATCGAACACTGTTGACACTATTTTGGGACCACTGTCATTTATACAGCAATCAGTGCTATAAAAATGCACTGATAACTGTGTAAATGACACAGCGCGCTCCTGTGACCCGGTCCGATGCTCCAGGACTGGGACCGCGGGACTCGTGGACCCGATCGCCGCTGCAGTGCGGCGATTCGTCCCTGGAGCTGAACAACGGGGAGAGCCGTGTGTAAACACGGCTTCCCCGTGCTTCTCTGTGGCCACAGCATCGATCGCGTCATCCCTGTTATAGGGGGACGCGATCGATGACGTCACACCTACAGCCACACCCCCTACAGTTGTAAACACACACACAGGGAACACTCAAATTCACAGCGCCCCCTGTGGTTAACTCCCAAACTGCAACTGTCATTTCCACAGTAAACAACGCAATTTAAATGCATTTTTTGCTGTGAAAATGACAATTGTCCCAAAAATGTGTCAAAATTGTCCGAAGTGTCCGCCATAATGTCGCAGTCACAAAAAAAATCGCTGATCGCCGCTATTAGTAGTAAAAAAAAAAAAAATTATAAAAATGCAATAAAACTATCCCTTATTTTGTAAACGCTATAAATTTTGCGAAAACCAACCGATAAACGCTTATTGCGATTTTTTTTACCAAAAATACGTAGAAGAATACGTATCGGCCTAAACTGAGGAAAAAAAATGTTTTATATATTTTTTGGGGGGATATTTATTATAGCAAAAAGTAAAAAATATTGAATTTTTTTTTAAATTGTCGCTCTATTTTTGTTTATAGCGCAAAAAATAAAAACCGCAGAGGTGATCAAATACCACCAAAAGAAAGCTCTATTTGTGGGGAAAAAAGGACGCCAATTTTGTTTGGGAGCCACGTCGCACGACCGCGCAATTGTCAGTTAAAACAACGCAGTGCCGAATCGCAATAAGGGGCAAGGTCCTTTACCTGCATTTTTTCCGGGTCTTAAGTGGTTAAGAAGTAACGGGAAAGATGTTGAAGAGATGGATAGAAGACCAGCCTACAGACCAGGGTTGCCAACCACCAGTAATTTTACTGACAGTTTGCAAAAATCTGTAATTTTTTTACAACCGACCATAAATATCAGGGGCTGAACATTTCACGCCTTTTATTTTCAATGATTTGTATTCAAATTTTCACAATAGAGAATACAAAAGTGTTTATTACAAACCCGTACAGTAAATATAAATGTAATGTATAATTATCCAAACATTTGCAAGGCAGAATATCACCTTTTACAAATCAAGCAAAATTACTTTGTTATAGGCATTATCAGTGTTTCCATAATATGTTTATTAGGGATGAGCCGAACACCCCCGCGTTCGGTTCGCACCAGAACCGTCGAACAGTCTGATGTTTAGAACCCCATTGAAGTCTATGGGACTCGAACGTTCGAATTCAAAAACGATCATTTTATAGACCAATTTTCAAGTTATTGTTGGAAAACGTCTTTCAGAACCCGGGTCTTGCCCCAGGGAACATGTATCAATGGAAAAAAGTCTTAAAAACTGTCGTTTTTTCAGGAGCAGGACTCCTGAAAAAACAACTGTTTTTAAAACTTTTTCCATTGATACAGTAGTAGTATCGAACGGATGTTTGTTTCGAACGCGAAGCTCATCCCTAATGTTTATACTGTGTTAGATTTCAATAGGAGTTCTGTAATTTCTCAGGTTACCAGTAAAAAAAAAAATGTGCCAGTAAATTCTCCGGCCCAGATTCACAGAGCAATTACGCCTGTCTAACTGGGGTTAGACAGGAGTAATTTCAAATTTTGCGCGCCGTATCACTAGTTTGAATCCTCAAACCATGATACGGCGGCTTCGGGCTTCGATCCGAGAGGCTTACGTCTTCGATCCGAGAGGCTTACGTCTTCGTAAGCCTTCGGATCTACGCTGCGATATTTTTGCGGCCGCTGGGAGGAGTTTGCGTCGTTTTGATGCGTCGGAATATGCAAATGAGTTTTTACGGCGATCCACGAAGATACGAGCGGTCTTCGCAATCGCTTACGTCTATTTTTTTTTACGTACTGTTAGATCAGCTTTTTGCTGGTCTAACGGTGCGTAGCCCATGTTAAGTATGGCCGTCGTTCCCGCGTCAAATTTAATTTTTTTTTTTTTTTTTTACGTAAGTCATTCGGGAATAGAAATGTCCGTAAACGACGCTACTCAAACAACGAATGACGTAACGACGTGATTTCGCGCAATGCACGGCAGGAAATTTGCGAACGGAGCATGCGCAGTTCGATCGCCGCGGGAACGCGCCTATTTTAAATGCTTCACGCCTCCTACTCGCGTAGATGGATTGCGATGGGAGAAATACACTACGCCGCCGTCGTTTATTGGACAAAATCTACCTGGATTCCACGTAGAGCCAGGTAAAAAACGGCGACGTAGTGTATTTCTGATACGCTACGATAATCTAATTCTCTCTGAATCTGGCCCTCCATGTTTTGTCAGTAAAAAATGCTGTGGGAGTTTGGCAACCCCGCCACAGTCTATCCTTTTTGAATTTGCAATATATATATATATATATATCTATATATATATATATATATATATATATATATATATATATATATATATATATATATATATATATATATATAGATATATATATTATTATTATTATGTATCAATGGGTTGTGCTATAAACGGATATTTACATCCTTATTTCAAAATTCAGTAAAGACTAATGCCTTGTACACACGATCGCGATCTCCGACAAGAAAACCGTGTTTTTTTTTTCAGCAAGAAAACGGATGAAATTTGTCTTGCATACACACGGTCACACTAATCTTGTCTGAAATTCCAAACGTAAAAAACGCGGCAATGTACAACACGTACGACGAGCCGAGATCAATGAAGTTCAATAGACAGGCTCTCCTGCTTGATTCTAAACATGGGCGTTTGTTTGCGCGTCGTAATTGCATACAGACGAACGCGACAGGAATTTTTCCTGTCACGAAAATTGAGATCCTGCTCTCAATCTTTTCTTGGCCGGTATTCTGACCAAAAAAATGCGATGGAGCAAACACACGGTCAGAATTTGCGACACAAAGCTCACATCACACTTTTCTCTTTGGGAATCGCGATCGTGTCTACGAGGCATTACACAATGTTACGTGCCAGGCTAGGTCTTGCAACTTCTTTGCTGCCTTTTATCGATTCAAAAAATACAAGACACATTTCAGTTTAACAGTAGAGAAAAAAAAAGACACTGCAGGTCGTAATGGCAAAACAAAAAAACTGGACCCAATTGGGTAGAGATACAGTAAAACCTTGGTTTGCGAGCATAATTTGTTCCAGAAACATGCTTGTAATCCAAAGCACTTGTATATCAAAGACACTTTTTTTTTTACAGGGTATAAAGAGAAACGAGGCACCTCTAAGTGTAGCAATAAATTGCTAAATGTTGTATCTTCATTAAATGTAACCATAGTGCTACACTTAAGAGTCTTCTCTCTTCTTTTTATACTAAGTTGTGACATGACGCTGCTCTTATATCAAGACATCGCTTGTATATCAAGGCAACATTTATTAAAACATTTTGCTTGTCTTGCAAAATGCTCCCAAACCAAGTTACTCTCATGCTGTAGTTATAACAGAAAGCATTGCACATCATGCCCTGTATAAAAAAAAAATGCTTTATGCCCAACCAGCTCTGTACACACCCATCAGTCTGGCAGAACCGTTAGATATTTTAGCTTATCATTAATGTAATCAGAGGACTAACCTGAAATATGCGTGAAGGACAAGACAATAAGGCAGAGGTGGAGAACAACTCCTGGAGAAGGCACAGTCATCCTGAACGCAGACAACACCAGATCTGTGTTCACGGATACAAATCTACAGAGGGGAGGGGAAGTTGCAGACAGCTGGAAGCCAAAGGAGGGGTTAACCATGTTTTTTTTTTTTTTTTTTAAACACTTCTTTGATTTCAGGACCCATTATTACCATACTAAGGTCTAAGAAGAGAAATTATACCAAAATGACAGCAAAAGTCATACAAAGACATAAAAAAAAAAAGTCAGATTTGGTAAAAAAGCAAAAATGCAAACATGAGCACATGACATGCTGAGGACTGATCCTAGTGACCTTTGTGTAAACCATACCCCTTACCCA